>VZRI01001460.1:123272-159577 GCA_013397515.1 Upupa epops
AAAAGAATGAAAGAAAAAGAAAGAAAGAAGATAAAAAAAGAAGGCAGAGAGAAAGAAAGAAAGCAAAAAAAAATAGATAAAGAAAGAAAAAGAAAGAATAAAAGAATGAAAGAAAAAGAAAGAATAAAAGAATGAAAGAAAAAGAAAGAATAAAAGAATGAAAGAAAAAGAAAGAAAGAAGATAAAAAAAGAAGGCAGAGAGAAAGAAAGAAAGCAAAAAAAAATAGATAAAGAAAGAAAAAGAAAACCAAAATAATCTTTCTCCTCCTTCCTGTCAGTGAGAACAGTTTCTTTTTCAACAGAGCATTTCGCTTACTTCTGTATGAACGGATTCTGACAGAATGTACTATCCAGGTATGATCTGAACTTCTGACAACAGGACAGATTAAATTGTTGAGTGATTTCAAAAATAAAGGACTTAGTTAACAATAGATTTATCTGCAGTTCATTGTTTTACGACCAAGCTCCCCCTTTTCTTTGTAATCTTTTTTAATTTTTGCATATAAAACAAGCCTTGGTAGAAAAATGAAACTATATCTGTTTTGGAATGAATGCAGAGAATAAATACAATCTATGATTACATACTAATAATGAAGTTTTCCATGTTAATTTTAAAATAAAACATTCAAGTTAACATACATGAAAGTTTTAAACAATATTTTAAGGCAAATAAAACGGAAACCACTAAAGAATTTCAAAGGCAGAAAATTTCAACAGGAAAATGTGTATATATTTTTCTTCTTTGCATCCTTTGTTAGAAATCTTGTCAACTCAATTAGGCAAAATTTCAGAAGCAGATTGAAAGAAGATTAACTGTAAGGAGTGAGCCAGCATATCAGAATGTGAGCAGTGTAGTGCTTTTTTAAATGGAGAACTGTGCAATACGGGGAATCCAGTCATGAATGCTGATGGGTTAAATCCTACCATGTCTGAAAGGAGCAGAAACGAATGAAGTAATAAGTGTAGGCAAGATCGAGATTTCTTATGAGTCAAAGACACATGATGCACGATAAAAGTTAACATCTCTCCAACATTCCCTACTGTTCTTTGAGTTAAGAAATCCTTGTGTGATGGGTTTGAAGCTAGGATGGCCAAAAAGTACGTTACCCGGACATACAGAATTTAGCCTCTCACCCCTTACTACCGAGGAAGACAGTAAAATTAAACACAATTGCAGACACTGGAACTGTCGGATTAAAACTTTACTAAGAAACATAAGAATATGCTACCGGAAAAAAACACGTCCGATGTCTTAGACCCAACCCTCTCCCCAACTCAAACTATAGCTGCTTTTCCTTTCCCCCCTACAAACACTCTCTCCCGCTTTTCTCTTCACCTGTGTAACACAGGCGCTTACTAAAGAGCCGCGAGAGATGGGGGTAGGGAGATAAAGGGGAGGAAGAGGGTAAACAGATCAGAGCCGGATGATGCTCGGTTTCCCTGGAGAACAACCGCCGCGATCCCTAAACGCGCTGCTGGGCACCGCCCTTACAATGGCGGCTGCGGTCCCCCCCGTCAACCGCTCTTCCCACCCCACAGCCACTCGGTGCCGCCACGAAGGGGACCTTAGACGCCCCGAGTCCGCAGCGGTCGAGGGGCGCTCGTCCCTGAAGCCTGGCTACTGTGACCGGCCACGCTACCGCTGCCGGCGGGGCGGGGGGGAAATGAGCCCGCAGCTACTAAGTACCAGTGCTGGCCGCGGGACATCAAGGGCAGGGAGAGCAGGAGTTAGCGGGGCTCCCCGCACTCTCCCCAGCTTCAGCCCCCAGCCCCTCAGCGGGGGAGAGACGGGACTGTAACTCCTCGTGTGCTGGGATAGAGATAGGTGGGGGTTTGTAACTCCCTAACTCTTCGGTACTTAAAACAGAATTACTACACCGTGGAAGCAAGAGGAGAAAATGCGAGAGAGAGTTATGTTCACAAACAAGAGTCTGACTTAAAGAAGGTATTTGTCTCTCTTTACACATTAACTAACAATCTAATAATGCACATGAGGATTCAATTTAATCCATGGGATGCATTTCTACACCTGACAAAAATTTAAAGATCTGCAGATTCTATGAAGTCTGAACCACTTCTGGAAGTGAGTTGATAGGTATCTTCTAAACCAAAAACATATCTATGATGCTGGTAGGAAGACTGAAGATTACCAGTTACATTTCTTCCTTAATATGAAGTAACTTGAGAGCCACTGACAAAAGTTATTCTGACTTTAAGTGAATGGAAGATCTAAGCATGTGTGAAAGATTATCCTGTTCAGTAAATTGCTTCATATCAGAGATCAAGAATTTTAGAGGTAAATGGACTCTTCTGATGTTCAGTTAAAGAAATCAAAGTGGAAAAAAATGAAGGAATAACTACAAAACCCAGGGGAATTTATGCTAATCTTTTCTTGTGATGGAAAAGAAGCATCAACCCAACCACCAAGAGAAATGGAGCAGACAAGAAAATCAAGGCTGGTGTAGTAGAAAGGGTAATTGAAGAGTTCCAGGCTACTGCTGTATTTTAATCAAGATCATTTCTGTAAAAGTTGTGGTTATTGTTTCATGTTAAATACAAGAATGGGAATGAAAACCTCAACATCCTTCCAGAGAGGTTCAGAAGAAACAGTTATTAATAGAAACCATTATTGCTCCGGTATGATTGAAAACTGTTAAGGGAAATATAGTTCATCCCCATTAGAGTTCTGAACCAACTGCTAAAAGTACTGGTGACAAAGACAAGTATTCTTCTCCATCCAGCAGAGAAACTTCCAAGAGTTGCTTTGATGTTAAGTGATGACTCTTATGGCATTTATGACAGACTATCAATAAATCATGCCAACGTGTATGCATTCCTCTTGTCACTGGAAAATAACAAAAAAAGGAAATACTAAAAGCAGATTTTCTTTCTTTAGATCATAGTCAGAAAAATACAGCGCTTCAAATAATGAAATCAGTACTCTGTAAAGTACAGTCTGGAGAATTGTGTCCAGTTCTGGGCCCCTTGGTTCAAGAAGGACACAGAGCTGCTGGATGGTGTCCAGCATAGAGCAACAAAGATGATGAAATAGAAAAACTTCCGTTACGAGGAAAAGCTGAGGAAGCTGGGTCTCTTTAGCTTGGAGAAGAGGAGGCTGAGGGGTGATCTCATTAATGTCTATAAATATGTCAGGGAGGTGGGTGTAAGGATGGAGCCAGGCTCTTCTCAAGGTCATCTAGTGCTAGGACAAGGGGCAATGGGTGCAAGCTGGAACATAGGAGGTTCCATATAAATATCAGAAGAAAATTCTTCGCAGTGAGGATGACAGAACATTGGCACAGGCTGCCCAGGGGGGTTGTGGAATCTCCTCTGGAGATGTTGAAGTCCTGCCTGGTTCTGTTCCTGTGTGTCTTGGTCTAGGTGATCCTACCGTTGCAGAGGGATTGGACTAGATGATCTTTCAAGGTCCCTTCCAATCCCTCATGATTCTATGATTCTTCACCTTGAGAGCCTGGTGAAAGCCTGGAATGGGTTGCCCAGGGAGATGGTTGGGGCCCCATCCCTGGAGGTGTTTAAGGCTGGGCTGGATGGTGTTTAAGGCTGGCCAGCCTGATCTAGGGTGGGTTGTTCCTGTCCATGGCAGGGTGGTCCCTTCCATCATTGACCAACTCTATAATGTCTTCCCAGGGAAGGTGATGGGGCACTGGAGGGGGCTGCCTGGGAGGTTTGTGGAGTCTCCTTTTCTGGAGACATTTGAAACCCTTCTGGACCTGCTCTGGGTGATTCTGCTGTGGCAAGGATTAGACTAGATGATCATTCCAGGTTGCTTCCAGTCCATAATGTTCTGTTCTGTGACTTGATCTGGGTGTCCTGCTGTGGCAGGGGGATTGGACTAGGTGATCTTTCAAGATCCCCTCTGATTCCTGATGATTCTATGATTCTAGTGTGTGTCTCTTTGTTCTACAGGCTGGATATCTGCCTTACTCCCAGCAGAGCTCCTGTATGGCCAATATTAATTCCTGCAGAAACCAGTGTTGGAATACTTGTCTAGGCATTTACTCTTTTGTATAAATAAGAACTTGTGGCTTCCTCTGGTTAATCTCTATGCACAAATCAGCACCACTCACCTGTCAGAAAATATCACTTATATGGGAAAGAGTAATCTAACATGATAACAAGGAATTAGTCCAGTCAATATAATTAAGAACTACAACCAGATTTCATCACTGTTTACTGATGTTACTGTTGTCTAATTAGGTGTCCTTTCAAGATGAGTTTGACTGGCATACATTTGACTGTATGGTAAGTCAGATGAACTGGGAACCTGCTAAGAAAATTATACTCTTGTAGAGCTAAGGAAGCATTCTGCAATAGAAGTATTATGACAGAATGTGTCTTTATATGAAATAGAAACAAATACTCCTTGAATGTTTGTTAGTTTCTAAGACTGAAAAAGCATGGGAGTGTATGTCCATGTGGATTTTTTCTTTCTCCCATACAAATGGATTATAGTGCAGTGGGTGGAATTTTGAAATGGACATCAGTTTTACAGTTTACTTAGTGTCATTCTTGTGTGAAACATTGCCAAGGACTCATTCTCTGTTTTCCCCCCTTTTATTTCCAAACGGAAAATTTCTGATGTTTTTGATCTCAGTTGGGCTTAACTATTCACCTTTCTTTTGTTACATATTACACTATTATTTTATGATGGTATTAGCTATTGTATTACTTTACTACTACTTTTCTTACTATTCTTTGTCTGCCTCTGATTTCAGTTCAGTCCATATAGCATGAAACCTGGACGAGATGCTTTTTCGTCTTTGACAAGTTCGTAGTATGGGATGCTGCCTGTAATTGTGATTCTCTGTCTTCCTCTGGACTTGGTATACATGGGCATTTGATGTGTCAGTGGCTCTCATGAGACAGTGGGCCTGTGAGGGACCAACTGCGGCTATTACTTGGTGTTGTTCTGCCATTGTCCCTCTGAACCCCTTCGTTGATGTTCAGATGTTTATGAGATTTTATCACATAAACAAGCATTGACCCTATATAAAAGTTTAGCCAGGGAGGACCACACCATCCTCTCTCCTTGCACACACCTCCCAGTGATCTGTTTCATTTCATTTCTTGGGTGGGTTGTGCTCCTAAACCAGATGTACTCTCTTGTATCCCTGAAAGCTATGTGGATATGGCCGAATCTTATCAATACTTCTGTACTTCCTACATCTGAAAAGAAGGGCATCAAGGAATATAAGCAGAAGTTTATACCCTTAAATAAAATATCTTATAAAGAGTAGCATCCTATATTTCTGTGAAGCATGCTTACAAAAACTGTGGTTTTAGTATGATGAGTGGCAATTTGACAGTAGGTAATGTATGATGGAGAGCATATATAAACCATGGTGAGAATGTTCCTGTCAGTGTCCTTAAAAACTGTGAAGATTGTCATCTTTGTCATTAAAGGGTTCTATTTCTTTTCCTAAAAAATAATAGTCATCTTTGTTTTAATATCCCATCAGTTAAGACTCTAGTTTTGCTGCAACAAATCATAACAGATGATGTTGTTTTATCATCTGCCTGTCCAAGAAAAATGAAGAGAACATTAAATTTTGCTCAAAATTGTGCATGCTGTTCATTCATTTTACTTTCTCCATCAAACATGACTCTAAGTTAGATTCTAGGCTATAAGGGAGGTCAAGGCAACAAACAAACTGTGTTGTTACATATTTGCACATGAAGCAGTTTAATCCAAGTTTTTAAAATTAAACTACAGGTAAAGAAAAAGTCAAAATCTCTGCTGTGTAGAACCCTATTCAGTATTTGCCTATGAATTTAAGAATAATTAATTTCTTTTGTTTCAAGATTTTTTCCCCCACTTCTCCTTTTTCTCTTGAGCAAGACCCAACTTAGGTTCTTGCCTAAGTACTTGGCCCGTGTGACATATTTAGCAAATTCTGAGCTCCAGAATACATTTTAAATTTATTTATTTTTGCCAAAAGAAGCTACTTAAATGCCACCGGCTGATGCACATATATTGACAAAAGGTAACTGTCTTCTGACTAGCCAGAAAAACAAGATTCAGCCTTCTTATATACTCTCCTGATTTGGTGAAAATTTCATTGCACAGCCTTTCTGCTATGTTTACTTGACAATGAGGACCGGGTTCAATTTCTACAGGTAGTTGATAAATACTGTGTCAAGTTCCTGAGTCACATTACACTATTCAAAGGGTTTGAATTAAAAGTCTTAACCAAATAGTACCCTTACTAAAGGATGATAAGGAGAAAGAGAAAAGAATTAAGATAAATATCCAAAAAGTAATTTTGTGTTCTTCAAATACATATTTAACTCATTCTCTTACATTTCTTAGAGAAAGAAATGGTAAAACTGCAGTCTGTTACCTGTTTTTTTATCCATCTCAGTTATATTTTCTATTGCCTACTGAAGTAACTGATACCAACTACAAATAGTACTAAAGCTACAGGCATCCTGAAATAACTGTTTCATCTAGCAGGACTTTAAGATACAACTACTCACTAGGTGTTTTGTTACTTCTTTTTTCTCCTGGACTAGGAAAATAGCCATCTCTCTGTAGCAGGGGTACCATACAAGGGTCAAGTCTGTTTCTAAGAAGTCTTCTTGCATTCCCTTTTTGGCATTCTGAATCTCCAGTCTATCTGCAACCACAGTTAGAATGAGCTATTTACCTTAGGTAATTTTGGTTCATAACCTTTAATTTGAATTTTTTGTCATCCCTACTTAGCTTTGTTATACAATTACTTTTTTAACAGAAGTCAATTCCAAATATGACAATATATAATATATAGTTTAATTCTCTTGCAGTCTGGCTAGCTACTGAACTCTGCTTCTTCTCCAATTGGACCTTTTCAAGGCTGCTCTCCTATTGGGCTTCCATATTACTCCAGTTGTCTGTTCTTCTCTTTTAATCCTCGCATGAAAATGGCAACAGTCATGCTGACTATTCATATGAAAATTTGCTTACGCAAGTGTTACAGAGGCATCTTGAAAAGCAGAAAAAGAATGAACCAGATTATGGTCCTTAAAAACCGAATTATATTGTAAAAATGAAATGGCCATCTTAGTAGATCAGTGGCTAACCAAGTTTTCATAATACTCTGATGCAGAAAGTAAGTACATTCAGAAAGAGTCTTAGATTAAACAAATAAAGTCAAACTAACAACTTGTAAGATCGTATGCAATAGCATCCTATACAATCATATACTGGAAAGGCAATTATCTTGTTTTTTGCTCAAGCAAGTGTCTAAATAATCATCTAAAAATTCCCCTCTAGGGAAAGAGATGGAGTAATTAATAAAAGAGTATGCTGAAAGAGATGTTCAATAGATACACCTGAACAAGCGAGAAATAAGTGTTCACAGGTATATGTCCCATCATGCAATGAACTGAAAAATAATGTTCTCCTTGTATTTTTTTTCCGTAAGTATCTTGTAGTCTATAAAGAAACGTTAAAAAATCCCATTAAAATCTGAAAGCGTAGCTTATAAATATTTTCCCTTCTACTAGCCCAAACCATCAAACATGCCAAAACTGCTCATGCTGCTCCAGTGAAAGCTTGGGCTTTACATTATCCACCCAAATGTTGACAACAATCCACTGTTTTCTTCCTTTCTTTTTCCTTGCTGAGTGCAAATCAAATGTCAGGGAACATCAGCACCCATGTTCTTTGCAGAGTTCGTGCATATGCATTTATGGTGAAGTATAAAGTATTTCATTTAAAAAGCATTTCAGAAAGAAAAAGCAGCTTTCACTTGTAGTGAGCACTAAAGTAAAAACCATGGGTACTTGCTGAAAGTTTGATACATCTCCTATTTTGTTAAAAACGTATTCACATTGATTATTTGTCTTCATTTGTTTCTGTTGTTTTTTTGGGTTTGCTTCAGGTTATGTTTTTATTAGTGAACCTTATGGGCAATATTAGTGACAACCTTTGAAGATATGCAGAGTAAGTCATTTCTCTGTAATAGAAAGACCAGAAAGGATTAACTGAAGAGAAATCTCAACTGATATCATTGTTAGTGGCAAGCATGCTAGAGTACTGTGCTCCGGTGACAGTACATATTCAGGGATGATTTGTGATCTGAGCAGAATAGTGCATGATTTTTAAATGTCTGACACATCACAAATCTGTGTAATTATTGGAGAAACTTGTTTCAGAGCAATACACAGGAAACCAAACTGTTAAATGAAATTTTCAATGACAAAAATCCTATAGGAAATATTTAAACTATTTTTTATGAAAGCTATAGAAGCCTTCCAGAATACCTCCTCTATCAAAGAATAGGTCAATGTAATAAATATAATGACATGTCTTTGCTGTGGAGGAAGGAGACACAAATACAAAAGCAAATAGAGCCACCGTGTTTAGCATTTTCACATTCTCTCACAATAAATGCTAGGCAATGCGGAACAATTGTCATCTAAGGAAACTACATCTGGGAACTAAATCTTGTGCAGTATTGAAAACAGAATCAGGTAAAAAAAATGCAGGTTTATTAAAAAGAAATGCTACGGTTGTCTGGCATAGTAGGATAGGTGATCCTACCAATCTAGAAGAATCGACTTTGTTTGCTATCATGCTGTTATTGGTGCTGTGATGTCCTCCAATAACGGCTAACAGATTCAACATATGCAAACTTAAAAAGTTAAAAATTGCCTGGTTTTTTTAATCTTGACCACCTTTGTCATCTATCTACAGGTTAAGAGAAATATAAATTTTTCACTTTGAGCTAGCTATTCCTAGACCAGAAATGTAATTCCACATCATTTCTGTTCCTGGAATAACTTATTTTAACGTTAGATGACTAATAATTAGGAGGCTGTGATTTTCTAAGTAGTCTAAGACACTAAGGTGCTTGACTGAGGTAGCATTCTCATGCTGTCTGTTCTGCACAAGCATGCTCCAAGAACTATGGTTCAAGAAAAAACATAAGTTTGTGGACTATTTTTCATAAACACTGCATGAGAACTACTTTCTTTCAAAAGCCACAAAAAAGGGGAATGCCATCTTTTGTAGTGAGACTGCAAAATAGGTGGAACATCCCATACCAATGGTAATATATGCAGAATCTAAAAATTATTATAGTAAGTAACTACAAGCTGAAAATTTTAGACCTTCTTTCCTTCATCCATTGATGACCCAGAAAGACCATTGAATGCATTGGATTATTGTTTACTGGGGGTTTTGTGCTGCGTTTTTTTTTCACTCTCCTCGAATATTTGCAACAATAAAGCTGTGAAATTATTTTTCTGGGAATAGGAAAATAGAGAAACGAAACCTCTCCAGGTTCTGTTGTCATAGCAACAGATAGGGAGGGAATTTCAGACAAACTCTATGCAAGATGCTGCCATGAATTTCTCCTTGATGTCAATAACACTTTGAATTGAAACCTGGGAATGGCCATGAAACAGGTAAATAAAAACCAACTAAAAGATATATATTAAAGTAGAATTAAAATGTCTACATTTTCATTTTATTGCTGTTAATTCTTATGTACATGCAGCTGACTTTATTATTGTAATTATTAATTATTTCTATAATTCTGCTCAATGTTTTGTAACCTTAGGCTGACAGAGTATTATAAAATTGTCTACAAATACTTGCACATATTGTACAACGGACTGCATTATAATTACGAATTAGAAACAAGGAACTAGTAATGAAAGATTTTTTTGCCTTTTTGAAATGCTCAGATGCAGGGAAAAAATATTCCTGCATAAAATTCTAAAATGCCTTCTATCATGAATTTTGGTGCTTGAAATGAAAAATGAAAGTATAAACTTCATTGACTTAATTTCTGTGGACAATTCAATGGTACTGACACTTACAGCTCACCAAGCAAGATATTGCCCTAGCACTTCTCTGTAAGTAATTTATACAGCCATACTTAGCAGCATGGCTTTTTAAAAATGGTCCTTCAAAAAAAGTTGAATTGCATCATTAAACAAAATCACTGAGAGTTGCCAGGGTGCTTTTTAAGCAGACAGTTTTCAGGGAGAGCAGAACACAGTAGTTAATCTGCAAAACGCTCTTAAATCATTTTATTAGAAAGGTCACAAGCACATAAGTATGATTTAAACATGCTTTCCTAACATCTAAAATAATTACATTACTACAGTAGCCTGTGCATTATGTCCATGCAAGAGAATTTTTTCTGGATAGACTGACATCAAATAAAACTGTTAAAGAGATCCAATCAGGCTTTACAATGAAAATTAAACAGCAGCAGCAAGAAAAACCTTAATATGAAATAAGAAATGCTACCAATTCTATGATACGATTGTGTTTCACAGCATACATCCTCACAGCAGGTGATAAAAGATGTTCTTAATATTAATGAAAAACAAACCTCCCCCCCAAAAAAATAATCTAGCAATAGTTTACAAGGAGGGACAGTGAGCTTTAAAGACAAATTAATACCCAGAGGTCCATCCAAACGTAGCTGCCCTCAGAGCTACTGTACACAGAAAACATTACAAGAACACTTGGAAAAGGCTGATAGTACTCTAATTAACGTAGAACACTTGTGGGACATTTATTTTTGCTATGAATTAGGCAAGATAATTGACCCAGCACAGGTGCATGTAATTGAGAGATATGCCTAAGACTGAGGATTCATATTTCATTTACTCTGAGAGTTTTGCAGATACAGTGAAAATTTAGTTCACGGTGATGTCTAAAACAAAATGGATAACAATATTTAAGACAATCTCACTAGCTGACAGAGGAGAAAGAACAGTTTGACTAGAAAAAGATGATGTAGCAAGATCAGATGTAGAAAACCATACAAACATCACTCATTGATTGGACTGATTGCAAATTTCTAGTATTGATTGCTAGCATAATTTTAATTCTAGCATAGATCACCCACAATATTGGAAGATGAATTTCAAACGTGATGATTTTCAATATGGTGTCTCAAATAATTTGACTTTAACCACATAAAAATTGAAGATAGCATTGAAAAAAAATGAGATATATTTATTTATTTTACTATAGCATATTAAGTATATAAAACTATGTATTTTATATAACTTGTTGTTTTTGCTGCTGTTTATATATCCATGAAAATAGTGCAGTGGAACCTTAAGGTTCCACTATACACCCAGAATATAAAGAAAATCATGGCAGGTTTATGTAACAAATCATTAGCATTTTTAAAACACAGATCTAATTCAACTTGTTTGGTTAATTTCCTTAACATAGGAAATGAAAAAAAAACCTTATTGTTTTATTTGGCAACTTCTAGATTTTTCTTTTGAGTTTTGTGATTTTACCTTTTAAAATTTGTAGTAAACAGTTTTAAAAATGATGATTTTGTTTCAGATTTCTAAATAATTGAGTTTCTTAAAATACACTGCCACAGATTTACTGCAAAGGCTGCAGTGTCTCCCTTATTGGAAAAGTTCAGTTCTCAGGATGTGGTCCTGGGCAGGCTGTTTTATATGTCCCTGGTTAAGCCGTGGAGAGGGATCAGATTAATGCCAGAGGTCTGTTCCAATCTCAACCAATCTGTGACTCTGTGATTTGCTAAGGTTTATTGAATTTTATGTGCTTCATGCTATCTTCCGTTCCCATAAGGTAAAAGTCAAAGTATATGAGACACCACATAAAAATCATCACATTTGTAATTCATCTTCCAATATTGGGGGTGATCTATGCTAGATTTAAAATTATGCTAGCAATGTATACTAGAAATTTGCAAACAGTCCAATCAATAAGTGATGTTTGTCCTAAAAAATATTTAGCTACACGAATTTGTTGATACATAGAATATCTCGGTAAGTACACAGTATCAGCCTGTGTTGAGGAAGCAGAATGATTCTAAACAGTTACAGGCATGTGGTGAAAATGATAATTAACCCCTGTCATGTACTGCAATGTGCTTGTCATGCAGGTAGATCTTCCAACATTTCTCTCGGAGCTGAGATTTTAAGTGAACTTCAGTAAGACAAACTTTTGTCCAAATACCTAGGGTATTGTTGGGATTTTTTGCACTATTATAAATTCATTAAGATAATTCATGATCTATTTTTACAACATCAACACTGAGGTTAGTGCCTGATACTTTACAGTCTCTACCTGAGAGATCCTTATTTCAAAATGCTGAGTAGTAGAGAAGAGGATAAATGATGAGAGGTAAGGATTAGGATGAAAGAACAGCAATTTCATTAAACTAAAATATAAGGAAATTACAAGTACATTTTATTGATAGAGTTTTCCTGAAAGTTTTAATAAGTTGCATTAAATATTTGTGAGAAGCATAATTTGACTGGCTTGCATGGGCTTCACCTTCACCATAATAACTGAGATGTCTGAGCTACTTATTGTAGGTATCTCCAACATAGTCTATTCCTGAAAGTGGCTAACCTGTCCTATTCTGAATATCTAATTAATCATGAGAAGAATAATCCTCTGGGGATGTCTAGATCTTTTTCCAAAACTTATTTAGTTCACATACAAACATCTGTCTCTAAGGTACTTAGGGAAAGGATAATGAATTCCAGCAAACTGCATTCTATTTACATGGTATACCATCAGGAACGTATTAGTCTCCATTCTTTTCCATTAATAGCTAACTTTCAGTAGCTTCTGATATTTTCCCTACTACCTGTCCCTTGATAACTATTTTATTTCTTCTCATTTTATTTTTGAGTATGTTTACATGAAAATCTCTAAAAGTTTCATCACTTTCTGTATTACCACAGATAGTCTGTGTAGGTGCTGTTCTTTAAGCATGCAAAGTAATTCCACCACATTTTCAGTTGTTTGTGTTTTTCTCATCTTTATTTCAACTCCTGTGTTATTTCAGTAGACAAAACTCAGAAAGGCACCTTCTACTCTAATTTCAGCAGTGTTTATGCTTTCCTGTACATGCAGCCAGACCTTGGGCTTTGTGGTTTCATTTTGCAAATTCTGTGGTGTCCTTTTGCATTGCAAGCTTAATATCTCATATAGTATTGCCTATCATCCACAGATTTTTTTCTGTGTTACAGCTTTCCAAGGCTTTCACTCCCTATAATATTTTCTCCAAGATATAGTATCTTACATCTTCTATTCTGAACTACATTTTGTTTTTTCTCAGATGTTTCTAACTTCCCTGCATGTTTCATCCCTATTATCTTGTTCACTCTTGCAGTCCCTAGTGTATGTCCATATGTGTTTGAAATCAGCACATAAATTTAAGCTTTAATATAAAAGTATATTTGAGCACATCTTCTCGTTCCTGTGAATATATGTACTGTGTTGCAAGCACATGGAACACTATCCATGTTCGTGGACTAAGCTGTTGCTTTTTTTCTATTACACAGGTTCAGGTGTGCAGCTTCCAGTTTCTTTGGAGAAGATCTAGTATGGCTATTTTAAAAATGTTATTCCAGGACATCAATACCCTAGGAGTTTAATTTCAATAAACATGAGGGTGGTCAAAATTACTTATTCTAAAATAAGAATGAACAGAAAAATAGTTACAGGTTATTTGTTAAAATAATTAGCTTTTTAAAATTATTAATCTCCTTGAAGTCTTCTGTTAATGGCATAGCTTTGACCTTACAAAGACTTTGGCAAGTGTTTTGAAATCGCAATATTGATGTTGTGGAAAACAAATTAATCAGGCAGTTTTGTTCTTATTTAAGTTTTGTTATCAAAACTGTGAAAGAATGATCTCAAAGATTATGAAATATTAGGAGTCTGCTATATACTGTCTCTGGTACTAATGGCACTTTATGAAATTGGGACAAAACCTATTTCTTGGTATAACATCTGAGTCAAAATTTGTATTTCTAATATAATCATCTAAGGTGTCTTCACATGGACATGGCCCTCAGTCTCCATCTTCCACCAAACTGCCAGTTCTTCAGGTCTCTCATAATAATTTTACTTATTCCTCTGGCTTCTTCAGAGTGATTATGAATATGTAATCATATAGTATAACAACGAACATACACAGAAAATATTTTTAATAACTTTTCTGTGCAAATGGTTTTTTTTGGTTGAGCTTTATTTTGCTAAGAAAAGCCTTAGTTTATGTATTCCAAGTGATTTGTTAAGTACAATTCTTTAGCAATAATCACAGTAAATTTTTCAAGAAGGAAGTTAATATTTTATTTGTCTACTACCTGTCTTGTCTTCCTTTCTTATCATCTTACCAGTTATTACAAACAAAATAGTTGGGATGTTTTTATGATGAACTGTATCACAGCACATACAGGCTTTCTAGCAATTAAAACGAATTACTAAGAACAAGGAAGAAAACAAATGTCCTTCAAAAGTGCATAGTTTACTTATTTGCCATGTTAGAGGTATAATAATGCTCCATTTTCTTCATAGCTAGTTCCAATGTGTTCCTTGATTCTCAGATCACATAATAGTTAAGGGCTCCAGGTAAATGTTAGGATTTGAGCAGGTTTGAAGTTTAATAAATTCCTGCTGAGATGAGGAAAACGAAGAATGTGTCTTGAAGGCAAGAGAAATAACACATCTGCCATATATCCTGGAGAGCACAGAGCTTGAATGACTCCTCTAGTTTAAAAAAATTACAGCTTCACACAAGAATAGAAGTTATTACTTTGATAACCAAACCTCCAAATATTTAAGGTTTGCAGTGTTGAGTATGCAGAGGCATACAGAGTTCTTCTTTTTTATGTTTGCAGAATACCGTGCAGAGATAATCTCCGGAGGAAGGATAAAAATCTATGTCTCCTGAAAATAGCTATGTGTATTCTATATATTGTTTCTAATGAAAAAGTGAGAACAAATACACTGTGACTGCAGAAGAGTGTGTAGAAGCACAGATGCCACCACAGAAATCAAATGGGGAGACAGAAAAAGAGCTTTCTTTAATAGTTTCTGTCTGCATAGCACAAAGCTAGGATTTGCACCAGCATTCACAGTATTTACAATTTTGGATATTTCCCATCAATCTCCTCATGTTGATGAGAGTAAAAAATGCTGCTGAACAGCCAGAAGTTTAAGGAAGCTAGTTGTTCTTCATTCTATTTTATTCCTTCCAGTTGATCTGTGCTCTGTTTAGTCCAGCTGATGAGGATATATCTCCTACCCTATATTCATGTTTTATAAAACATTATCAAATTCAGATCATGCCTGAGATTCTTCTAAGGCAAGCAATCTTCGGAGTTTAAAAATATGCTATTTCATTTAATTTTAAAAAAGTTTTTCAATTTGTCCTTGTGTTCATAATGCTTTAGTTCCACTGAGAAAGGTTGATATTTGAGTACATAACTTAGGAGTTCTCAATTTCTCTGCTGTATTTGATGTCACTGAAGAAAAAGTTCTCATTATCACAGAGTCACAGAATGTCAGGGAACTATTCCAACTCTCTTGCCAAAACACGATCAATTAGGGCAGGTCACACAGGAACACATCTGGGCAGGTTTTAAAATTCTCCAGAGAAGGAGACCCCACAATCTCTCTGGGCAGCCTGTTCCAGTGTTCCATCACCCTTACAGCCTTATGCTTCATAAACTGTTTTAGTTTTTTCAAAAACTTAGTGCTTTCTGTTGATTTTGGCTTAGCATTGGGATTTGCCACATCCACTTGAACAGCAGTGGAAAGTAACTCCCTGTTGCCCTTGCAGATGGCCTAACATATCACAGAATCATAGAATCATTAGGGATCAGAAGGGATCTCAAAAGTTCATCTAGTCTAATCCCCCTGCCATAGCAGGATCACCTAGATCAAGTCACACAGGAATACATCCAGGCGGATTTTGTTACTCAGACCATTGATGGCACTATCCCAATAAGTTAAAGTTGGTGTGGTCTTACAAAACAACAGAATGAGTCATGAATTGCATCAACATTCTAGCACTAAGATACTGGAGATGCATCTCTTAGCAACTGTCAATATTGAACACAAACAATGTCCACATAATCCTATGATATGTACTGAGAAATTTTCCTTGGAGGTTTCATATGTATTAAGGGAAATGATTACCTGTATCATGGTTAATAGACATCACTGATCCAGCAACACATCTGTATCAGCAAGTGGGTGGCAACAGCAACTGCTATGCTATTCAAATTCCACATATGCGTGGATGAAGAAACCAGCTAGCGTTCATAATGTCAAGTGACAGAAGTTTCATCTACAAGATGTTTTATATGCTTATGTGGTCAAAGTACATGGAGACAACACTAACAGTGTATATTTCATCAATTATGCAGAAATGTTTTGTAGGTTTAACAAAAAAAAATAAATCTGAAAGAGCAAAAGGAGAAAGAAAAAAGAAACAGCAGCAAAGAATTGAGTAGAGTACCCTTGTGTGTTGGAAAGATAAAACAATGACATTGAAATCAGAGAACCAATTCTCCTATTTTAGAGCGCATTGATTCAGCTAGGGAAGTTATGGCAAAGATACAAGCAGACAAGAAAACTGAGCCAGGCACTGTTCTCTTCTGGTTGGAACCTAGAGGGAATTAATTTTTTACTGGGGGAATTCTGGGCTTTAGCAATACAGCAGCATCAATAAAGTCTGAGTGGTCTGAAGTAAGAAATTGAGCCCATAACCTTGTAGTCGATTCAGAGCATTTTTATCAATTATCAGCCTATAATTAGCTGGTGCTGTAGTGATGTTTTGAAAAGGTGCAACATTAACTCTTAAGCCATGAACTAATTCTTTTTCAGTGTTTCCCTTACAGAACAGCCATTGGAGAGTATTTCCACAATACAGTGAATTTAAGCCCTTTATTTTTACTGATTGCTTAAGTATTTACAACATGATCTGTCGGCTTCTTCCCTTCAGATACAATCAGATACAGATTTTTCAACGTTTTGTATGCTATTTGAGTATAGAACAAAAATAAAGTGAGCACACATGTTAACAACTGTTGGATGCATATGGCATTTTCAGAGCTGCTGTAAATATTTACACACATGTGAATATATGCATGCAGATCTCTTTCTTCACTTGAGAGTAGGCATCACTATAGTCTACAGTTTTCTGCTGTGCAGAGCTTATAGAAAAAGACGAAAAAGCAGATTAAATTCACCTTAACAGCAGGAAATGACAGTATTCCCTTTTTTTTAAAAAAAATATATGGTTTACTGAATAAAACCAAGAACTTTACTATTCTGATAGCTTAGAAAATGCATGTAAGTCTGCAGGTTAGAAAGATACAAGATACTAAAAAAACCCTAATGCAAATCTCAGCTTCAAGCTGAACCAGTGCTTATGGAAGCAAAGAACAAATAGATTATATTAGTAAAATCATGATAATGCAAGCCTATGGCAACTGGGTCATTAATAGCAGCATTTGTATTTATGTTAAGGTTTTTACTAATATCTATTTGAATAGCTTTTTTCACAGATAGTATTCAAGGAAGAATGGAATTACTTGCTCATCTTCCTTCTGAGAAAGTGCTGGGATAGCTAGTGATGCATGAAGTTTAATAAACCTTGCTAATTTTCTATCAATTCAAGGGAATATTGATTTTATCTGTGGTTGAAATTTGGCTCAAATTTTAAATAGGCTCATTTGCAAAGCTATAAAGCATGGCATTCATTAAAATTGGATGTTAAGATTTCCTTTAAGCAAATCAAATTTTGGCTTAAATGAGGAACTACTTCATGAGCCAAGTCTTTGGATTATGCTGCTGAATTTTTCTGCTCAGTAAAGATTTCTTTGGAAATGTTACTCATAGTTCATTTCTCTCATACAAAACCTATCAATTAAAACGCATAGTATTTCCAAGGGTCAGAAAAACAATGTCCCTTAACATCATCCATGACACCAGCTGCAGTATGGTTAGATGAGTGTCAGTGGTTGGCCATGATGGTCAGCCCCAGGACAGACACTAATTAGCACAATCCTTGGGAGGCAAAACAACAGCCAGGGAGGGCTCCCTGGACACTTATGGTTAATGGGCAAAAAGAGTCTCCATTTGGGGAATAAACAATCACATTTAATTTAAGCAATGGAAAAGCCCAATCTCCAACAAACAGAAATCACATTCTTACATGACTGGGCCCACCTCTTTTTTGTCCTTTCCCTCAGGGGGAAAAAAAATCCCTGTCAGTCCTTTTCCCTGTAGCAATACAGCATTACCTCCACCATAGGAAACAAGTCTTCTGTGTACTTTTTTTCTGGCTAGCATGGGGGTTTTTCATGGGTGTCCCAGTGCTGACTGTTCCAGCCCAAGTCCTTCCTTCCTTCAGAATCACAGCTTTGTCCAGGACAAGTTCTCTCATCAGTGCCCTCAGGGTCAGTCTTCTGTTCCAGCATGACATCCTCCATCAGATACAGACGAAACTCCTTCCTCACACTTCACTGTTGTTTTGCAGGAATTCTTATCTGCTAATCTCTGGGGTGTCCACAGTCTTACTCTGTCCTGGTTTAGGTTATTTCATCTCTCAGGGCTGGAAACACAGAAAAAACAAGGACATGATTATAAAGACGTGAGGAATTTTATTAGCAAAAATTGAGGAGAGTGTTAAAAGACAAGTGAATGGAATGGATGTGAAATGACTGATTTTCCCCCTGCCAACACAGGAAAACTTCCTGTGCTTCCTACCACCACAAAAACTAGATCCCACTCTTTTGAGAGAGAGAGAAAAAGAGGAAACCTAACTGAAGAACAGAGTGAGAGAGAAAGAGAGAGACTCCACTTTGCAGCTATTTGGAAAAAACAAGATGGAGTGCAGAAGCCCAAGAGTAATGCCCTTCTGAATTCCAAACATTCTTTTGGGTGAATAGGGTTATGCAAAGGGTGTCTGGCTGTTGTGTGTCCATGGAAACAGACTCTGCTTTACACACAGAAGTTCCTGCATTCAAATCCCACCTGATTGAAGATCACACTATGGCACCCTCTCTCCTCCATCATCTCGCTCTGAGGGTAAAATGGCCACCATTTTGTGCTCAACCCAGTGACCCTATGGCTGGTTAAAACAGAAGCCCTAAAGCAACAGAAAAATTAATGTTCATTAGCAGAGATGTTAATTGACTCAAACCTGCAGAAGCAGGTGAGTAACGGGAGCTGGAGGAAGGTTTCCTCTCACAAAGCTTCTTACCAGGGTTCTGCCTTCAAACCAATTTCCCCATTACTGAAACCCCACCCTCAACAGTAGGGTTATAATTTGCTGGACATACTCATACATCCTACTGCAGATCTGATGTACAGTATTGCTGTTAGGAGCCTATAGCAATAGTGTAACAAAAAGGGGTTTCTTAGCTATAACTGTAAGAGTTGCATTGGTAATTTTTGCACAGAGAGCAGACTAGAAAATACAGCTCAGTATTAACCTTTCAGTTAACTGCACCAAAGCAAGCAAAGTCCTGTAGACATGGGCTCCAAGACCGGTGTCATGGGTTAAAAAACCAAGACCAAATGAAGCAATTAATATAGTTGCTAGTGGTCTGAAAAAAGAATATAATGAGGGTTCATAAACCACTTATTAATTGCATGCAAAAGAACCACCTCCCAACTAAATTGATTTGGGGAAAAGAAGCCAACAAGACATTTAATTCTCCCCACATAAAGACCAATGTAAAGAATTTACATTGCAAGAAGACATGCACACAGAGATATACACAGATTGATCACACAGTCTTACATATCTGAGCCAAAAATTGCAATGTGCAAACCCTACAAAAGAGAAAAGAGACTTCCAGATTTTCCTACTTCTGTGGAAATGTGGTGTCCACCAAGTTCACGCAAACATTCCTCACAGTGTCAGTGGACCTCTTAAAGTTCAGTTCTGTCTTCCATGTGCTTCAATGACAGTCCTCCATTTCTAAAATGCTGATTTTTATGGCCATGAACAAGGGGAGAACTATCCCCAGTTCAGGGAATCATAGAATCAGATGAAACCTTTCCTCTGATCCCCAACATCTTCTCTCTTTTCACCACATTTCCCAGGGCAAAATGGCTGTCATGTTCAGCATTCAGTGACATGTGTTCTCTCTCCAAAACACAGACCAGAAGGGAAGATGGAGCTGAAAGAGAAGAAGATAGAGCTGGAAATCTGATTCTGAAGTTCCAAACCCCTTCTATGGGAGCAAAACCTCTTCCATTAGCAGAAGTGCTTAAATTAAGCTTGCAGGTGTGGCTTGCAGTTGCAAGATGAACATCACCAAAATTCTCAAACCATCACAGCTGGGAAATAAAAACAAAAGCAGACCTCTCTTCAACCAACTTTTTAAAATGCTGCTTCATCAAGTAAAATTTTACATTAGTTTATTTAAAGACAAGTGCATTAAGTAATTTTGAAGGTGATTTGACTGTAAAAGGACAAATGCATGTAAATGGGTATTTTCAAAGTAAGGTTGCAGTGAAAGCTTTCCTAAGTGCTCATTTTAAATTACTTTTATTTAAATGGAAAATAAGTGCATTGGCTTGTTGGTGCTGATTTACTTTCGCTGCTACTTTTAAATTCATTTTTTCACAGTTTGTAGCCATAGATATTATCCACTACATTGTTGTAAAAGTAAATGGACCAGAGTTTGCCTTCTTTTATTTTTTAAAAAGTTGTACTGAATGTAAAAAAATCATTGCAAATTTTTTAGTCACATTTAAACACCATCTTGTGCTTGTTGGTTTTGTTGGGTTTTTTTTACCTTCCTGTTCCTGTTATGGAATCTTTTCCCAGCTGTTCTTGTATTGAAGAACAAGACTTTTCAGTTACACCAGTCTTCATCCATATGGAAAGATGTGTATCCCTGAGGCTGGTTCTAACAGCTTTTCCATAAAAGAAGTCAACATTCTTTTTTTCCAGTATATTTTATCTGAGATATTGATTTCTCATTAAACTCAAGAAATTCTGAGTTTAAATTCAAAGTGTTTTCATGGTTTCTATCCATTAATCTACTTACAGGCTATGCAGCTGAAGACAGGAAATGTCACCCCAGAATTTTATTCATGTCTAAATAAATCTATGATAATAACTGGGAAAAAAAGTGCTTTGTTCCCTTGTTGCTTTTTCCTTGTGTAACATGTGTATTTGCTTTTCTATTCCCATTGATTCTAAAATTCAGTGGAAACTTTTGAAACTTGTTCAGTCTTTCTCTAAAAGCAGAAATTACTCACTCAACCAATCACAATTAATTAGGAACAAAACCAACCAAATCTAAAATAGCAGATACCTGCCAAAGGCACAAACGTAGTGTGCACAGGAGGAAATCACAATGACTGACTCATGAGACCCTCATTCAAATTAAACCATCAACCCAAAGAGGAAGGACTCATAAAATACAGCATGTGCAAAATTTACATACAATCATAGAATCATAGGAATATTGAAAACTTTAAGTTGTAAGGGACCTTTAAAATTTATCTTGTCCAACCCACTAAGGTGAGCAGAAGTCATAATTTCATAAACCCAAGTGTAACGTCATATTCCCAAATAAGTGTCCAAAGAAACCAGTTCCCCATTCTTTCCTGGTTTCTGAAACACACTCTGAGAAAAACTTTTAGGAAATATTATTTTTGTGTAGTCTGTCATTCCCCAGAGTGTTCCTAAGACATTTAGTCTGTGATAAATAATCTCTATTACATTTTCTAGCCTGTTTAACTTTCAAAGTATTACATCCACATGCTCCCTTGATTACCATCAGAAAATCAAGAACGCATAGTCAAAATGGCTGCATGCTTCAAATAAGGGAATTAAAATGTCTGGCTACTGCTCTCTAAAGTGGTCGTATTAACATGGATAGGCTTAACAGTCATCCCAGTGATGGGCCATTGCTTCTCCAAGTATTCTTTCACATGTATAATTAAGCCTTTTGCTAAGTGTTCTCTACTTTTGACAACATCCCAGCTGTGTTCAAGGAAGAACAGGGACAAGAAGAGAACTGCTCATGCATAGTATTGCTGAATTATTTTGTGCTGAAATATTAGTAACTGTAGTTATTAGGAGGCCACTGTGGAACAGCATTATTTCTCGGGAGCTATAAATTGAAGGAAGAGAGATGCTGACTAAAATGCAAAACTTAGTTTTGTGAAAGGGCGCAGAACACTTTTAAAAACTGTTTTAAAAGATTTTTGGTCAAGTAAACAGATCAATAAGCCACAAAAGAGCATTTGTTTAATGAACAATCTAACAGTGCTACTTTCATTCTATAGTTTTCCCTGCTTTTCCTTCAAGTTTTACCTGATGAAAAATAATAGAATGAATAAAAGGATTTAGATTTCTTCCATCAATTATAAAATATGATCACTTACATGACATGCTATTTTCTCAGTTTACAAAGAATTTGGAATTCTGCAGAATAGGTGAGTAAAAAAACCATCATTAACATTTGGAAACTGAGAGCAAGGAAGGATATATTTCTTCTCTTGAGTGTCACTAAGTAGCACCTTCACAATGTAGAGAACAATCATGATGTAAATTGCTAACAAGCACATGGGTTTGTTTGCTGTATTTTAATATTATTTTCAGGCATTAACGTGCTCATATTCTGTCCCTTAAATATGAGGGGTTTTTTTGGCTTCCACCTCTACCTCTGTGTTTACACGGCTACTTTTATTAATGCTATTGTGGATTATAACATTTTTATTTTTGAAAGTAATTATAAGAAGGAAATATTTATTTATTACTTTGCTACTTCTGAAAGGATAGACTTGCAAACTAAACAGTGGAGAACTCCCTTCCTTTTCCTTATGTCGCTATTAACAGATTTTCAGATGTCTTTCATGCTCACTTGCCAGTCAACAATATATGGATACAGGGCTATTTTTTAATAGCCCAAAAATCTCCAAACTTTATTTCCTTTAAAGAACACAGCAAATGGGGGAAATTTATAAGATATTTTGAACTAGGAAATTGAATATTGAAATAACTGTGTCGAAAGAGAGGCAAAATGATGAATACCTTCCTGTGAATTGTATGCAAGCCACTCTGCGTGTGTTCTGCCTTCGCCAGCCACATTGCTCTCTGAACAGTCATGTTTTACATCAGAAAGTTCATCAGATAGCTGGTGTGACAGGATCATGTGGTAAGTGAGAAGGGCTGGAAAAAAATACACTGTTTTTATGAAGTACATTTCCCTTACAACTACATACAATTTTGTCATGCCCCAAGGGAAACTAATTAGAGAAATCCCCTCCTGCCCTGTTCCAAACTTTAATAATCATTATACCTGTGTGCCTCTTCATAAATCTAGAATTATCCTCTACCTTGTTTAATAATATTTGACTGGATTGACAGGAATACAGAAAAGGATTTAAACATTTGCCATGCAGGTGCTTAATTGAGATCTCAAAGCCCCAGCACAGTTTCCATTTAGCTTTGAAGTATGTGGTAGCTGGAGTTTCCTCCATGGCATCATGCTGAAGTAATACCAAAACAGGAGCAAACATGTTTGGCAATGTTGACTCAACATACACCTGTCTCACTTGCAAGACCCCATCCTACAGCTACAGTAATGACTCTTCTCAGATTTATGTGTACACAAAATGTGGCTGGCAGGTGTGGCACCCTCTATCCAAAGCTCAGGAACTCGTTATCTCCATAGTATTTCTCTGTGCAACTTGAAAGCAGGGTGAAGACTGTAATTTTACATGGGATAACTCAATATGCACTTTGTCAGAGCAAATAAGTCACAGGTTTCAATGAGGAAGAGGAGTGATGTGGTGAATTCTGATCCCTGATTCAACAAATAGTGCAGATGAAGCAGTAGAATGTCAGTATTGTACAAAGAGGTGAATGAAGTGTGTCTGTGTTTAAGGATCATATAAAAGACAATATGTATATAGAATCATAGAATCATTAGGGATTGGAAGGGCCCTCAAAAGATCATCTAGTCCAATCCCCCCGCCAGAGCAGGACACCCTGACCAGGTCCAGGCGGGTTTAAAAATTCTACAGAAAAGGAGACTCCACAAACCCCCCAGGCAGCCCCCCTCCAGTGCCCCATCTCCCTCCCTAGGAAGAAGTTACAGAAAAAGTCAGGATTGGAAGAGACCACAGGATCATCCTGTTCCAACACCCCTGCCATGGGCAGGGACACCCCACCCTAGATCAGGCTGGCCAGAGTCTCATCCAGCCTGGCTTAAACAGCTCCAGGGATGGGGCCCCAGCCAATTCCCTGGCAACCCATACACGGGTATCGTCACAAACGTTCATCAGCTGAATCAAGACGAAGATTAAAAAAAAAAACAAACCAGTCTGACAAAACACAATCTGATCACTGGTAGCATTTCTACAGTAATATTATTTATTTGGATGGATGGATATGAGCCAGCTGTGTGCCTGCATGGCCAAGAAGGTCAACAACATCTTGGCTTGTACTAGAAACAGTGTGACCAGAATGAGTGGTGCATTTATTGTCTCCCTGTATTTGGCACTGGTGAGGCCACACTACAAACATTGCCTTCTGTTTTTGAGCCCTTACTATAAGAGGGACATTGAAACATTGGAGTGTGTCCAAACAAGGGCAATGATGCTAGTGAAGTGTCTAGAGCACATGTCATATGAAGAGCAGCTGAAGGAATTTGGCTTGCCTAACCTGGAGAAAAGGATGCTGAAGAGGGAGACCTTGTCACACTCTCCAACCACCTGAAAGAAGGTTGTAGTGGGGTGTGAGTTGGTCTGTTCTCTCAAGCAGCATCTTCCTCCCAAGATAGAGGAAATGGGCACAAATTGTGTCATTGAAGATTCAGCTTGGATATTGGGAAAAAAATTTTCACTGAAAGTTTTATCAAACATTAGAATAGGGTGCCAGGTTGATGGTGGAGTCACCATCCCTGGAGGTGTTTAAATGACATATACATCTAGTACTGAGGTGATTTAATGGTGATCTGGCAGTGCTGTGTCAGTGGGTGTACTTTATGGATGTAAAGGTCCCTTCCAACCAAAATGATGCTGTGATTTGATGTTGGAAAAAAAAAGAACTAGAATGAAATTCAGAGATTGATACTAATCTAGATACTAATTTGAAGTACACATTATTACAATTAAGAGAACATGTGAACATGCAAAACTTCAGAGTGTACTTGGCTTATGCTTGAGCTTAACTGATTTTGAAGTATCACTGAATTTATAGCCTCACTATTTTCCTTGTGCTCTGGAACAATTTCTTGTTTTATTGTCTTGATATTTTTTCATTCAAACATTTCAGAACGAGGTGTTTTCTTAGGAGACAAGTAAAAAACCAGATTGTCATGTGTTAGGCTTCACAAGTAACTTTGATTTACAATTAGAGCTGTACCTTAATTTCCTACTCATACAAAGAGGTAAGAGGCACAACACAATGGATTTGTTTTTGAAGATGTTGAGAGTAAATCTGTTGAAACGTATGATTCTGTGAAGCTTGATATTGACAGGCTTGAGACATGGACCCTTGAAAGTATTTTTGTTACTAATACATGTTATGGTGAAAATCATTAAACCAGTCGTATTGGATGTTCAAGATATTCACTATCTGCAGATGGAAGGTGAATGGTGTGACCTTCAGCAGACACTTCTGACATCTAAATCTTATAGCATGTTTTAGGTCAATAGTCAGGACTGAAAAGAACAATAATGAGGAATTACTTTGCAGCAGAAATCTCACTTTGCCAAATAAGTCTGTTAATTCTGGTGCTTATGCTGGGAATATTCTCACATGCTTTCTTTGCCCCTCAAAATTTAAAATTCTACTTGTGGCACTAGATTTTATTATTGTCTTGCATTTCCTACATGATATGATAAAACAGAGTCATAGTGAATTTACTTGGGGTGTGTGGCTGCAGCAAGAAAATATTTAAAAACACATGGTATCTCTATGTCTTTATGCATTAAAGTGAGTATATTGGTGAGTGGAAGATGGAAAAATACTGTACTATTTCACTTATGCCTGATTTCATTCATTAAAATATCATTGAGAAGATAGTTAGGCAGGTTGTTTCCTCTTTTTCTCTTCAAAGCATTACAAACTCTCGTAGTGCCCATAAAATTACAGTGGGAACACTACTATTACCTGAGTTTCTCTCATTTAGGTCTAACAGCACCCTAGTTAGAGCCAGGTCTTTGTCAGGGTAGGTTTATCTGCACACTAACATGTACCATTTTGCTCTGTGTTAACTTATCAGGCTTCTTCCCTGTTAAATACTTTTTAATCGGGTTCATTTAGAAGTTTTTAGTATATAAAACAAAATTCACATAGTTGGTGATATTTGATGTCACTTGGGCAATATACTGAAATCACAACACAGCACAACACAGCAATTTTCATCTGATCTACTTGAACTCACTGCAGGGGTGAGTTTGTCCTTTGATTTTCTTTAAAATATATATTTAACCTTTCCCCACACAGCAAAATCAAAGACTCAATAGCTCTTAACTGTGTGCTTTGGAATCTCAGTGAAGATAACAAGAAATATCACTTACATCACATTAAGGAGAGTGTGACCAGTAGGTCAAGAGAGTTTCTCCTCCCACTCTATTCTGGCCTGGAAATGCTGAATCTGAAATATCTTTCCTGTCTGGGCTCCCCAGGTCAAGAGAGAGAAGACAGACTAGAGAGGAGGACTGTGTGTATGAAACATCTCTCTTATGAGGAAAGCCTAAAAGACCTGGGGATGTGTAGCCTGGAGAAGAGAAGGTTGAAAGGGGGTTTGATCAATGTTTATAAATATCTGAATGGAGTCAAACTCTTTTCAGTGATGCCCAGGTACAGGGCAAAGAGCAATGGGCACAAACTGCAACCGAAATATAATGGAAAACATTTTTACTGTGAAGATCACAAAGCATGGGAACAAGCTGCCTAGAGGTATTGTGGAGTCTCTTTCTCTAGAGACTTTCAAAACCTATGTGGACATGTTCCTGTGTGACCTGCCCTAAGTGATCTTGCTTTGGCAGGGGGAGTTGGACTAGACAATCTTTTGAGGCTCCTTCCAACTCTGACCTTTCTGTGATTTTGTGATTACATGACCAACACGTTATTTTACTGGGGATTGAAATGGGGGGAAAAATAATCATGCTTCTATTCAATAAGAGAGAAATTACTTGCTTAATACTTTTTAAACAACTTCAAATTCACTACAATAAAAGGTCTGACAAATTTCACCAAAGTGGCAAAGATGAAATAATTTAGTGTAATGAGGCCATAGCTTCCAAAGGACTATGAAGCATCACTTGCTCAAGTGTTGTCAATCTTGCAGCCTGAACGTATCTTTTATTTGACTTTTCAAGTTATTGTGGAATGTAAGTAATGTAGGCAAGGCATTAATGTAGTACATAATATCAATACATTAACTACAGGGGATGTGTCATTGATAATGCTGGTAGTCTCAGTAGTGTCTTTATGTTCAAAGAGTGGATAGAAGGACTGCTGCAAGGCATAAAACTATTAATATGATCTTATTTACATAAGATTGGCTTTAAATGTACCCAGTCATTATTATATAATGTCTTTGAATAATGCTTTCAGTAAGAAAGATTCAGTAATAATAGGATAGCTTTACCCAGGAGCCTACAGCGAAACAAAGTGGTGTATATTTGTTCCTGAATTTCTCATGCCATATGATGAATAGCAGCAATTATAGGAAGGAACAATATTAGTTTTACAGTTATTGTTATTATCTTAAAGTACTAAGAATAAAATGCCATATTTCACTAGATAGTCCAATCACCGCCAAAATATGTGACACAGGAACATTTTATAATCTTTGTATTTCACACTGACTGCACAAGTAGAAATTGGCAGAGCCAAGTCATTTATATCTCCTTATTACCAGCTTGCAGAAGGCTTTGAGAATATGGGGCCAGTGATGGATCTTTTTATAGCAGATATGGCTTTATTCTCTTTTACTGTAGTATGTATACCTCAGATTAGTTCTACTGCAATTTATTAAGGTAGCAGAAAGACATTGGGAAAAGGAGAACAAGACACACATCTTTTAATTTTGTGGAAGGAATCACAGTTACGGAAACAGTGACTGTTCAGGTAGAAGCAGAGATCATTTATAACTTTAGATCTCATTCTGCTGTGTAATTCATTTAAACTGAAGAAAAGTTGATTTAACTATGGAACAATTATTTAAATGGAATATTCCTATAGCAAATTAGATTTCCACTAAGGATATTACACAACTATTTCTCTCACAGGGTAAAACAAGACTAAATGCAGAAAGGAAAGAAAATTAGTGAACTAAGTGAAAATAAAGAACTGAGAAAGTACTTTTGATAGTACTTCCAGTGTGGTGAAGTACACTTAAAGCACACAGATTTAACTAAGTGGAAACCAAAATATTGGATATGTTTGCACTGTTCTGACTTGTTTCTCAGGCTAGTTGGACTATAATAATTCAGAGTTCAATAAACACAGGTAATAACACACATATTCTTTCATGCAGAGGTTGCTAAATCTAAATTCACTCTATATACTGGAGGATAGCACCTTCGTTAGAGAGTACAGTAGTTTAGTAGTCCAAAAGCCATCTCATTTTTGCGCTTAAGATTTTGGAACGAGAAGAGTTACTTTTGTTGGTTTACATTTGTCATGGTCTCATCTACTCTGAAAATCAATGAGAATTGTGTGGAATATTCATCTTTGCAGTAAAGGAGGCCTGCAGGCTTTGCTGGGCAGCATTAGGAGGATTCTCAGAAAGTGAAGGGAATTCCCCTCTGCACTGACCTGGTGAGTCGCAATGGGAGTTCTGGATCTCATTTCCCCAGTAAAAGGAAGACATGTAGATACTGGAATGAGTCCAGAAAAAGGCCATGAAGATAAATATGAGCTTGAACATTTCTCTGTTGAGAAAAAGCTGAGTTGGAAACTGTTCAGTCTGGGATACAGAAGGCTCACAGATGATATAATCAATGTATGTAAGTGCTGAATAGGAGGTAGTAAAGAAGATGGCGTGTGATGCTTCACAGTAGTGGCACCAAGAGAACAATTGGCAGTAAGCCTGATCTCAAACACAGGAAATTCCACTGAAATGAAAGAAAAAGAAAAAAAAATATTACTCTGAGTGTGGTCAAACAGGAGTCTCAGTCCTTCAGGATATTCAAAACCTGACTGAACATGATCCTGGGTGACCTGTTCTGGTTCACCCTCCTTTGACCAAGACAGTTGAACTAGATGATCTCCATAGACCTCTTCTAACCACAACTATTACATGTGATTGTCTTTGACTTCAGTAGTGTCAATACAACCTAAAAGGCATGAGGCCCTATCTATGGCACACAGTTGTCTTATGTTTCATCTTAAACACTTCAAGTTGTCAAATTTTCCACTACAACTTTTAATTTACACTCTGCAAATGAGATGACAAGATAAAAATGAGAATCAGGTATGCCTAGTCTGCTGGCAGTAAAAGAGCCTGAGGTACCAAACAAAGCCGTCTGTCTTCAGCATTGTAAACTAATGACCGTCTCTCAAATTATCTACCTGTACATACAAGCAAACACTTAAAAATCCAAATGTACCTAATGCATTCATTTGATCGTGATGTATATTTGCAGATAGAATAGTAAGTTTTAATAAAGTAGTCCCCAACTCTGATTTTATATATTTTAACAAATTGGAACCCTTGGAACATACTGTGTCTGAAGAATGTAAATCCAGTCGATACTGCTTACTTCACTCACATTGATTAGCATTTCTTTATGCTTTGTAGCAAGATGGAAAAAGTCTTTTTACTTTGTTATGAAAATATTTCTCTAACTGAAACTCATGCATTTGAGATAAAAAAAGTTACAATAATGATTCAGTTTCTTCTATAAAATTCACATGATATGTAATAGCCATTCTAATCTTGCCTAGAAACCTGAAGATTAGACATTCTGCAGTGTCTAGAAAACAGTTAGGGATTTAGAAAGGAGAACAAGTTTTTCAAAGTGAAGAAACCTCATCACTTCCCTGTCAGATGTCTCTGGCCTGTGAAGTAGTCCTGAACGCACAGTTATATTTGCCCGTGCTAGCTACCTCCCTGCTCATAGCACATCTTAGTCAAGCCTTGCTAAAGAATTGATTTTATTAATTGTTTTTTTATTTAGTAAACTTACTGTGTAGTAAAAGAGATTCATGATTTAATCTACTCTTCCACAAAGTAGACTTTTAACAAAACAAATGATTCTTCAAACATTTTCACTGACTTTATCCCTTTTTCTGCCTTATCAGAATGCTATTTAAAAAGCAAATATGAGAACATCTTCATTACCTTGTGTCTTTTCCTTGTTCGGAGCTTTTTTTCCTTAACTAAATTTTACTAATATTCACAACATTTTAATAGCACTAGTCCTAATATGAATGCTTTTTTGTTTTAGCTCTGTGTTAGAGACATGCGCTTTCCTATACCAGCAGACCTCTTCAGCAAATGTGTTTCTTGTACATTTACTGGGTGTGATCAGTTGAACTTGCTAGTTTACCCACTTCTCTTTCTCATCTGTGTCTGATGATAAATTGTACCATAAATTGATGTCACAAGCCATTTAGTGAACGTAGAAAACATTAGGTCCTATTTTTTGTTTGGCTAATACATGATCATTAAAAATTTCAAAGTCTGAGTAAAGAAATGTTTGAAAAACTAGAGTTGGCTTTTTCTTTGAGTTCTGAGGTTTTTTTTTAAAAAAAAACTTTTATTTTCATATTTGATCCCTAAAGAATACTGTTCAGAATCGTTAACAACAAATATGTGTTTACAACTAGTTTAAATCAATTGCTAATTAACTCCACAAGGCAGAAATGGATTTCTGTTTAGTACTGCGTTTGCGCTTTTCCTTTATTCTTGACACTCACAGGTGTGAAGTTCAAACTCCATTAGCATCTGCTGTGGAACTGCCTGATCCAATTCCCACTGAAATAAACATAAATTTTAAAATCTTCCTGAAAATCCTGAAATCTTAGAATAACTTATGTTAGACCAGGCTTCTGAAAAACTAATCTGTCTTAGACTAGGTAAAAGGAGTCTGAGGGGACACCTTACTGATCTTTACCACTCCTTGAAAGGAGGTTGGAGGAGGGGGACAGTCTCTTTGCTCTGGTAGAAAGTGATAGGAAATGCTGGCAAGCTGCACCACGGGTGGTTTAGGCTGGATGTTAGAAAGAATTTCTTCACCAGATGGGTTATCAAGCATTGGAATAGGCTGCCAAGGCCAGTGGTGGAGCCCCTATCCCTGTAAGTATTTAAAAGGCATGTAGACTTAGTGATGAGGAACATGGTCTAGGGGTGACATGGCAGCAGTGGGTCAATAGTTGGACTTGACATACTTGAAGTTTTCTTCCAACCAAAAACATTCCGTCATCTGACACCATTTTCAAATTAGGGCAAACTTCAAGGTTTCAGCAATTTGCCAAGAGTCCAGTCACATTTTAGTACTTCTATAAACACTGCTTCATCTTTTCCAGTGTTTCATTGCCCTCATTGATTTTTCCTCCTTTTTTTATTTGATTGGAGCATTTCTTCCTGCAGATTATACCTGATGTCTCTTATTTCATTGCATGATAAAACCAAGAGTCCATCTCCGTCTCTTCTAATAAAAAAGAATAATTACGGTTTGCCTTTGCCATGGTTTTTTCATATAAATGAACTCAGGTCTCCTGAATCTCCTTAAATATTACACAATATATGTAGTAATTTAGCCATTAAAATTATCATCTAAACCAGCCTTTTTCTACTACTAATAATTAAAAAGCAAGACCAACACAGAGCAATCTATTCTTGATTAATTTATTATTACTTTTCTTAAATGCAACTATTAGGGCAGCATAATGATCCCTATTTGAAGTTTGTAGCTGATTACAGTGCACAGTCTTCCCACTGCTTTTATGCAACACTGTCATTACTTTCAGTAGGGGTTCTACAAGGGAATATGATCAAAGGTCAATTGAAATGGTCCATTTGACTCAGAATGTGCATATTCTTGATTGGGTTTTTTCATTGAAAAGATTCAAAACATATCTAATAGAACAAATACTAACAGAAGGGCTTTTTGTGATGCTACTGTTTGAGGGGTTTTAGTTAGAGAACAGCAATAGCTGTTATGGTTTATAGGAGTCAAAACGAAAAAATAATGTTTTGTTTAAAAATAATTATTAAATACAATGTATAGAAATGTCTATTTCCTAAGTAAAATCCTAATTATATAGATGTCTGAAAACCTGTACTACTTGATTAGAAATCTGTGTCTAAAAGAAACACCATATTGTTGGATTGTTTATTTTTATAACCATAAATATTTTATTTTAAATATATTGCAGTTAACAATACATTGTAACTGAAAAGTCTGCATGGCATAAACATAAGATTTCAGTGCTGTTTTGTGAAGAAAGATCTTTGTACACAGGAAGGTACAAAATGAACTTGCCAAAGAGGTAAATTTAGGGCTTGCTGACTTGCACTGATGTGTTGTGAAACCCTAAACACAATGATTCCAGTATAAATATCAACCACAGTTGTTTCCCAGACATTGTAGGAGAGAATACTAAACAGTAACAAAAAAAAAGGCTGAATATTTTTTCATTTTAAAAATTTCTATTGCTAATTATACCATTTGTAGCTCTTTAAAATGATTTTCTTGCATAGCCTGTTGATGGCAGTCTTGCACTATTTGTGACATTATTTTTACATGTAAACATACATGTATGTAATGGTGCATATCACAAAGAAGGAAGGTGAGTAGGTAGAATTTTGGAGATGGGGTTTTCATTTTATTTTCAACATCATGTGATGGCAATTTCATAAACTATGGAGTTTCTGTAAATCTCTTAAATCTTCCAGTGGTTCTGCATTTTGTATATTTATGAAGATTAATTTCACTGTCAGAATGATAATAACAAATCATTATCTGTAAAGTATTGCTGGTATGTAGTGGAAAATAAGTGTTTCTGCAAGTGATGGGATGCTGTCATGCTTCACTAGTCTGGATGAGTGTAGACAGTTTCAGAATTAGACATCATATTTAGGAGAAATGGGGAACATTTCCGTAATCTGTATTTCTAATATTATGGTGGTAAGAAACCTTGTACTTAGGAATGTAAAGGCCTAAACATCAAATAAATTGTATTTAGATTACTGTGAAGCATTCAGTTTGGATCTGTGTCACAGAGATGTAAATTTGATATTTGTGCATCAGCAAAAAAAGGCAAAATATCAAATTTTGTATGAGCCAAAACCTCATACAAATAGCCCAAATAAAATATGACAACAGATCAGCCAAACAAAAACAAATCCACCTCGAAAGCCTTCTGATACCATCAAGAAAGCAGAATTACATGGAAGTATTTTCTCAGTTTGCCCAGTGGGCAACCACACAACACCTAAACACATAGTGTTAAGTAACCGTGTCATGACTGATATGCTGCATGCACTGTAGCAGCACAGTCTGTAGCATTTTGGGGAAAGAAAAGAAAAACAAAACAAAACAAAAAAAAGCCACAGGACCCTGTAAAACTGATCTCAACCCTCCTCGGTATGAGTCATATTCTTTTTTATTAATGGGCTTTCCTTCTGCCTTTGAAAAGCTTTTTAAAGGTACTATACAGAGCTGTAACATTAGAATCCTAAACAGCAACTCCTTCACAATGTGGCTTTGTCTTGGAGCTTTCAAGCCTTTCTGGTTTTCAGAGCTAATTTATCCTTTCATTTTTAACATTGCATTGATTCTGATTGATGCTGTGATGAAGAATTCTGCATTTTACCAACACACCATAATTCTGCTCTTTGCTGATGCATCACATCCTCAGCGCTCCTTTTCACTGCCAAGATACAAAGAGGTTGGTAACAAGAGAATAAAACCTAATTTGTCTCAGCAAAATATAAATACTCCTAATATTCAGCCTCTCTTCCCTAATCTTCTACTTGAAGAGGACAGACCTTAGTTTCACTTCTTCATGGAGTTGCCATGGAAATATATTTTGGTCAATAAAAATAACTTCTCAAATGATTTATTAAATAAACTTCATTTAGCTAGCCCAGTCTCAATGTTCTGTCCCATTCCTTATATTAAGCATGAAGTATTCCTTAATATTACAAAATCACTGGCTAGGAACTAGGTTCCATTACAGAATATCTTCATCTTCAGTGTTCGTTGTACTCAAATTTTGCTGGTAAGGTTGGTCCTTATGTGTTGCTCACTGTGATTTGCATAGTCACTGCTTGCAAATGAGGATGCCCCATTTTAATGGCTGTCTGAAGCTCTATTGTGTCAAGAATCACCTGGCAGAATTCAGTTCACTTTCTCTGTGGAATCTAGACACATTAGCTTCTTCCTTTTCAACTTAAGTGCTCTAGGATGTGGTAAGATATATGAATATACCTTGACATTTGAAGCCCTGTGTATCTCCACTCTTTATTCAGCGTGACAATTTGGATTGATTATGTTTTGAACTTGGACCAGCAGAAATGTTAGGGCATAGGAAATAGGCAATCAAGGCTGTCATACTGTGAATTTAGCAGTGTTTATGTGCAGAGGATTAAATAAATGCTGAATCTTACAGCACAATTTGGTGGAGGGAAATTTTGCACCATGCAAAATATTTCAAAATTATATTAGTGGATTAATGCAAAACTGAAACAAATACCCCACAATATCTACTTCAGGGAAAATAGGTAAATGATAGGAGGGAAAACCTGCAGTAGTCTTAGCACCAATAATTAATTACTGCATATAGGGCTTGATTAAATACCTCAATTTATTTCAAAATATGTGTATTAGTCTCAATTTAGTGACTATTAAAGAAATTCCCTTTACTGTATGTTTGATCTCCAATAATTCTTCCACATTACTTACCGAAAATGAAATAAAATTATATTTAACTACAAAAAACTGTTTTCTCCACAGGAAAGGAGAGATCTTGGACTTTAACCGGTACATTTTTTGTTTAGCATAAACTTAGAGGAAAAAAGTTAAATCTTAAGCTATCTGAACGAGAAAAAGATCCAAGACTTCCTCTTGTGCTTAATCGAAGACATGCAGTTTCCACCAAGTGATATTTCATGCCTTGGATTTAATTCTGAGATTTCAGAGCTCATTCATTTCCAGTGTCCCTTCCATGAGAAAGTACGTACAATTAAAAATAATACACGAGAGAACTTAACAATCTCAATTGCTCATAGAAGCAGCAGCGTATGCCTTCACATCATTTCCTGTCAAGAGTTAGGGCTAATCTGACCATGAAATGAATGACAGTCCCTCTATTAACCCTTCTCCTTCACCTACAAGGGGAAGAGAAAGGGAGTAAGGGAGACATGTACTGGGAAAGAAAATTAAATACCTATAATGAAAATAGTAACGGTAAAATGAAATATATACAATTATACAGAAAGCCAATACTGAAACCAACACCACTGATGGCAGTGATGTCACAGTGGTGCTGTGGCCAGACACTGGGGAAGTCCAAGGCTGTACTCAGTGGCACATGGGAACCAGATTCAGAACTGTTTTCTGGAATCGGATTCAGGAATACACAGATTGGGATTGGAGGCAGAATAGACAAAATCTTCCTCAGACAGCAGCCATAGGAGAAAACAGACTGGCCCTTGTGACTCTTCAGATATATACTGTGTGTGACATATATGGAATGGAATACCCTGCTGGTCAGTTTAGAGTCCACATTTGCAGCCTCTTACTGCACCACAACTTTGCACACAAGATTTAACAGTGACTTGGACTCCATTGGAACAAGGATAAGTAACAGTCTTTCTGCATAGGTGGTGGAAGTCATTGCAAAGCCATTCTCCATCATCTTTTCTAAGTCATGTAGATCAGGAGAGGTGCCTAGAGACTGGAGGTCAGCAAATGTCACTCCAATCTTCAAAAAGGGTAAGAAGGAGGACCTAGGTAACTATAGATTGGTCAGCCTCACCTCCATCCCAGGAAAGATGATGAAACAATTTGTCCTAGACGCTGTCTCTAGGCACATCAGGGACAAGAGGATCATTAGGGACAGTCAGTATGGCTTCACCAAGGGGAAGTCATGCTTGACCAACCTGATAGCCTTGTATGAGGGTGGAGAGATGGTGGCAGAACAGTAGATATGGTCCATCTTGACATCAGTAAGGGATTTGACAGTCTCACATAGCATCCCCTCGGCCAGACTGAGGCAGTATGGACTGGATGATTGGGTAGTGAGGTGGATTGTGAACTGGCTGCAGGACAGAAGCCAGAGAGCAGTGGCTAACATGACAGAGTATAGTTGGAGGCCTGTATCTAGTGGAGTCTCCCAACGGTCAGTACTAGGACCAATCCTAGTATTCAATAATAACTTGGATGAAGGATTAGGGTGCACTGTCAGAAAGTTTGCTGATGAAACAAAGCTGGGTGCTGTTGCTGACACCTCAGCAGACTGTGCTGCCATTCAGCAAGACCTGGACATGCTGGATAACTGAGCAGAGAGAAGCTTCATGAGGTGCAACAAGGGTCAGTG
>VZRI01001461.1:0-14432 GCA_013397515.1 Upupa epops
TGAGCTTGGAGAAGGGGAGCCTGGGGGGATGACCCCATTCATGTCTATAAATATATGAGGCATGTATGTGAAGAGAATGGAGCCAGGCTCTTCTCATGGTCATCTGGTGATAGGACAAGAGGCAATGGGTGAAAGCTAGAACAGAAGATGTTCCATATAAATATCAGAAGGAACTTTTTCACAGTGAGGGTGACACAGCATTGGAAGAGGCTGCCCAGGGGTGTTGTGGAGTCTACTTCTCTGGAGATGTTCAAGGCCTGCCTGGATATGCTCCTGTGCGATTTGGTTTAGGTGATCCTGCTGTGGCAGGGGGGTGATCTAGGTGATCTTTTGTGGTCCCTTCCAATCCCTTTTGATTCTATGATCTGCTGAAAAATTTTTGACTACTAATCAACAGTTTGTCTGGGAAGCACTGCTTTAAATCGTGGGACTTTTTTACAGTGATAGGTACAAAATTCAGTAAAGGCGTGGGATGTTTTCTTGTATATCCCTATCTTTTGTTGAGTGATGACCACCCAAGTGGTTTTTAGGTGTTCTTGGAGGTGGTGAGCTTTGTTGACTCCTTTGAGAATAAACACCTCCATTGCTTTTATGCAGGTAATGCGCAATGGGCTTGTGCTCGACTGTGTTACAAGCTAAGATGCTGGTAGTAAAGGTATTTCCCATGTGTAGGCAGAAAGAGCTGATATTCCAGGATACATCTGCACCACCTAAATTGATGTCTGTAGTGGGAAAATTTCCTGTGGGTGTCCTTTTTGCATTTCTGAGGGGGCTGAGTTTCAGGAAGAAATCTTCCCTGCTGGATTCCTCTTTCCAGTCTGCCTGACGCAGAGAAACCATGGATCCATGTCATTAAACTTCCTAAAAATACTTTTATTAATTGCAATTGTCTATACAGCATTGTTTGACAAGGTTAGTAAAGTATGAGCACTTTCTCCACTTGGCATGAAGTTTTTCTTTTAATGACAAAGTGTTTTTGAATTAAACATTACTTGTCTGCTACAAACTGCTTAAGTACAAACAGTGATGACCTAGCAAACATGGGTAAGACTACGTCTGGAATATTGTGTCCAATACTGGACTCCTCAGTTCCAGAAGGACACAGAACTGCTTGAAAGAGTCCAGTGCAGAGCTGCAAAGATGAAGGAAGTGGAGCATCTCCCTGATGAGGAAAGACTGAGGGAACTAGGTCTGTTTAGCTTGGGAAAAAGGAGACTGAGGAGTGACCGTATTAATGTTTATCAATACAGAAAGGGCGAGTGTCAGGAGGAAGGAGCCAGGGTCTGCTCAGTATTGTCCAATGATAGGACAGGGTGCAACATGTGCCAGCTGGAACACAGGAGATTCCACATGAATATGGGAAGAAACTTCTTCCTGGTGAGGGTGACAGAGCCCTGCAATAGGCTGCCCAGGGGAGTTCTAGAGTCTCATTCCCTGAAGACACTTAAAACCCACCTGGCCATGTTCCTGTGCAACTTGATCTAAGTGATCCTGGTCTGCCAGGAGGATTGGATTGGATGATCTTTTAGGTCCCTTCCAATCCCTAATATTCTGTGATTCTGTTACTTTTGAGCTAAGGACTAAACCTAACCAAGCTCTTATGTTTTGCAGAAGATTTTCTTTAATGTAAATGCAAATCAGATGGCATTTTGTTTAAGTAATTACTCCATGACTGAGCATGTACTACTCCAAGGAATGTGCTTAGGAGAGAAACATTCACATTGCGCTGTGTAAGAACAAGGATGCTGTGAAGTTGTATAAGCAATCATCTGCTGCTTTCTCATGCTTGACTCTACAGATTTGAGCTGAAAGGAGTTATTATCTTAAACACACCTTAACCCCCCTATGTCCTCCTAGCATAAGGGGTAATAGTGAACTTGAACTGTGCTGTGGGGCTTTGGATCTTTAAAAACAGGCAAGATGCACCCTCCATGTGCACCAGTGGAGCAGGAATTCTTTGTAGGCATGGCCCCCTTTCCATACAAGCCGTACATGCTTCATTTAAAGTTAAAGGTGTATTGCCTCCTGAGAACAACTTTAGGTTTTGTAGATTAATATCTAGTGGCTGGGTGTGGTGTTGTAGTAGTGTAGCGGGTCCTTGCCTGCATCCCCACCTGGATCACCTCTAGTGTTGTGGGTCAGAGACCCCAACTCTATTTTAACCAAGACCTTTTAGCTAAATCATTAGACACAAAGGGAGGGTTTAACAATCCTACTGACAAATCTGCAGGCAGTGAAACAACTGACTCGATTTGGGGAAGAAATTCACTCCCCTCACCACATCTGTCAGAAAAAACCTCACAAGACATAGACACAGACACAGAGTTTCATCACAGTGCTTCTACACTGAACTGAGATAAAAATGTCCAGAACATCTTTATTGTAGATAGTCCCTGCTTCTCTCTGAAATTGCAGCAGTCATCCAACTTCAGTCTTGATCTTCATAAATCTTCAAGGTTCAGAATTCTCACAGTCTCTCCAGGTTCAGGTGAATTTTCCTACTCACAGTAAATTTTCTTTACCTTGAGGAGCAATAACCTTCTCAGCAGTGATAACATTCTCTTTCAGTGGCAGCAATGCAGCTCCCAACAGTCCAAGGTGGAGAGAAAGTGAAGAAGATGATGGAAATTACCAAAAGGGAAAAAAGGAGGGAGTGAGGGGCAGACACTTTTCTTAACTTTTTAAAATTTTAAAAACTTGAAACTTTTCTGCAGAAAACACACAACTTAGACTGACAGATTCTGCTCAGCTTTTAAAGCAAAACACTGGAATAATCTTTTTAGGGAACTAGTGTATTTTTCCTCTCCTTTTATTCTAGCATACTTCTCATTTCCATATAGACCACCCCTGCTGTCTGTAGCAACTTCTATGTGCAGGCTGTAACATTAGTTTCCATTCCTTATGTTGCCTTTGTGTCTCAGCAGATGCAATAATGCAAGCCTAAGAAATCATCAGCTTTGTGTGGTGTTTGGTATTGTAACAGCACACAGCAGCGATTGCAGGACAGATCATTCTGGATGTGGCAGTGTGACGGACAGTGCAGCTGAGATACTCTGTTCCATGTGCCCTATGATGTGCAGTGCTGTGGAGAAGGTATTTAACCTGTGTGAGGAAATACCTGCAGCCATGGGTGAACCTGCACAAATAAACCCTACTTTCTAGCCTGGCTAGTCTGAGTACCGAGTCATGATTTGATTCAGAGTTACCTTGCGAGTCTTAGATTTCACATCTCCTCTGCACTCTGTCGATCCCTGCACTGAAACATGTGAAATAGGAGAACTGCACACATTAAAAAAATGAGAAATCCCTGCAGCTTCATGTTTTTTCACTAAAAGTCAGACTTGTGGCCATAGGCATACCTTTGATGCTAGGTGGTCTCCTTTCCAAACCTAAAGCTGGTTCTCCAAACAATCTTATGTGACTGTATTAATAGAGTGCCAAGAAACTGAACCTTGGCAAAACTTTAAGTTGATGGTGAGAATGAGATTAGAAAGAATATTTTAGTCCAGAATAGGTATTGTAGCTACAGGTATAGCAAATCCATTTTCTTCTAGATCTAAATAATATTTGTTGTCTTTTTGCCTGTTCCAAAGCTGTGGCAGCTAAATTAAAATTCAGATGCTCAAAGAGTTATTCAGATCTGACGTTTCCCAGCTCCATGCTTATTTTATTTCAAGATCACATGCCCTAGGGATTTGCTGCTCTAGCTCGAGTGGCTGTGCTGTGAAGGAAGAAGCCCGAAAGAGGTGGGAATGCTTCTCTTTCCCCTCCTGGTGACCTCCATTTCTGTGGTTGTGCTTAACTCTTCCTGCGCATTTTGACCCAAGCTATAATCTTACCATAAAAAGGCCATTACTGTCAGGGATGAAGGTCATCTCACCTAAGTGTGCACATCTATAATGTTTTTGGCACTTGGCCAAATAGGCTTTATATGCCTCCCACAGTTCCTGTGAAGAACCTGACTGTGTAACCACTCTAGATTGCAAACTGCCATTTCTTTGTTGTCTGGATGCCAAAGAAAAGCCAACCAAACCCCCCAGGTAACAAATGTTTCACTGTTGTGACTTTATAAAGACTTTATAAAGACTTGCCTGCTATCTTTGTTATTGGTACCTTGAAGTCAACTTCAAACTGAAGGGAAAGGAAATAGTTATTACTTTAAAAATGCAGTGGTTTTGCTTCCTTGTAGCATTGTAGAGCAAAACCCCTATAGTTTTGAGTAATGCAGTACACTTGTGGTTGTAGGTGGAAATGGTCAAATTTATTCAGTAACCTGAAAGATACTTCTCAGGAAGCTGAGGGTTTTGTTTGCTTTGTTTTTTTGGCTGTTTGCTCTTGGGTTTGGTTGTTGTTTTGTTGGGGTTTTTTTGAGAAATTACAAACTCTTCTTTTAGATAGGCTATAGGAAAGGCTTATAAGCAGAGAGATGTTGCTTTTTGTGTTGAAATGGATTAAAACTGATTTAAACTTACCCTTTGGGGAAGGTAAGCAAGGTTCCAGGAACACAAATCCTACTTAGAACTTGAAATGGAGGCAGTGATTATAAAATGAAATGTAGATTGAGTTTGAGTTAATAAAAATAACTTGATAATCCAGAGAAAATTATGTTTATAGGGAAAATGAACCACGAATCTAGTAACTCTGCGATGTCTTCAGTGTTTTCTTGTTTTGGTATTAATCCTAAAAATTTGGGGATGGGTTAGTGTTCTTTCTTGGAGGGTATATTTTACATTTTATTCTATCTTGTGTATTTTCAGTGGTGTGGTGTTAGCCAGACTGTTTCCATGAGGTGTGTGATTCATTGGATAATTTATTGCATACTTCAGGATGTGCTTTGGACTACTTCTTTTCCTGTTTGGGAAGTGGAACAAGCTGAATATGAAGAGTTAACTTCTGTTTATATGTCATGGCTTGGTTCTGTTTCAGATCTGTGTGTGAGGAAGGACTCGTGTTCTGGGGTTTGTGTCCTCCCTCTTCTTATCTCTCCATATTAGCTGGTCTCATAAAAAATATTACTTTTTCCTCCAAGACTTGCCTTTCCTGTATCCTTGAGCAGCTGCTGGTACAGCAGTAATAGTGAGGATCTACTGGATCCTCTTGTGAATCATGTCTGTATGTTTTCTTTCAGAGAGTAGATGAAATTTAACGTGGTGCTGGAAGTACCTATGAGATAATAAAACAGACAGAGTTAAATGAAGTTAGCATGGTTGCTAAATTGCAACGAACAGTTGCTTGTGCAAGCTGTTTATTTCTACCCCAACGTGTGACTATTTAATATAAACTGAATGTTAACCCTCTAAACTGTCAAAACCATGGGATTTATGCAGTGGCATTGTTCCTGTTATTCCACTGTATAATGCAGGCTTGAACATCTTGACTTGAACAATTTAAATATCCGTAACAGTTGGGAAACACTGCATTGTGAACAGGACAGTGTGAAAGTCCAGGCTCATAGTAATTCTCATAGTGTAACCTCAATAGAAATGCTTCAGCAGCATGTCATGAGTTCTTCCTCTTTGGATTCTGTTCCAGCTGAGTAGAGCTGCTGTGGTGGCTGCTGCATTGGGAAACATAGATTCACTGTGTTAAAGATGCATAAAATGTATAGGTATCTAGTGACAGGCATAAACATGAGTGTTAAATGGTGAGAATTAGGATCCCCAAGTGTGCTTGAAGATAGTAATTTTCAAACAATGACCTAACACTGCATTTTTAGATGTCTTTCCTTTACTTCCATTTAAGATTATTTTTCTGAACACTTAGCTTAAGAGAGCAGCCACTTAAAAGTCTGATTGGGATCTGATGAGAAAAACAGTGGGGAAGAGGTAGGGTAGCACCTTAGAATGGATCCTTTGCTGACATGTGAGAGGTGGAAGGGACTAATAGCTGATTTTACAATCTTTCCTTTATCTTTCTCAGTTTAATTTTGCCATTCAGGCAAAACAAGCTGTAGTGGAAGTTCAAACAGATGCCTCATCTGGGTCTAGTTGTAGGTGCTTACTGCTGGGCCCAATGCTACCTGAAAGTTTCACAGCTAGATAAACTTACAGCTGTTGGCTTTGCTAATATGATTAAAAACCCCAAGGCAAGTTTTGTAGCAGAAATAATAATGGAAAAGTGTCTTCCCTGAGCATCAAAAGTTATGTAGACAGGTGTTTTTCAGTATGTTTTGGTTTTTTAGGTGTGGCTGCATAGGAAGCATTTTTGTATTCAGTTTTGTATTCAGTGGGTTACTGAACAGCTGGATTTGGTAGAAGACAGTGATGTTTAGGATTTCTTTATATCAGCTCATGGTGAGGACATACCACAGAATGCTTTGGGTCAGAAGAGAACTTTAAAACTCATCTAGTCCCACACCCCGCTGTGGACAGAGGCACCTTCCAGTAGATCAGATTGCTCAAAGTCCTGTCCGGCCTGGCTTTGAATGCTTCCAGTGATGAAGTATCCACAACTTCCCTGGGCAACCTGTTCCAGCATCTCACCACCCTCATTGTAAAAAAAAAAATAAATAAATCCTTATGTCCAGTCTAAATTGACCATCTTATGGTTTAATTCATTATCCCTTGCCTTGTCACTACAGACAGGCCCTGGTAAAAAAATACCTCTCCTTCTTTCTTGTATGCTGCCTGAAATGTTGAAAGGTAGATGAAATTAGTTCAAAACACCTGTTTCCCATACCTTGGAATGGACAGTTTTCTTCTGCATGGTGTCTAGTGAAGACGAGACGTAAAATAGTAACCTGAGGATAACCACACATTCTTAAACTTTAGTAAAGTATTAAAGTGTGTGGGGGGGGAGGTATAGAACTCTTAACTGTACACTATTTGAAACTGGAGTGGCATGCCTGAGTCACTTAAGTATGAGCTAAGAATCTGGTAGAAGCCTTTAGCACAAAGAAAGGCTGAAGGAGTCTCTCAGGAAGCGTGTATGCTGCTAAATGTGGCATGTTTTAACATGAGGCTGACATCATTGTGAGTTCATAGTAGTGAAAGAACAAAGTATCAGCCACAAATTAGACTGACCTAATTTTTAAGTTGCTTCTAAAAACTTAATAGAACAGTGTGTTGCTTGTGCAAGCTGTTTATTTCTACCCCAACGTGTGACTATTTAATATAAACTGAATGTTAACCCTCTAAACTGTCAAAGGAATCATTCAGGAAAATGTGTGTGTGTTTGAGGGGTGCTGCAGACTTCCTTCCTTGGCTCTTTTTCCACTCTGACCTCAATCTTCACATAAAGGAACTGATTAAGGACCACCCATCATATACTTTGATCCTTCAGGATCAGTTTCCTGGAGGTAAATACCTCAGGACGGCATATGAAAACCAAACTGTGCCAATGGGCTGCTCGTATGCAGAATGGAAATCTGTCTGAAAATGATGAAAACTCCTGCCAGCAGGAATTTATGTATAAAATTGTTTGAAAACTAATCAGCATTATTCATTGATGTATCTGTAATAGGTGACAAATAGCCAGTTTTTCCATAGCTGGATAACAGGGATATTGCAGTTTGCTTATGCCATATTTTGAGTATTTCGGTTAGCTCTGATGTTCTGACATTGATCTGTTGAGATGATATTTCAGTTACTGCAGAAGAATTGGAATTGAGATATTATTTCAGTTACTGCAGAAGCTTGGGATTACTTTGGTAGCAATTGATGAATTTATGGTTGCTTTTTAAAGGACTTTTTAAAACAAAGCACCTCTACAAACTCTGGAGAAAAACCTGTATGTATTTGTATGTATCTGTGTGTATGTGTAAGCACACTTATGGGATAATACAAATGTCATGTAGGGGAGTCAGTTTTGTTTCTCTTTGCTATTCAAAAGCCTGTTAGAACCGCAGCAAAGTCAATGCAAAACAACCTTGTTGTTCCTCCTGTTTGTCAGGAGCAAATCAGATGCAAATAGCAGAACTCATTTCCACCAGTGTGAATTCGATGCTTTTACTCTTGAAAATTAAAAATAACCCTGGTCCCTCTCAGGTCATGCAAACAAGATACAATGGCAGTCACATTGTGTCAGTTGTTCTTAAGGGTGATTAATATATTTTGTGGTTATGTCACTTTTTTCCCCTCTATTAATATAGTGTCTGCAGTGAGGTAAGAACAGCTGAGGAACATAAGCCACCCTCTGTGTTCTCCTTCCACTGCAAAGATATACATGACTTATCTTTTCAGCCATGTAGTTACCATGCCAGCAGTGCAGCTTTGGCTGCACTACAGATCTTTGCATAACATGATTCACATTAAAAAGAACCTCTGGGGATCTTTTGGGAAAGATGTACTGGAGCATAGCTGAGGTTGTTTTTATGGCTTCTGCTTTAGTCCCTGAACAGAGGCCCCATTGTTAATGTCTTGTCAATTAAATTAAAATTTCAAAGCAGTTGTAATAATTGGCTCCCAGAATTACCTTAGAGTGTATAAATCAGGTATGAAAATAGGTTGTATTTGCAGTCTGTGAGCTATCAGAAGTCTAACACCATGGTGAGAGATTTTGGTCCCAACTGTCTGGATCTAGAAGTTTAATTTATTTTCTGGGCCTCATCTGCAGTTCAGCAGCCATAGGCCCAAAAATGTCCTGTCATAGCCAAAACCTCTTCCTACTTCACGTAGCCTAGAACTGGAAACCACATTTTAACAGTGTTACTTAAATTGTTTAATTTCTGGGAATAACTAACAACCTGAATTCTTTCCCCACATTAATTGGGAGCCATTACTCTTACACTATACCTTTGGTTCCCTCTTCTGCCTTCACCTCAGGATAATGGCTGTACCAGCTCATTCTTTTCCACCATCTATTCTCTTTCCTTGCCATATAAATGTCATTTAAGGATAAACTCAATTAAATCTAACTGCTTTACTGAAGAGGACCACACTGACATGTGAGCAGTGCTGATGTTTTACTTGTCCTGGCAGCCCTTCTGAAGATGCTTCCATGTGCTTTTATCACTATAGAGAATATGCGTCTCACAATATTAATTTTATTTTGAACACGAAGAGGGGGTTTTTTAATTAGTTTGACAACGGATTCAATTAACACTTATTGGGGTCGGGGGTTTTTAACTTCTAGATGTTTCTCTGTACAGCTGATGGGACATACATGCAGTGCAGTGCAGCACTATGTTTGAAAACGCAAGCAGGAAGAAGCCAAGTGTTAATGTTTACAGTTTGAAAAAAACCAAACTCCTTCCAAGCTTTCTCATGCCCTGATGTGAAGGGGTTGAATCCACATGTTGCCTTCTGGGATAACTGGTGTCATTTCCTCAAATGGGTGAAAGACCACAACATTTTAACCCCCAGCATACTGTATCGTGGAAGCAGTTTGTTTGTAAAGGAGATTGTGAACTTTAGTCATTCAGTTTAAGAGAAGAGCTATTAAAAAGTCTGTTGCAAAAACTTCAAAATTACCATCATTATCCTTTGCCTTTAATTCGTCCTGTTTCTTCTCCCAAGGCTTCAGGTTCACCTTCTGTTTTCATCATACAATGACTACAGAGCACATCAGTAGGGTTTTTTTTGGTGTTTTTTTTGTTGTTTTTAACATTTTTGAGCCTTATTTGCAGACCTGTGTTACTTGAACGTCTTTTCTTAAAGTCTCTTGCTATGTCTTAAAAGTCATCGTCTTTCATGAGAAGTCTTTTAAAGAAGTAATGCTATTACAACTGCCATGCCTTGTGTGTTTAGCACTGTTCTTCAGAGCACTCCTTTTAATGTGTTTCTCAGCAAAAAAAGAGAACCTTGTAAAATACAAAAGTTGCCATTCATATTGGTCTGCAGAGATGCAGAATGTGGTCAGTTGACTCAGGACGTGTGGACTGTGTAGCAGATGGAAACTGATGTTACTGAAGGGGCTGCTGAACCAAGAGTTACAATACAGTTGCTGGTAGAGACTAGCAGGCATGAACTTTGCCAGTTGTCACAATTAGATGACAAGATACTCACCATTTCTTGTACAGAGCTCATGCAGTGTTTTGTAAGGATAGGCAGCTGTCTTCCAGTTTTGATTTGGTTTGTGAATTCATACATTACATGCTGTGGTTTGGGTTGAATCTCTTCAGGTCCAGATTGCATAGAAAAATAATTTTATAACTTAGAAATGTTATGCCAGATGCTTGCTGAGAGGTTATCATTTTATGTTTTATGTTCATGTTTAACTTTCAGTAAAGGAGAAGTAGGTACTGGGATCTTTGAAAGGATGATGTTGTGCTTGACCGTTCAGTCTCTCTCTGGCTTTTAACTTGTTTGATGCACCCCAGCTCTGTAGCTGTGGGAGGAATGCTCGATGTTACACAACTGTTCGAGTTCATTTAGCTTCAGTGTAGGGAAGGCCCTGAGCAAGAGAGGAGAAAAAGGTTGCATTTCTAATTCTGAAAAATTGGAAAAGGTATTTATATAAGGCCTAGAGGACCTCTTATTTGCTAGAAGTTAAAAGGCAAGTTTATATCCTTTTGTAATTCACCCTAACTGAAAAGATATATATATTTCTTTTCCTAAAGTCAGCAGAAAAGTTCTGGTCTCTTAATGATGATAGACTTTTTGAAAAGTTTCTTCTAAGCACAAATAGCTGAAGTTTCTAATTTAAACTTGGGTGGCTCATTCATATTTGAATTAATAGTACTATGGTATCCTCTCTCTCCTTCCCCCTTCTCACCACCAAGGCTAAAAGGGAGGAGGGGAGATATAAAACATTTCCGAAAATTACAGGAAATGTCTGCTCCTTTGAGAGCATTGCCAGGGAATTTCCAAACGTGATTAATGCTTATGGCTGAACTTGCAGCAGCTTGGTCTTTAGTAATGAATGGATCCTGTTCTAAAAATGCAATGCCTCCTTCCAGTAAGCTGTGTGGAAATGAAGTGCATGCTTTGTTTCTCTTTGATTCTTCAGCAGAGTTTTATGCTTAATGGTGAAATCAGGGCTTGTAAGAGCTGTTTTAACTCCCCATTTACTTCTATTCATTGAAGTGGAAAACGACAGCATATAGTTTCCTGAGGTGGTAGCCAGTGTGTTTATAAGGACCTTGTAGAGGCAAGGATGGCAGATACTACAGAATGTAGACTTCCTGGCAGTTTTCAGAGAGACTTCAGAAACTGTGTGTGAAGCACTAGGGAACAAGAAGGCAGATGATTTTTGTCCAAATACTTTGTTTTCCTGGACATTTGCAAGGTAGTCTCTGATGATCAGGTCTTGCCATTGGGAATAGCTTAATCAGTGTTAAGAACTAGCTTAGTTTTAGTCTCTGAGCAAGTGATGTGACAAGGGGATACTCAACTACAATGAGTAGGATGTAAATGGCAGGTGTCAGGAAGATGGAGCCAGGTTCTGCCCAGTAGCATCCAGTGATAGGACAAGGGGAAACAGGTGTAAGCTGGAACATGGAGGTTCCACATAAATATGAGAAGAAACTTCTTTATGGTGAGGGTGACAGAGCTCTGGAAAGGGCTGCCTAGGGATGATGCGGAGTCTCCTTCTCTGGAGACATTTAAAACCTGTCTGGATGTGTTCCTATGTGTCTTAATCTAGGTGATCCTTGTGTGGCAGAGGGATTGGACTGAATGGTCTTTTGAGATCCTTTCCAATCTCTAACATTCTGTGATTCTGCGATGAATTTTCTGAGTTATCTATTTCCTGCTGCTGGGCTTCTGTCACTGTACTAAGGGAAGCAGCAAGGGAGATCTGCAGAGCTTCCCTCTGAAGCTTGAAAGGGTATCTACCAGCAGAGCATGCAGGGTGAGAAATGGACTTGGCATAGTTTTCAACACTTCTCATCCACCTCTCTGGCCCACTACTCTTGCATATGTATGTGCTAATAATGGATAAACAAGAGGATCCACAGCCTGGGAACAAACAAATGGATCTCAGTAGAAGTATCTGTCCTATTGAGCAGAGTGTTTTCTGGGTAGCAAGCTCATTAATTATCTGTCAGAAGAGCTCTGTCTCCATGCTCTCTTGCTGGCATTTGTGAGTTTTTTTTAGAGCAGTTGCCTAAAGACAGAGAGGTAATTCTAGTAGCTGCTTTCTTTTAAGATGATGTGGAGCTTGAATCGTCGCCATCTGTAGTAATGTGCTCAGCCCTCTGCTGCACTGGCTCTTCATGTTTGTCCTTTCATCTATGGTGTGACTGGGAGTCACTCCTGGATTTCACAATAAAGCAGTGCTTGGAAATCACTTATTATCACGGTTGATGTTACAGTGGTTAAGCGAAGCTGTCATCTCTTGACAGTGATGATTTGAATTGTGTTTTTAGCTGCTCGGGAACCAGTTTGGAATTGGCACCGATGCAGGGGTTTTTTTTACTTCCTCATGTAGAGGTTTTAATTGGTTTGTGTTGGAACAGCAGGTGCTTTGTGTAGAAGCTGTATGGGTATGACTGTATGGAATGATCAGTGACACCAGTGTTGGCTTTCTTGTGGAAAGAGGAATTAATTAATCAAGGTATTCTTTCTTGCTAGTCTTGTCCACACCAAATGTATGTGTAATCAGGCCAACGTACAGCTGTCACCTGTATTAATAGATACTGAACAAGGGCTTGTGAATTTGCTTGAGTTCACACAAATGTGTCACTGTTCAGTCATAGTTACAGAGCAGTTTTCTAGCAGGAAGATGTGTCAGATTGTCTGGAAGTCTATTGTTGGCTGCTTTGTTGGTTTGATGGAGGTTTTTTCCAGTGTCTGTAACCTTTCTTCTTTTTTTAGCACAGTAGAGAGATTTGCTCTGTGTGTTTTAGTTGGTTTTCTTTCTTCTCATTTTGAAAAATCAGTATAACATAACTTCAAGTTTCAGACCCTTTCCATGTCCATGAATGCTAGCACAGCATTTATACCTCTTTTCACCTAGATTTTCATGTGTTTGGGGGAGTTTCACAGCAAATGACTGCACTGGAAGCATCAAATCCATTTTGGGGGGTGGTGAGAGAATGTTGTTATTATAACTTTTTTTCCCCTCTGTTTAGGTATTTCCCTCTGCTGGCCTTTGTATGTGGACCATTTAGATTTGGACATAAATGTAGGTGAGTAATCACTTTTGACATGAAATGATAATGAATTGATAGAATGATGTAGGAGTTGGAAGTGGCCTCTGGAGATCATCTCATCCAACACCTTGCTAGAGCGGATTCTTCTGCTGTGGGAGCAGATCCCACAGGAGCATGTCCAGGTAAGTGTTGAATGTCTCCAGAGGTAAAGATTCTACAACCTCTCTGGGCAGCCTGTGCTGTGTTATCCTCTCTGTGAAAAGTTTTCTTTCCTTGTGTTCAGATTGAATCTCCTATATTCCAGTTTATGCCCATTGCCCCTTGTCCTGTTTCTGGTCTCCACCAAGAAGACCCTGGTCCCATTCCTCTGACACTCACCCTTTAGATACTTAGAAACACTTACGAGATCTCCTCTCATAAATCCTCAGTCTCCTTCTGTCTAGGCTAAACAGCCCCAGCTCTCTCAGCCTCTCCTCATTCAGGAAGATGCTCCAGCACCCTGATCATCTTTGTGGGTCTGGGCTGGACTCTCCAATACTTCCTTCTCTTTCTTGAACTGGGGAGCCCATTATTTGATGCAGTATTCCAGATGCAGCCCAACCAGGGCAGAGTAGAAAGGGAGGAGAAACTGTCTCGACCTACTGGCTGCCGTCTTCTTAATGCACCCCAAGAAACTAATGGCCTTCTTGGCCACAAGGGCAAGCTGATTGGCAGCTCATAGTCAGCTTGTGGTCCACCAGCCCCCACAGGTCCTTTTCTCCAGAGCAGGTCTCAAGCACGTCAGTATCCAACCTGTTCTGATCAACTGGGGATGTTCCTCCCCAGATGCAGCATTCTACATTTGCCCTTGTTGAACTATATCAAGTTTCTGTTTCATAGAATCACCAGGGATCAGAAAGGACCTCAAAAGATCATCCAGTCCAATCCCCCTGCCACAACAGGATCACCTAGACCAAGTCGCACAGGAGCATATCCAGGTGGGCTTTGAACATCTCCAGAGAAAGAGACTCCACAATTGCCCTGAGCAGCCTGTTCCAATGCCATGTCACCCTCACTGTGAAGAAGTTCCTTCTGATATTTATATGGAACCTCCTCTGTTCCGGCTTTCACCCATTGCCTCTTGTCCTATCACCAGATGACCTTGAGAAGAGCCTGGCTCCATCCTCCTGACACCCACCCCTCACATATTTAGAGACATTCATGAGGTCATCCCTCAGCCTCTTCTCCAAGCTCAAGAGACCCAGCTCCCTCAAACTTTCCTCATAAGGCACATTTTCTACTTCCTTCATCATCTTTATTGCTCTATGCTGGACACCGTCCAACAGCTCTGTGTCCTTCTTGAACTGAGGGACCCAAAACTGGACAGAATAGTCCAGATGCGGTCTCACTAGTGCAGAGTCGAAGAGGAGAAGGACCTCTCTCAATCTGATAAGCACCCCCCTTTTGATTCCCCCCCCCC
>VZRI01001461.1:14860-33414 GCA_013397515.1 Upupa epops
TGATGTGCCTAGAGGCAGCATCCAGGACAAATTTTTCCATCACCTTTCCTGGGATGGAAGTGAGGCTGACCAGTCTGTAGTTACCTGGTCCTCCTTGTTACCCTTTTTGAAGATTGGAGTGACATTTCCTAACCTCCAGTCTCTAGGCACCTCTCCTAATCCCCCTGACTTAGAAAAGATGACAGAGAGTGGCTTAGCAATGACTTCTGCTATCTCCCTTGGCATGCATGGGTGCATCCTACAAAGGCCCATGGATTTATGTACATCCCGTTTGCTCAACTTATCCCTAACCCAATCCTCATCAACCAAGGCAGGCTATTCTCTTGCCTTAACTTTCTCTGGAGCCTGAGTAGTCAGGATGTCAGGACAGCTCCCAGAAGTATAGATGGGGGCAAAGAAAGTGTCCAGTCTCTCTGCTTTCTCTGTTTCTTCTGTCTTCAAGGCACCCAGCTCATTCAGCAGGGGTCCCACATTGCCTCTAGGTATAGTTTTACCTCCAATGTATTTGAAGAAGCCCTTTTTGTTACCCTTGACCTCTCTTGCAAGTTTTAATTCCAAGGATGCCAACTGTTTTGGAGGCCTGTTTGCCCAACTCTCTAACCTATCCAGGTCACAGAGGGTGGCAGCACAACTCTCTGGTGTGTCAGCCACTCTTCCTAGTTTTGGATCATCAGCAAATTTGCTGAGGGTACATCCTGTCCCCTGATCCAGGTCACTGGTGAATACGCTGAATAGGACTGAACTCAGTAGTTACCCGTGAGGAACATCCCTAGACATAGGCCTTCAACTTGATTCTACCTCACTGACCACAACTCTTTGAGTTCTGTCCTGTAACCACTTCCCAGTCCACTGTCCAGTCATCTAATCCACACTCTTTATGTTTGGCTGTCAGAATGTTGTGGAAGATGGTGTTGGAAGCTGTACTGCCCTGCCATCATCTATCTACTGTGTTACATCTTCATAAAAGGCTATCAGATTAGTCAAGCAGGTCTTCCCCTTGGTGAATCCATGTTGATTCTTTGAGGTGATGCCGAGAGCATGCTGTGTATACAAGTACTCCAGAATTTTAAGTTGCTTTAAGTTGGACATTACCCAGCATGACTAATCTTTCTTAAACCTATTGATACTTTTCCTGATTGTCTAGTGTCCTGGTCAATGGAAGGCTAAAGGTTATGTACTGTAGTACTTGTTTAGAGCTGATTAGGTGTGCTTTCATTTTGTGTGTCACAGAATTCTATGCTATGAACCTGCAATGAAAAAGCATTTTGAAATGGAAAGTACTTCTTGCTTGTATGGGAGGAGAAGGGAGTCCCCAGATAATGTCTCTGAGCTGTTGAGTAGAGTGATGCAGTAGCATGTTCTAATACTTCCTATAAGCTCCTGTTCTGTCAGTCAGGTTTCCTGCTGTAATTGCTTAATAAATGTTTATTGTTCCACAGTCAATGTAAAAAGCTACCTTCTTGGTAAATGCAAATGGCAATGATCTAGCCTATTGCTTAGTTGGTGATGGTGCAAGGACAATATTTGCAAACACATTATGTGTGTTTGAGGGCTTTGTTGAGTAGGTCAGCCAAACATGGTGTGCTGGTTTGTTTTTCAGCTCTGTTTGATAGTAGAACCTATTTTATTTCCAATACCATTGTTTACATGCAAAGAAATATCCTACTGTTATCTAAATGCAAGGTTCATTCATCTTGCTTACCCACCTACCTTAGATTGCTGGTGATAAAAGTGTCACTAGGCAGTATGTATAGAAACAGAGCGACCTTAAAAATCTATTCTGGAGGTCTTTTATGTAGTTCAATCATGGGAATATTATTTTCTGTCTGACTCATATCTCAGTTTTCAGATTGGTGAACACAATGAAGACTTTTCTTCAGGGCTAGTAATCAAACCTATGTAATTAGTCAAGTAAGATGAAGGACAACAGAGTACTGAACAAAAAAAAGTCTCCAATGTGTTCTCCAAATTCTCCAGATTTTTTCCAGTGTGTCATAATTGCCTTTTGCATGAATGTACAGCATGGGATTGAAAATCATGTGTCTACGGTTCCTATGAGAAAGAGAAAATTAACACTACCTATTTTGACTGTATCTAGATCACAAGTGTGGATGCTCTGAAAGTAGGAGAGGACAGGGCAGCCATTCTGATCATACAGATGAACAAAGGAAAACAAAGTGAATATTCTTATTGTCACTTATCTTGAATAAGTGTGGAACATAAGTGACATTTCAAAAAAAAAAACCCAAATCATAGAATGCTCAGGGTTGCAAGGGACCTTAAAGATCATCTAGTTCCAACCCCCTTGCAGAGATAGGGACACCTTTACTAGATCAGGTTACTCAGAGCCCCAGTCAACCTGGTCTTGAACACCCCCAGGGATGGGGCAGCCATAACTTCCTTGGGCAACCTGTTCCAGCATCTGTCAACCCTCACATGATAGGAGTTTTTCCTCATGTCCAACCTCAGTCTCCCCTCTTCAAGTCTGGGACCCTTTCCCCTCGTCCTCTTGCTATGCACCCATGTCAAAAGCCCTCCCCCAGCTTTCTTGTTGCCTACATCAGAGATTGGAAAGCTGTGAGAAAGTCACTTGGGAGCCTCCTCTTCTCCAGGCTAAACAACCTGGACTTGCTCAGCCTATCCTTATAGGGGAGGTGCTGAAGCCGTCTGATCATGTGAGTTGCTCTCCTCTAGACAACTTCCAAGGAGCTTTATGTTCTTCTTATGTTGGGGATTCCAGAGCTGGGCACAGGACTCCAGATAGGGTCTCACAAATGCAGAGTACAGGGGGAGAACATACGTGTTCTACTTGAGTGACTTTCTTGCCACTCTTCGCTGTTGCTCCAAAGGGAAGTGTGTGCAGGAGTGTAGAGGAAAGTGTTCTTCCACTCCCCAACAAATGTAGGGAAACAATATGTTTATGAGACGATGACACTTGCCAAAAAGCATCATTCCCCTCACTTGAGGAGCACAAGCCCTTGTTAACAGAGCTCTTCTTTTAAATCACAGGCATTTGTAATCTTACTGTGGTGTGGTGTGCACAATGGCAAGCACAACCACAGCATTATTGTAACCTTTAGGATTTTGTTTATCCCAGACTTTGTCACAGGGGTCAACCTCTAGAATGCATTGTCTTGCTTGTTGAAGTCAGAATTATAGCAATTCCTCACTTTGACTTAGAAATCCTGTGTTGTGGGTGCCTTATATTTTAGGGGGGAAATCATCTTGCAAGAGTGGGAATTCATCCTGTGATCTCTAGACAAGAAGTTCCTCTGATGCAGGAGTTTTTGTAGACTTGCTTGCTGAGTATCACCTGTTGCTGTGGTGATAGAGAGTGATGCTGAGGGTATTGGCACCAACTAATGGACCAGCTGGGTAGAACTCACCTCACTGACACAGAAACCAAATACCCCTTTGAAAACAGCTTCTCTGCTACCAGTGGCATGTGTTCTGCAGTTTAGGATCTCCTTCTACCTCTGTATTTTGATTTACTTCCTCAGATTTCTTTTTTATGCTGGTGCCCATTCTGAGAAAGATGAAAGGGCGTTTGACTATAGTGGAGGATAGTGTTTTTACTCAGTATGTGTGTGTATTTGCTTCTAGAACGTAAAAAAAACCCCACTTCTTAAAAAGAAGCAGCTCTTTCAGGGGTCCTAGGCTGAGTATGCAAAAGACTTTCAGAGATTATAGTAAGGAGCCTAGAAGCATTTTGCTAGTTCTTTAACTGAGGTAGAATTAGAGAGTTTCCAAAATATATTCTTAATACATCTCCCTCTTCAAAAGTAGTTGCTATCTAAATCTCCCCCATTTTGAAACCATCTGAAGTCTATCCAGTTTAAAACTCTTCCTTGTTGTCCTTTCACTGGAGTCCCTCCTAAAAGTCCCTCTCCAGGTTTCCTGTAGCCCCTTCAGGTACTTGAAGGCTGCTATAAGATGACTATGTAAAAGGAATTGATTGGAGTCCATGTGATAGAAGTAGAAATTAGGAGTGCATACAAAATGTATGTTATTTTGACTGCAAGGTCACACAGCTGAAGGTGACAGGCTCCCAGCTACATGGTTGCCTACTTCTCTCCATTTGAGCCATTTGGGATGGGAACAAGAATCCCTGAAGGAGACAGATCCTGCAGTTTTCTGTCAGTATTGCACATATGTTTTAGAGATCTGCTGTTGTTCTTATGACATATAGTAGGGTTTCCATTGGTTTTGTTCTTTAAACAATATGAAAACTGTAAAGATACTGGGCAAATACGGAGCAGATCTTTTTTTGGTTTATAGTGAGTTAAAAGATTAGTTTCCTTCTTTAAAAGAGGTGGTAACAAGTGATACCATATGCTGAAATACATTGACAAGGAGGAAGAAGCCATGGGGTATCATCAGTCTGAATGTAAGCACCTTTGTGCAGTATTCTCACAGCTCGATCATGGAACACTTTTCATGATCCTGATTTCAGCACAGAACATCCTGTGACTGGGATGGCATTCTGTCTTGAAGGTCAGTACATACTGTTGCAATCTCAGTCACGGGTAGCACAGCAGAAAGAGAAGAATCAAGAAATTGAGTATTTACTTTTTGCAAATTGTTATTATAATTAAAACAGTTATTTCAGCACCTTACAGCAAAGGAATGGTAAGAGCAGCCACCAGGAATGGGAGGAGAGCTCTAGAAAATACCTCAGGTGGGAGAGTGCCAGTTTTTCTTGTTCAGATAGATCCCAAAGAAGAGTCCTAAGGCCTTATAGTACCAGAAACAAATAGAACTAGAATAAAAGTCCATAATCAATAACAATATTGTGGCTTCTCTGACCAGCAGATCTGTTACTGTCAAAATAGGATTTCAATTACAGTAGCTTGAGGTGATCTTACTGTAAAGTTCATTACTTTCAAGCCATGAGCAGAACGCTTTCAGAAACTTAATATGTAAATGTTTGTCCCTGTGATAGTATTTTTGCAAAAGATCTTAGTTACAGGCTGTTTACCCAGTCACCATATATCATAGAATCATAGAATGTTCCAGGCTGGAAGGGACCTCCAGAGGTCATCTAGTCCAACTTCCCTACACAAGCAGGGACATCTCTATGACCCTGTAGGTCAGGTTGCTCAGAGCCTCATCAAGCCTGACCTTAAATGACTCCAGGGATAGGGCCTCCACCACCTCTCCAGGCAGCCTGTTCCAGTGATCATCCACTCTCACATTGAGGAACTTTTTTCTAATATCTAGCATTTCCCAGCTTGAACCCATTGCTCTTTGTCCTTTTGAATAGACCTTCCCCTGCCTCCATGTAGGCCCCAGTGTGTACTGGAAAGTCGAATAAATGTCCCTCCGGAGTCTTCTCCAGGCTGAACAGCCCTAGAGCTTTCAGCCTGTCCTCATAGGAGAGATGCTCCATTCCTCTGACCATTTTGGTGGCCCTGCTCTGGACACGCTCCAATCTGTTTACATCTTTCTTTTGGTGGGTGTTCCAGAACTGGACACAGTACTCTAGATGAGGTCTCACCAGGGCAGAGTAGTAGGGGGGCAGAATCACTTCCCCTGATCTGCTGACCACAGTTTTTTTGATGCAGCCCAGAATGTCATTGGCCTTCTGGACTGTGATTGCACACTGGTGGCTCATGTCCTGTTTTTCGTCTACCATTCTATGCTAATTTGATTTCTTTTTAAGGGTCTTCTATCATATTAGTGAAAGCTGAGAGTGCAAGCAGTAAGCATTTAGAAAATAAGAAATACACCCAAACTGAAAGCTGCAAATTAAAGAAATTATAAAAAATTATATTTTCAAATTATAAAAAATATATTTTAAACAGCTTCCAGTTCAGTAATTTCTCAGCTATGTTATTTTCCTATTACTACTTAGACTTTAGGTCAGCAATTTACCCATCAAAACAAGCTGTCTAGTTCATGATCAAACTGTCTGGCTAACAAAGAAGCTAGAGCTTATTCCAATTGGAGGCAGTGGAAAAGTTTTCATTGGGTTCAGTGGGTTTGGTATTTAGCAGTCTTTAATACAGATAGGAAAGAATCAATATTTGTGATAGGACATGTTAAAAGTGCAGGATACATTTTTCACGCTGAAAAGAATTGGATACAAGTATGAAGCTTCACTTGTCTCTGCATTGGATGACAGCCTTTTGATACCTTTTTGAGGACGTGTATAATCATAGAATCATTATGGCTGGAAAGGACCTCCAGGATCATCAAATCCTGCCCTCAGCCCAATATCTCCTTAATCCCTAGACCATGGCCTCAAGTGCTAGATCTACTTGTTTGTCTAAACACTTCCAGGGATGGTGACTCCACCTCCCTGGGCAGCCTGTTCCAGTGCCCAGTAACTCCTATCTGAGGAGAAGCATACCTGCCAACCAAGTTACAAAGTCACAGGTTTGGGGTTTTTTAATTAAAACATGGTATAATAATTTTTCCAATATTTTCAAGGTATTTTTCCTTTCAGTTTTCATTTTTATGTTGTTAAAGTGAAGGCTGTACTTTCTTCAGAATTTGATTTAAGATTTGGCATGTGTAGATATGTGTGAGATATCTAATGAGTAGCATATCTGCTGACCCAGCATTCTCTGCTGTTCTAACAAGACTTTTAATAAACTATGTATAAAATAGTTTGCATTTGTTACTTCTCTTGCAAATAATATCAAACACTTAAGATTTATATAAATATATAAATATATTTATAAATAATAAACTGAAGCAGCAAGTCAGTGCTGTAAGTAAAATGCAGGTATTGCATCTGACCTTGCGAAGCTGAGCATATGAGTTATTTTGCTTAAACAGAAAATCATTATCCCCAAATGTACCTGTATGTGCATTGTAAGTCCAGGAAAGTGTATCCTGTTAACTTGCTTCTGTTTGCTGCCTCGAGGCTGTCTGTCAATTGGGATTTTATTTTCTTCATCTGACCATTTCATTTTGTGACAGCTGTGTTGCTTTGTCCCAGTCAGCAGAAAGCAGAGATAGAAAGGTTGTGTGTCATGGGTATGGACCACAGCAGACATCAGAGTCACCTGAAGCTGCCTTCTACCTTACACAAGAGGCATTGTGTAGTTTTGGTGACTGACAATCATTTCCCCAAAGAGGAGAGGGGAGTTTGATGGTGTGAGTCATGCAGGCTGGAGAATGTTGTCTTTTGCTGAGGTGGCTTTACTCTGCACTGATTTGAATGCCGATTGCTCATTTCCCAACAGCTTGCCATACTAACAAGGTGAGAAAATCAGTCAGGCCTGTCCTTTTATATACAGGCTATAATCCATGAGCTCCACCACCTCGGATGGTTACCACCCTAACCTGTCTACTCCGAATGGGGCTGGTTACTGAAGCAGCTGCACATGTGGTTTGAGCTTCCACTCTGATACTGTGGTTGCAGCCTTCCATAGGTAGCTGTGCCTGTAAATATCCATGATTACACTAAGAGAACAAACCTTAAACTGTGAGAGTTAAGCAAGTTGACTCATATTTTCTGTTACATCTATAGCAGTGGCACTGTTATGCACTTAAATGCAGCTTAATTCCTTATAGACGAAGCCCTGTGGTGGCTCCATTCTGAGGAGTGTTCCTACAGAGGTCTGTTCCATCAAAGTGTGGGTTGTGAGGATCCAGAAAACCTGAGAACAACTGCGAAGGCAGTAAAACAAATATGCACTAAAACACAGCAGGTTTTTTGGGGTTTTTTTTACTGCTCTGCTGCTGCTTTCATTTCAGCTGTTGTGGTTGGGGTGCTGTCAGGATCTAGTTTTATAGAAGTGTAACTTGGTTCAGACCCTCTTAAGCATGGAAGTGTAAGGCATCTCATATAACTGTCTCACTTGCCCCAGGAGTGCCTGAGATGGTGTTGGCTGCCTTGCCTTTTAGCAGTATATGCATAAGGCTTCTGGTCTATGTCTGGTGATAAATTCAATTAAAGTACTTGTGTCCTGATGTAGCATCTTTTCTTCTGGTTTCTCTTCAACCGTATTCTAAAAGGAGAGAGGGAGATGTGAATTTTGTCTTTTCTTTTGTGTGGTTTCAGATTCTGCAACTGGCAGTCCCTGTTTGTGAAGTATTTTCTGAAGCATTAAACTTTCAGAATGTATTTTAACTAATTTTTCAACATTTTGCTAAGTGGTAAAATGATGAAACGTTAATTAGTTTTGCTCTTGAAGGGAATACCACAATTTAGGGCAGTATCTCTTAATTACAGTCTAACAAAGTCTTGTGAAGAGGTGGAGCTAGTGGCAACAAAAGTCTACAATTATGACAGGGTATGTTGCCTGAAATACAAGATAATTATCCAGGTGAGATGGTTGGAATAGGTTCAGGGGCTGTACTTCCAAATGCTTTTTCTAGGTGTTTGGCACACACAGTGGAGAGTGGGCCTTCTTAGGGGAATGTATGTATTATATGGTACGGACTGCTGTGCAGTTAGCTTCAGAGTTGGATGTTTTGTTCTGCAAATTTCCATGGCCTTATGTGGTTTGTGTTTTTATCTTCTTCTTCTTGCAGGCTCTCAGTTTGGTGTAAAGCAAAGGTGGTGGGAGCAAAGGTAAAGAATGATGTAATGCAGCAGCAACCAGAAAGCACTTTTTGTTTGAATTGTCAAATGGCTACTCCATAGTCATCTCCTGGTGAATCAGATGCAAGGGGCTGCTTTGTGGAGTGAACCCTTTGTAACAGCACATCAACTGCAAGCAGGAGACATTGAGTTGAAGAGCCCTTTCTGAAAATGGGTTTAACTTTTCTTTTACCAGTCACTACTAGCATGTCCTCATATACTTCTAGCACAATGGTGTGGGTAAGCCTTTGAGTACACAGCCATTACATCATCACATCAAATTAGAGGGAGGTGGTGAAAGAGGCCTTATTATTGTCATGGCTGATGAGAAAATCAGGACTCAACTCATTGTTGCCGAGAAGTTGGTGACTTTGCTGGAGAGTGGTACAGAAAAAATGCTGCTGATAGATAGCCGCCCCTTTGTGGAACACAATGTGTCCCACATCCTGGATGCCATCAATATCAACTGCTCCAAGCTTATGAAGCGGAGGCTGCTGCAGGACAAAATTTTGATTACAGAGCTCATTCAACATTCAGCAAAACACAAGGTAGGGGTAATTTTCCTTTTATTCTGTGTATTTGTTTAAGGACTATCTGGAAAGCAACTTGCAGTAATTTTTCTGTAGGTACTTAATTAAAAGAAACAATACCCAAACTAAAGGACTGAGTTCTGATAAACTCTTACCTGGTGTAAGAGGCTCTTGGTTACTAATAAGTTTGCCTTTGGGATTCTTTGTAGCATGCTCTCCATTAAGTGACACAGTAATGGGAGGGGATTTAGAAATTACTCTGAAAGAAAGCTTTAGGGGTTCTTGCAAAGCTTAGTCCTTAGACTGTAAGTAATGAATGCAGGAAACATTCTCCTCCTAAGCTTTGAGGGAGTCTTTGGGGCCTCAGGTGATGGAGATTCTGTAGCAAGTGATCATACAGTTTGCAAATAAACTGTAGCACTGCAAGTCCTGGTTCCTTGCTGTTCATGGAAGTAGCCCAGTGGGTTTGGTTGGGTTTGGGGCTTGGTTTGTATTTGTGCTGACAGTGAAAAAATAGTAAAGATACTGAAACTTTTTGTGTGCCTGTGTGTGGTGTTGGATGTTTTGGGTACGAAAAGTAATGTTATATTTTTCCTTTGACCTATTAAAAACCGAAGCACAGTAATTGCGTTATTAATATTATTGTTATATTTTATTCATAAAGTTTGATAGTGACTAAAATATCTGTGACTTTGGGCCATTTAAGGTCTGTTTATAGTTTATGTACAAAAAACCCCAGAAGCAGAAATAGCGGTAGTGCCTTCTTTTAAAAAAACCTAGCCGAAGCTAAAGCACATAAAATCACCTAGTGGTAAAAATTCACAGAGTCTGCTTCAACTTGGAGCAAATAATTAATTTCCAAAGTCTCAAAGGAACTAAATTTGATCAGGCATATTAATTATAAAAGAGAGTGCTTTGCATATAACTCCATAAGGAATTTCTGTATATGAACAGCTGCATAGCAAATCTCTGGGAACCCTTGATGCAGGTGATAATGTGGTGCTTTTAATCATCTTACTCCTTCATGTCTCATTCTAAATTATTTGTGTTTCAGATTGAAATTGATTGCAAGCAGGAGGTAGTGGTGTATGACCAAAGCTCTAAAGATGTGACCTCTCTCTCAACTGACTGCTTTCTTACTGTGCTCCTGGGTAAACTAGAGAAGAATTTCAGCTCTGTGTATCTGCTTTCAGGTATGATGTTCCAAGAAAAAACAAAACAAAAAACTTAAATAAGAACAAAAAAGAAAATGCTCTTGTCAGAGCTGGCAAGTACATAGGTTTGCTGCTCTACTTGTATAAACTTCAGCTATAGCATAGCTTTATATAGTGACACTATAATGGTTAGAAAGTGCGTCTTTCAGGGAATATATTACACCATTAGTGTTCCCAGAGTTCTAGAGATCAATTTGTGTGACTTTTTATCCTTATCTCCTTAAGTGGTTGTAATACATTTAGGACATTCCTTTTAAAATTGTTTTAATGTGGTTTGTTTTTTTTTGTCAAAGCATCCATAGAAATTCAAGTCCTTATTTTACAGGATTTGTTGATATAATCATGTGCTTGTGTTATTTCATCATGGAACAGCAGACCCAGTGCTCATGAGAAGGAGGAGGGGCATAGAGTAGATCTAGGCCTGAAAGAAGAGGGTATGACAAAAGCAAATAGGAAATCCATCTATTACCTGATCAGTGATCTGCGTGCTTACATTGTCTATGCAAAATGCTGAAAATACCACCCAACTTACTAATGAGAAGGGAAAGAACTCCATAGCGATGTCCTGGCAAAATATACTCTGTCCTTGCAGCATCAAAAATTCTTCGGCAGTTTGTTCCTGCTTAATTATTCTATCAATTTTTACTGTAATATTATTAACTCAAATTGTTTCTATGATCCTTATGATGCTATGTTGAGAAGGGCAATGAGGCTGGGGGGGGGAGCAGCTGAGGGAACTGGGGTTATTTAGTCTAAAGAGGAGGCTTTGAGGAGAGCATGTTCTCTACAGCTACCTCAAAAGGAGGTTGTACTGAGGCTGCTGCTGGTGTCTTCTTCCAAATTACTAATGATAGGATAAGAGGAAATGGCCTCAAGTTGCATCAGGGAAGGTTCAGATTGGACATTAGGAAGGAGCTCTTTAGTGAGATAGTAGTTGGTCACTGGAATGGGCTTCCAGGGAGATGGTGGAGTCACCACCCCTGAAGGTGTTTAAAAACTGAATAGCTAGAGCACTTGAGGCCATGGTCTAGGAGTTAGGGAGATGTTGGAATGAGGGCTGGACTTGATGATCTTGGGGGTCTTTTCCAGCCATGAGGATTCTACGATTCTATCCTATACTACAGCATTTTAAAGTATAGCTAGTTGTTACCACTACTTGGGTTGATGCAGAGTAGAATTCTTGCTTTTGGGTTCAGCCTAGAGCCAGTACAGGGTTTCTGTTTTAGAAATGACAGATTGGAATTAGAGAAAGGCAGGCATTTCTATTTTCCCAGAGATCATTCTGTTTAGAGTAAGTCTTCAGTACAAAAAATATTTTAAAACCCAGTCCAAAATGAAAGCTGTGTTTCATCTTATTCACAGGTTCTTTCACATACTTGAAAGATAACCATCTACAGGACACGTGTGCTTGCATGAGCCAGATTAAGAGAAGCAGGGAAAAACAAGTGTTTTAGAAAAGTAGAACATGAATAGTTTCTGTTGGCACAGTAGAAGAGAATTTAAGCAAGAGTCTAATGTTGAACTCCACTTCTCAAAATATGGGAAGAGAAGGAATCACATTACATCTTTGTGTTTAAATCTGATGTAACTCGGTGGAGTGAATGCAATGACAGGAGTGGGATTAAGCAGTCAATACCCATATTTCAGTACTCCATGCACTGTTAAAAATTAAGAACCAAAACAAATATTTGAAGTCTTGAAAACATTCTATACTAGGTTATAAATATTTTTATAAGGATAGATCAAGAGCTTCAACTAATTGGTGAGGATTCCACTGAGGTCTTTATATTAATTACTTCAATGAAAAACAACCTTCAGGGTAGAGCAAATCTTAATCAACAACCCAAATAAAAACCACCTCAGAAAGTGCTCAGTAATGGGAGGACACAGGAATAACAGATGCAGCAATTCCAGATCTTTATTAATTGCTCCTTATTCTATTCCAACAAAAATATTCTTTTACCCTAAACTGTAATTTACTGTGATTATTAGACATAAACCAGTTTGAGTTCTGTAGGGAAAACTTGAGTCCAAAGGTGGTTTGGACCCTACTCTTGTTTATGGGGCCATAAACATTTATGAGATGTCGTCATCAGCTCACTGACACAACACGTTTTATCTACCTTCCTAGAGATACGTATCAATAACGTCCAAAGACCTTTCCATACAATCAAACCTAACGTCTTCTTGTTCACCTCACTTCCAAAAACATTTTTGTGTGTGCTTGTTAACATGATAGTTTATTAGTAGGTGGAAAAGAACAAGAGAACTGTGAAATATATTTTCTTCTGTAAAGAATATAATCAGAGCAAACCCATTTTAAGAGAAGGAAATACTAGACAGCTGAAAGAGTGGAGTTGATGTTAGTTACTTTACTGTGGCTGCATCTTATTTGGGTATATTTCTTGAAATACGGACTTACCTGTAACGTCAGTAGTAAACACTCTCCTTGCATTTCCCTTTTGCTCTTATGCTTCTCAATTACTTGTTTTAAAGCTATCATAAGCATCTCCATCACTATTTATTAAAAAATAACAGGGCATCCTCAAATACAAGCCTTGCTCAAAGAAATGTATTTGACATAATACAATAAAAATCCTCCTTTGCATAAGAAGGGCTTTAATAGATTAGATTCCCTTTCCCTTTAACATTCAAAGGGTTTTAATCCATTAAAGTCCATTTCCTTTTAACACCCAAACTAACCCTAAGTTCACATCAGCTAGCTAACATGCGCTGATGTCTTGTATGTGGTTTAAGTTGCAGTGTCATCTTCAGCAGCCCTTACTGGAAATAAAAACAAAACCATTTCTCATAGTACCATTATGATAAACACAACTGGTGTTTGTCCAGACTGTGCATTGAGGAGCTGGGAAACACACCCTTCCTTGTACTGTCTATTCCTACAGAAGCCACGTTCTGAGGATGGAGACACAAAACACCTCCTTCACTGAATGCAGCAGAGAAAATCAACTCCATTTCTCAGACAACTACAGGCAGGAGACAGAAGGGAAATTCTTATTCTTGTCCATATTAGGAATCTCCCCCAACTCCTCCCTGCCATGAGGTCTGATTCTCAGCTTTTAGTGAGCTGTAGCTCTTTCTGTCGGGGAAATTAAGCTGCAAATAGACTGTATTGCTCCATGGAGTCCTACTATGCTTCCAGTTATTAAAACAGCCTTAGGACTGTCTCGGTTTTGGAAGACAGGTACCAAATTCTTTCAATTTAAAGGCCTTCAGGCAAAAGATTTGGGAAAAGGAACAACAATTCTTTATTAAGAACACTAAGAAAACCCAACAGTGCACCCAAGCAACCAGTCAAAAGAAAGTCCTAGGGATCCCGACAGAGTAAACCTGCTGCAGTTCAGTCCTCCTCGGTGCAGGCACAGACAGAGGCCACAGCAGGCAGGAGGCAGCAGGGAGTGGCTGGAAAGTGTCCGCGGTAGCCAGGAGCCGGGCAGCCACAGCAGCAGTTCTGCTTGGCACGGGAAACAGTGGGGGCTCCGGGGCAGGAGATAGAAGGTCTCGGAGGGAGGCTGGATGCCATGGAGCACCAAGGGCAGCGGTGGAGAGAAAACGGCACCGAAAGCACGCGAAGCGGCTTCAGCTGGGCACCGCAGGGTCCGGGGACAGGAAACTCCCATAGAGAGCGAGCCCCCCTCGTTTTCCTGAGTCCCAGTTTATGCAGGTGGGGATGGTCAGCTCCCCCCACTGGGTGAAGCATCTCACAATGGGATGATCTGAGTCTTAATGGCCCACCAGCAGAAGATAGTTAAGGAACATTACTGACCCAATTGTTAAAACCAGGTAGGGCAAAGGGCATTCACTCCCCCACCCCAAGAAACATTGCCCTACCTGGTTTTAACAATTGGGCAAGGCATTCACTCCCCCATCCCCCTGGAGTTACAAAAAACAAAACCACATAGCTTCTCAACTGCTTTCAACAGATGAAAATAGAATACAATCTTTTTGATTCCATAACCCAAGACAGGACAGAGAAGCACAGTGAGGTATGTGAACAATAAAAGGATTTATTAAGAGACTAGAACTGCTTCTAGACTGGTGTATTTTTTTGAAATAATGTTTTTAAATTTAAGAAAATGTTATCCTACATTTCAGTACTCATACAGTAAGTATTTGATATGTCTACACTCTGCATGCTTATTTGGTGGCTCATATGGAAGACTCATTACTTAATCCAATTTGGAATCGTAGAATAATTAGGGATCAGAAGGGACCTTGAAAGATCATCCAGTCCAATCCCTCTGCCACAGCAGGATCACCTAGACCAAGTCACACAGGAACATATCCAGGCAGGTCTTAAATGTCTCCAGAGAAGGAGACTCCACAATGCCCCTGGGCAGCCTGTTCCAATGCTCCATTATCCTCCCTGTGAAAAAGTTCCTTCTGGTATTGATATGGAGCTTCCTCTGTTTCAGCTTGCACCCATTGCCCCTTGTCCTATCACCAGATGACCTTGAGAAGAGCCTGGCTCCATCCTCCTGACACTCACCCCTCACATATTTATAGACATTAATGAGGCCACCTCTCAGCCTCCTCTTCTCCAATTTAGAGTGACCCAGCTCCCTCAGCCTTTCCTCGTAAGGGAGGTGCTCTACTTCCTTCATCATCTTCATTGCTCTGTGCTGGACACCTTCCAACAGCTCTGTGTCCTTCTTGAGCTGAGGGGCCTAGAACTGAACACAGTGCTCCAGACATGCCCTCACTAGTGCAGAGTAGAGGGGCAGAAGAACCTCTCTCGATCTGCTGACTACCCCCCTTTTGATCCCCCCCCCGGATGCTGTTGGCCTTCCTGGCCACAAGAGCACATTGCTGGCTCATAGTCATCCTGCTGTCCACTACAACCCTCAGATCCCTTTCTCTTACACTGTTTTCCAACAGGTCAGTCCCCAACCTGTACAGATATCTGGGGTTGTTCTTGCTCAGGTGCAAGACTCTGCACTTACCCTTGTTGTGCTTCATTAAATATTTCTTTCTGCCCAGCTCTCTAGCCTGTCCAGGTTTCATTAAATGACAGCCTCAGCAGTCTTGGTATCAGGACAGCTCCCAGATGTATAGACAGAGGCAAAGAAAGTGTTCAGTATCTGCTTTCTCTGTATCCTCTGTGTTCAGGGCACCTAGCTCATTTAGCAGGGGTCCCACGTTGCCTCTAGGTTTAGTTTTACCTGCAATGTGTTTGAAGAAACCCTTTTTGTTACCCTTGACCTCTCTTGCAAGGTTTAATTCCAAGGAGGCCTTGACTTTCCTAGTTGCATTCCTACATTCTGTCACCAGAGCCTTATGATCTTCACAAGTGGCCACCCCCTCCTTCCATGACCTATAGCTGTGAGGCTGCTGTCAGCTGCCTGTAGAAGACCTCATCAACTTCCTCATTCTGACCTAATGGTCTGTAATAGACACCCACAAGTGTCACCCATGCCAGCCTGCCCCTCGTTCCATACCCACAAACTCTCAACTGTCTCTTTGCCCATCCCTGGACAGAACTCAAACCATTCCAGTTGCTTCCAACTCGCTTTGCTAATCTGTCTGTCCTGAAAAGGACACAGCAACCATGACCACATTGAAGTCATGCAAGCTGTCCCACCAGGTCTCTGTAATTGACACTAGGCACATGTGAAGTTTCCTTTTGTTTTGGATATCTCTGGATGGTTGTGAAACTTAACTGACTGAAATTAGAGGATGTGTCCAGAGGAGGTCATGAAAGAGGTCACCCTTAAGAGAGTCTTAAGAACACAAGCTGGAATTGTGCCACATAAAGAAGAGAAGGCCTTGCGGGGGACCTCATAGCAGCCTTCCAGTACCTGAAGGGGGCTATAGGAAAGCTGGAAAGGGAACTTTTACAAGGGCAAGGAGTTGGAGGACGAGGGTGTAGGTTTTAAACTGAAAGAAGAGAGATTTAGGTTGGGGACTAGGAAGCTCTTCAGCTTGAGGATAGTGAGACACTGGAACAGGTTTCCAAGAGAAGCTGTGGAAGGTCCATCACTGGAAGTGTTCAAGGCCAGGTTAAATGGGGTTCTGGGCAACCTGATCTAGTGGGAGGTATCCCTGCCTTATGCAGGGGGGTTGGGATTAGATGATCTTTAAGGTGCCTTCCAACTGTCTATGATTTTATTGAAGGTATTTTATTTATTTGTTTGTTTGTTCTTTAAAGGCAGAAAAGGCAAGCATGAGTGTCCAGTCCACTCACTTGTTGCTAGTCTGACTTGACTCTATGCCACTTAGGTAGGATGGGGAGCTTGACTCTGTTCACACCCACCCCCCAACCCTGTTTGCTTAACCTGCCTATTAACCTTGTATTACCAAAGGCAGAAACTCTCCAGGGCAAAAGAACTTCCCATGCTACTGTGCTTGTAAAACACCTGGCACAACAGGGCTGTTTTCTGAATGCTGCCATAATAAAAACTCTCCTAGCTTTCCCAAACTATGGAACCTTGAATCTGGTGGAAAGACTCCCTGTGGCTGGTGAGAAGGGAGAGGAAGGATAGGCTGAATGTGAGGATGACAGTGCTCCTAACTGAATTTTCCAGCCTCTGCATTATGTAATGGCAAATCGCAAGCATCCCTGCAGACTGGAGCTGGAATGTGTGAATTGTAATGACCTGTGGATGTCTGCAGCTCATTGAAACAGAGTGGGAACATTGTAGATTCATAGAATTTGTGAATCAGAAAGCTTACAACTTTTCCTTCCTCACAGAAAGGAAAAAATCAGCACTTCAGCTTTTAGATAAACGTTTTAATGTTTGATGGGGATGTGTCTGTGCAAGTGCTGTGAAGTCACAGCATTAAAAGCCTCTGATGTGATCGAAGGCGAAGTAAATGGTTGTGTTGTATATTTTGTCTCTTCTGCAGAGCTGTTTAAATTTGATTTTTTTTTTTTTAGTACAGCTTTTCATTAAGTGTGACTACCACTAACTAGCGTTCATGGTAACTCACTGTTAGAATGTACTTGACTGCATACCTTTGGTGAGGACAGAGGTTCAGTAAGGCCTGTGTAAAATTACAGGGACTAAAGCTTATGTTGTAGAGATAGTTGCAAATTTTGCTGGTTTTTTTATTCTTTTCCTTTAAAAGGGGACACCAATCCCATACAAAATTTATCAATAATAGGTGCCGTTAAGGATGAAACAAATTCTGCATTTCCAAAGGTGCAATCTCTGTACAGTTGTTGCCATGCATGTTGTTTTTTTTGACTCACCTCTTGAGTCTTAGACTTTTTCCATTCCCTGCTTGAATAATTGTGATTGGAGTTAACACTGATGAACTGGCAGGTCTGGAGGGAATAGGAAGGAAGTAGCTTCCAGTCTGTTTTCAAGGATTCATTAGAGAAAGCTAGTTTCTCCTTTTGGCCAGACTTTTGTGCATGGTCAGAGTCCAAAGAGAATTGAGGGGGAGGAGAAAGATCTCATTTGAATGGCCCTTAAGACAAATGCCAGGCCAGTGTGATTGTCCTTCTCTATCAGAATGTATGACCTGTGAAAACCAGTCACATTCACCATCTCTAATTTCTCTATCAGGAGCATAAGACAGGATCTTTCTGTGTAGGGAGGAACTGAATGAAATTCAGCAAGGGTGAGTGTAGAGTCTGGCATCTGGCCAAGAACAACCCCAAGTACCAGTGTAGGCTGGGGACTGGCCAGCTGTAAAGCAGTGTAGGAGGAAGGGACCCAGGGATCCTGGTGGACAGCAGGGTGACCGTTACCCAGCAATGGGCCCTTGTGTCCAAGAAGGCTGGATCATGGAGATCAGATTGTCCACTAGGACTCCAAGGTTTTTCTCCATGACGCTGATTTCCAGCAGGATTACCTCCTAACCTGTACTGGTGCCTGGTGTTGTACCTCCCCGGAGGAGAAGCCGGCTGAGTTTTGGTACTCTCACGGCTTTAGCTGGGCAATTGCTGTGGAGGGTGCAGCACCTCTTTAAAAGAAGCAAAAGTCACGCTCAGACCTCCCGCGGCAGCCACAGAGCAGGGCAGCTGGCCGCTGGGGAGGCAAAAAAACCAAACCCCAAAAAACCCAAAACCCAAAACAAAACAAAAAAACCCAAAAAACAAGACACCAAAAAAACCCCACCTCCAACACCACCATGGTAACAACATGGCAGCAGAGGAAGAGCAGGCTACAGTCAACACTGCATATGGATATGGGAACTCTAACAGAGGTCCCGCAACAAGATCAGGCTGTGCAGGTGTCAGGCTGCCAGGAATGTAAAACTCAAAGCAGGGCTTTGGGTTCTGATGACTGGTTCTGTAAGATACCA
>VZRI01001463.1:0-10443 GCA_013397515.1 Upupa epops
CTGCTGGGGAGATGCTGAGGGAGTTGGCCGTTTCATCCTGGAGATGAAGAGACTCAGGGGGTATCTTCTCCCTGAAAGAAGGTTGCAGTTGGGGGGAGTCAGGCTCTTCTCACAGGCACCCTCACCAGGATGAGAGGGCAGGGCCTGAGGATGCCAGGGGAGAGCATGGTTGGATGTTAGGAAGCCCTTCTTCCTGAAAAGGAGGATCAGAGCCTGGACTGGACTACCCAGGGTAGTGAGGGCATCCCCATCCCTGGAGGTTTTGAAGGACAGGCTAGCTATGGCCCTGAGTGCCCTGGTCTGGCCGATGGGGGCCCTGTGCTGGGCTGGACAAGCGGCCTTTGCCAGCTTCAGTGATTCTGTGTTTCCCTTCCCAGGGCTATTTTAAGTCCTTATGTTTCTCTTTCAGGCTGGGCGCTCTGTGCAAGGGCTGCACTTCACTGCAGCAGGACCCTAAAGCCACCTACCATCCGTAAAAAATCCTCACAACTTCAAGCAAGCAGTACCCTACTGCAGGGTATTTGCTATAGGGCTAACATTTTAGGAATTATGCAAAGCTGTTTCTATAGGAAGCAGGAACTCTCCTGTCAGTTACCTCAGAGAGCATCCCTCCCTCTTCTTCTGAGGATCGGCGTGTCCTGGATCGCTTGGCTCCCCGGGGAGAAGAAGCAGTGCTCTCCACATCACTTTCCAGTAAGCTCTACAGAGTAAATAGAATGAAATCAAGCAAATCGCACTGTGATCAAACAGAGTGGGCAGTAATCAATCAATCAAACAGTTGGGATCACAACCAACAAACCCAGTGGCTGACCCAGTGGGGGCCATGATCAACTGATCAACCAGGGAAACCACACATCCAGTGGAGACTCTGATTGACTGACTGACCAACCCACCCACCCAATGGGGGCTGCGATTGGTTTACCGACTGACCCAGCTGGGCCACAACTGATCAACTGACCAACCCACCAAGTGGTACCACGATTGATTGATCAACCAACCTGGTGAGACCACAATTGATTGACTGACCAACTGACCCAGTGGGGGCTGCAATCAATCAAGCAACTGACCAACCTGAGAGGGGCTGTGATCAATTGACCAACTAACCCACACAGTGGGACCACAACTGATCAACTGACTGAGAGACCCAGTGATGGCCATGATCACGCATGACCGAGCAACCCACCTACCCACACAGTGGTGCCATGATTGACTGACCGACCAACCAACCGACCCAGTGGGAAGGGACTGTGATCGATTCATCAACTGAACCAGTGGGGTCACGATCAACCACCCAAACATACTGGGCCATGATCAACCAATGGAGCCAAAAATCAATCAAGCAATTCAGACCACAGTCAAACACTTTCAGCCAACACTGGAAAGGCTCTTTCTAGCCAAGTGTTGAAAAATGCCTCCTAGAAGCTCTGGGATGGTTTCTGAGTTAAAACAGAGACCTACTGCCCCACACGAAGACAACTCCATGCAGAGCAGGACAGAGCTCTGTACCTCTTCGGCAGTCTCATCCTCATCCTCATCATCCGGCTGGTACTCTTCATCAGAGGAATCATCTTCCTCAAGGGGAATGTCCACAAACTGCGGGGGCTGCAAGAGAACAGAACAAAGGGGACTTTTCAGGTGAGACAGAGAGCTGCAATGTAACAATGCAGTTAATGGGGCCAAAGATTTCTACCTGAGGAAACACCTCAGAGATAAGCAAGGAATAGGACTAAGGATGTAACTGCTCACCTGTCCTTGGCACTGAGGAGGCCCCCCCTCAAGTCCCTGGGGCAGTGCTGGGCCAGGCCCCTCCCTTCAAGTAAGGGATAGAAGGGCTGGAACAGGGCTAGAGGAGCAATGAGACTGGTCAAGGGACTGGAGGGAAAGGCTGCTGAGGAGAGGATGAGGGAGCTGGGTGGGGGGTGTTCAGCCTGGAGGAGACTCAGGGAGACCTCCTTCTCTCCAACTCCCTGAAAGGAGGTTGCAGTCAGGGGAGGTCAGGCTCTTCTTTCAGACACCCAGTGCCAGGACAAGAGGGCAGGGCCTGAGGCTGCTAGGGAAGAGTTAGGTTAGCTGTTAGGAAGCCCGTCCTCCCAGAAAGGGGCATCAGAGCCTGAACTGGACTGCCCAGGGCAGTGGGGGTGTCACCACGTCTGGAAGTGTTGAAGGACAACCTGAGTGCCCTGGTGTGGCCGCTGGGGTGATGTTAGGCCCTGGGCTGGGCTGGAGGAGCTCAGAGGGCTTTTCCAGCCTCAATCATTCTGGGATTCTGAAGGAGACTACTGAAAGGGCTGAAGAAACCATGAAACAACTCAAATAAGCAAAGCTGGTCTTTGTTTTACCATAAGTAGTTACTTACCTTCACCTCATTTGCCTTCTTGATCGGAGAAATATTCCACGTTGGAATTACCTATAGAGAGCAAAACCACTTTTACCATCTCTGCAAGGCAGACTGTGGTTCCCCTAAGACAACCTGTGACATCAAACTACTGCTTGAGGCCTTGCTCTCCAAAGCATCCAGGGAATGAGATTTCAACCCAAGGTGGCTCCTGAGACTCTGCTTGGAGTCTTGTGAGCACTTCTGGAGGCCCAAAGACAGAAGGACCTGAAGCTATTGGAGCAAATCCAGAGGAGACCACAAGAATGATCAGAGAGCTGGAGCCCCTCTACCCTGGGGACAGGGTGAGGGAGCTGGGGCTGTTGGGCTGAAGAGGAGACTCCAGGGAGACCTCAGAGCAGCTGCAGGGGGCTGGAAGGAACCTGAGGAAGAGCTTTTCACAGGAGTCTGTAGGCACAGGACAAGGGGCAGTGGCTTTGAGCTGAAAGAGGGCAGTTGTGATGAGATCTGAGGAAATTCTTCTCAGGGAGGGGACTGAGGCCCTGGCCCAGGTTGCCCAGGGAGGTTGTGGCTTCTCCCTCAGCCCTGGCACTGTTGAAGGGCAGGCTGGATGGCGGCACCCTGGGCTGAAGAAAGGTGTCACTGCCCATGGCAGGAGGTTGGCTCTGGGTGAACTCCGAGCTCCCTCTTAACCCAGATCCTTCTATCATTGTCTAAAATACCCACATACACCCTATGGCCAAGAGCTGCAGTGTGAGGGTTGAGAGTCAATTCCCTGTGCTCACTGTGACCTAGTGTTACATCTGATTGATCAGAGTTATCCTTTCAGAATTTACTCTCTTTGGCTAAGGAAGTCTTCTGATGCAGAACTGGGAACAACAATCCCTATCCCTTGGTTGGTTAAATTCCTTGACTTTCAGTAGCTCTCCCTGGTTTTCTGTTGAGATTCAACAACCCTGGGAAACCCAAACTGGAACAGAAGAATCTAAATCAGGACAATCATTTAATTTTCCCACTGTTGTAACCTAGATGTTGTGAGTGCTTTGCATTTTAAGAATAAATCATAGGAAAACCACACTTTACTCCTCCTTTAGAGGCTTCAACAATCAAAACCACTTGGGTAAGGAAGGGCTCAACAGCAAAAGCAGAGGAGGTACTCACCACTCCTTTCTCCACAACTTCCTTCAGTTTGGAACGAGTCATTTTGGGCTCCTGTGAGTGTAAAACAAGACAATAGGAGGCAGCAGGGTGCCCAGGTGGCCCAGAAGGCCAAGCGCATCCTGGCTTGGATTAGCACTGGGGTGGCAGGAAGGGCTAGGGAAGGGACTGACACCCACCCCTTGAGTCCTGGGGACAGTGCTGGGTCCCTCCCTTCAAGAAAGAGACAGAGGGGCTGGAGCAGGGCAAGAGTAGCAATGAGGCTGAGGAAAGGACAGGAGGGAAAGGTTGATGGGAAGAGGCTGAAGGAGCTGAGGCTGCTCAGCCTTGAGGAGACCTCGCTACTCTCTACAGCTCCCTGAAGGGATGGTGGGGTGTAGCAGGGGTCAGATTCTTCTCCCCAGGAACTGATGAGAGAAGCAGAGAAAATGGGGTCAGGTGGTGCCAGGGGAGGGTCAGGTTGAAACTGAGGAAAAACTTCTCCCCAGAAAGGGTGGGGAGGCCTTGGCTGCCCAGGGAGGCAGGGGAGGCACCATCCCTGTAGGGATTCAACAACTGGGCAACCAGGGTGTTTGAGGAGCTGGGGTACTGGTTGGGGGCTGCAGGACAAGAGGTTGGACTGGATGATCTTGAAATTTTCTAACCTGGGTGATTCTATGACTGATCTGTTCAATCGAGTAATGAGTGACTGAACAAAAGTAGAAGACACTTGGAAAAATCTCTTCGCTGAAAGGGCTGTCAGGCCCTGGAACAGGCTGCCCAGGGAAGTGGTGCAGTCCCCCCCATCCCTGGAGGTACTGAAATGTGGTGCAGACAGCGTGCTTAAGGAGGTAGTTTAGCCTAGGGCTGGACTCAATGATCTTAGAGGTCTTCCCTATCCGGGCAATCCTGTGTGCTAACTATTCTCTCCAAACCACATCCCAGACCAAGAAGATACACTGGTGTAGGCATCATGTACTGTAACCAACTGGGAAACCTTTTTACTTACAAACAAGGGAATATCGTCTGTCTCACTGATGGCTGCTTTCATCATGGCCACCACGTGCTCATTGGTGATGACTTCCTAGAGCAATAGACAAAAAAACAGCTTTCACATTCTGTTTGTTAGAAAAGAATAGACTTAAGGTCTATTCTTTGCTATGTGAAATTGCTCTGCTTTAAAAGCTGGGTCGAATCTGTCAGTCTGGGGGGTTTCTGCAGAAAACTTTAAAGTTTGGGTCTGAAAAGTTGAAAAGTCTCTGCCTTCCCCCACTGCCTTCTCTTTTCTCCCCCTTCCACCTTCTTCCTCCTCTTTCCATCTTGCACTGTTGAGAGCTGTGTCGCTGCCAAACAGAGAGGAGGTTATTGTTGCTGAGAGCATTATCACTGCTCAAGGGGAAAGAAATTAATGACCAGGGGGAAGATCCCCTGGATCTGGAGAGACTAAGGATTCTGAACCCTGGAGATTAATGATAACTGAAGTCGGACAACTGCTGTGGTTTGAGAGAGAAGCTGGAGCTGCCTATAATGGATGTTCTGGACATTTATATCCCAGTTCAGTGTAGAAGGAGAGTGACAACACTATCTGTCTGTGCCTCTATCTATCTTGTGGTGTTGTTTTTCTCTGGTCTGTGGTGGGGAGAATGAATTAATGTGTCCTGAGGCCTTCCTTCTCCAAATTGAGTCAGCTGTTCTACTGCCTGCAGATCTCTCAGTGGGTTTGTTTAACCCCCTCTTCTTGTCTGACGCTTGAGCTGAAAGCTCTCGGTTGAAAGAGTCAGGGTCTCTAATCCAGGATGTTTATGGTGACCCAGGTGGGCTGCATGGGGATCCAGAGAAGGACCTAACACTACTGCAACTGCACTACTCTGTCTCTAGAGAGATAACCTGCTATCCAGTGATTGAAAAAAAAACCAAATCAGCACAACTGTAACAAACCCAGCTGCACTCTGCTCTGCTGAAGAAAACTCCAGCAGATGGAAACTGTCAAAAATAAAACCTCATACTGGTTTCCCTTCTCTTGTTTCTCACATAGTATGTAAAAGGTGTTGATGCCAACCATGTGATTGTTGACTGCAATGTGGCTGCAGCACTCACAGGCTTCCAAATTAGGAAGTTAATTCTCTAGAGAAAATGGGTTAATTCTCTAGAGAAACCATTTAACCATCTCCTCTTTGAAGCACTGTGCTCCACCACTCCAGGAAACACCGACTATCTTTAAAGAAATAGGGAACGGCAGGAGAGACACAGTTTCGGTGTTTTCCAGGGCTCTGGGGAAGGCAGACAACAGAGATATTCACAGGCCTTCCACAGTGCCACAGGACACAGAGCCAGCTGGAGGATGTGTCCCACAGATTCACAGCAGTCTCCACTCTGTTTGCCACAGGGATGGCAGAGGGTTATAAGCCCACAGCACTCACATGCAGGATGTTCCGTACGTTGACAACAGTCAGGTTGTGTTGTTTAGCTCCATCTTCTAAGGTGCGATCAAGGGTATCGTCTAGCTTAATGTCGCAAGATAAAGACCCTTCCTTTTCTGGACTTTTTCCTTCTCTTTCCCGCTTGGTTGCCTTCCTCCTCCTCTTCCTTCTCTCAACATCTTCTCCATCTTGTTCCTCTGAAAATCAATTAAAATGGAATTGAAAAGATTAAGATACTTCATAATGACTGAGGCTGGCAGAGCCCTCTGAGCTTATGAAGCTCAGCCCAGGGCCTAACATCACCCCAGAGGCCACACCAGGGTACTCTGGACCACAGCCAGGCTATCCTTCAACACCTGCAGGGATGCATGAGAACACCTCCACTGCCCTGGGTAGTTCAGTCCACGCTCTGATCCCTGTTTGCGCTGATCCCTCTTTCTGGGAGGAAGGGCTTCCTAACATCCAACCTAACCCTCCCCTGGCAACCTCAGGTCCTGCCCTCTTGTCCTGGCATTGGGTGCCTGGGAGTAGAGCACAACAGCCCCCTGACTGCAACCTCCCTTCAGGGAGTTGGAGAAAGAAATTAGGTCCCACCTGACCCTCCTCCAGGCTGAACCCCCACATCTCCCTCATCCTCTCCCCAACAGGCTTTCCCACCAGTCCCTTCAAAACTGTTCCCATTCTGACACTGTGAGATTAAAAACCAAAAAGGTAGAGTTCTGCAGGTACTGAAGTTGCAAACAGCAACTGGGACCTTTTAGGATTTCCACAACAGCATTGTATTGCTGACTCAAGGAAATGGAACAATCACAATTTGCTCTGAAATTGGCGTTTTACTAACTAAAAGTTGCAGAGATGGCTCCAGGAAGTTTCATCTGGATACCTACAGAGTATTTAGACACTGAATTACAAAGCCCGGAATGAAACCTTCAAGTGTTCACAGAATCACAGGCAGTTAGCAATTGGAAGGGACCTCAAAAGATCATCCAGTCCAAACCCCTGTCACAGCAGGATCTCTTAGATCCAGTGGCACAGGAACAGTCCAGAGAAGGAGATTCTACAACCCCCCTCACCGGGAAGAGGTTTCTTCTCATCTTGATGTGGAACCTTCTCTGCTCCAGTTGACACCTGGTGCCCCTTGTCCTATCCTTGGGTACCCCTGAGCAGAGCCTGGCTCCTTCTTCCTGACCCCCACCCTTCCCAGAGCTCTCAACATCCATGGGGTCCCCCCCTCAGGCTCCCTTTTCCCCAGCTCAAGAGCTCCAGAGCCTTAGCCTTTCCTCATCAGGGAGATGCTCCCCTCCCTTAACAGCCTCTGCCATAGTGCCCACAGTCCCAGAAGTCTGCATCTACCAGATCGGGTCACAGGCCTGTTTTTCACACGCAGCTTACCCAATGGGATAAACAGCCCCAACTCCTCAATCTCCTCCTGCTGGGGCCACTCACCAGCTCTGGTGATCTTCAGTGGCTTCATCAGAGCAGGATTTCTAACAGCCGGCTGCAGAGAGGTTCTCACCGGAGACTCCTGCGCTGCAGACTGGCTTTCAGTTGGATGCGGCTCCCTCTGGGAATTCGGCTCCATCTCCACTAGCAGCTTTGGCATGTTCTCTGTGAACAGGACATAGCAGGCCATGGTCAGACAGGCTGCATAGACACAGTTCAGCGAGGTTCAGGAGCTGCTGCAACTGCTAAACCTGATCCTGACCTATTTCAGTCTACTCAGTAACTGCATTGGCCTAATGCAGCCTGGGAGAGCGATCCAGAACACAGAGCATCAGGGGGTAGAAGGGACCTCAAAAGATGTTTCAGTCCACCCCCCCTGCCAGAGCAGGATCCCCGAGAGCAGATCCTACAGGAGCACCCAGGGGGATTGTTGTCTGTCCAGAGCAGGAGACTCCATAGCCTCTCTGGGCAGCTTCAGGACTCTGTCACCCTCACAGGGAAAAGCTTTTTCTGCTGTTTCCATGGAGCCTCCTCTGCTCCAGCCAGTCCCCACTGCCCCCTGCCCTGTCCCTGGATGCCCCTGAGCAGAGCATAGCTCCCTCCTCCAATAACCCAACCCTCCCAGAACATCCATGGGGTCCTCCCTCAAGCTCCTCTTCTCTAGCTGAACAGTCCAGTTCCCTCAGCCTCTCCTCCTCAGGGAGATGCTCCCCTCCATACTGTCAAGGCTCTGTGCTGGACTCTTCCCAGCAGTTCCTTATCCTTCTGGAACTGCAGCAGCAGCTGCAAACAAACCCAGGTCATCTCCAGCTCAAGTCTTTCTTCCCTCCTCTCACAGTTTCACAGAGCTACTATCAAAACTTCCTGTCAAACCACATAACTGCAAAAGAATGATGGTTTGTTCAGAGCACAACTGGTCTCCCTGCTCTATAAACACTATCTCAGCAACAGAATCATAGGCAGTCGAGGATTGGAAGGGATCACGAAATATCATCCAGTTCAACCTCCTACCACAGCAGGATCCCCTAGATCCAGTGGCACAGGAACACTCCGGGCAGGTTTGGAACATCTCCAGAGAAGGACACTCCACAACTCCCCTGGGCAGCTCCTTCCAGGGCTCTGTCACCCTCAACAGGAAGAGGTTTCAGGCACCTTCATGCAGACAGCTTACAGGACTGCATCACCTTGCAATGCAGTTTCACAGCCACCTTGGGGCAACTTAAAACCCCCTTACAGCCAACAGCGTGTTGTGGGGTGATGTCTGACCTGTTTTACAGGCAACTGCCAGATATTCCTTTCCATAACCCTATTTTAACCCTGAAGAATTCCTGGAATGAGGAGGGAAGTTCTCCAGCTGGTTTGCCACAGAAAAACCTGTATGTCTGCCACACAGACCCAGTGACAGGCAGTTTGCTCTTTTTCTCTCTGTATCTGAGTAAAAGGGTAACTTGGGAAATCAGGCGGAAAGAAGGGAGAGGAAGAAGCAGTGAGGTCTTTGCCACTTTGTTTTTAAAATCTTTGTTTACTCTCTGTTAATAAAACTTCTTTCTTTATAATAATTGTGTGTTTTGGTGACCCTGAGAAAGCAAAATTTGTGCTCCATTGTCTAAACCAGGACTCGGGGGTAGCTTTCATGATGAATAGTCACACCTTCCACAGTTGAATTTTAGAATGGGCAGGGTTGGAAGGGACCTTAAAGATCATCCAGTCCCAACCCCCCTGCAGAGGCTGCGATACCTTCATTCAATCAGGTACTCAAGAGCCCCAGTCAACCTGGCCTTCAACACTGCCAGGGATGGGGCAGCCACAGCTTCTTTGGGCACCCTGTTCCAGTATCCCAGCACCCTCCCAGCAAACAACTGGTTGCTCATGGCCAACCTCAGTCTCCCCTCTTCAAGGCTGGAATTCTCTCCCCTTGGCCTCTCACTGCCGCCCAGACCTCCCCCAGCTTTCTTGCAGCCCCCTCTTCCGAGGTTGGGAAACTGCTCTACAGGCACCTGGGAGCCCCCTCTGCTCCACGCTCAACAACCCCACCTCAATCAGCCTGTCCTCACAGGGGAGGTGCTCCAGCACTCTGAGCTTTTGAGTTGCTCTTCTCTGGACCCCTTCCAGGAGCTCTGTGTCCTTCTGATGTTGGGGACTGCAGAACTGGACCCAGTACTGCAGATGGGATCCCTCCAATGCAGAGAGGGAGAATCCTCTCCCTCGACCAACTTCCCAACTCAAGGGCTTCTCTAGTGTTCCAAACTCTCCAAAGAATTTTATTCTGAGAAAGACAGCAAGTATGGACAAAAAAAAAAGCCTGAAAATTCTGCGATGAACATTCATTTCTGAAAACTAAACAGAGGCGACAGCTTCAACCCAGAGCCCAGATTAACGAAGTCCATCCAGCCCCTGCGAAATGAAGCTGCTGTTGAGGCTGCTGGTTCTTGCAGTCAACAGAAGATTAAACGCAAGGACCCCAGCAGCGAAACAACCTCGTTTGCACAGCTGGGTATTTTAGGTAGGAAATTTACGGGGGGAGAGAAAAAGCAAGTTCTCTCCCACAAGGTACCTTGTGGTCAGCAGAGCTACAGAGCAGACGGTTACGTTGTAGTTTTCGAATGTTTTAAGGGAGGAAAACCTCCAGCTCTGAGAGGAAGAGGCTGACACCCTCTAACACTTGAAAGGGCAACACAACCCGCGCAAAAAACGAGCACCCAGAAGGAGCCCGCGCAGCCCCTGGGGCTGGCGGTGGCTGTGGAGTCCCCCTGGAGGACAGAGGCCGGGCCGGGCCGGGCCGGGCCGAGCCCAGCCCGCATTTACCTTCCGCCGGCGCTTCAGGGCTTCCGGGGCTCCCCGTGGCCGCGGCGGCCACACAGGGCCCTCTCAGGCACGACGGTGGCTCCTGCGCGGAGTTCAAGGCTGCTCTGCTGGGGGGTCTCTTCGCGCCCTTTAGGGGGGCCGCAGCGGAGCCCCTCCACACGGCCGGCAGCTCCGCGCCCTCCCCGCGCTCCCGCGGACTCCCTGCCGCCCGCCTCTTCTTACAGGGCAGCATCTTGGGCGACAGCGACATCCCGGAGCGCTCTGGGAAGAATCGAACACGCTGGCGCTGGCCCCGGCCTAGTG
>VZRI01001463.1:10653-22448 GCA_013397515.1 Upupa epops
GGGCCGGGCGGGGCCTTCGCTGCAGCGGGACCAGTCGACAGCTCCTGCATCCCGCGCTGCCAGCATCCTCCGGGCTGGGGCCGCTACCACCGCGGCGCCTCCGCCGTTACGGGCTCCCGCATCCAGGTTGTCCTGGCCTAGGCTGCCGGAGCCATGGCCGAGATCACCAGTGTCCACCCCGGCTTCGGTGAGTGGGGCTGGGCCGCGTGGGGGCTCCCCTATCATCCGTTCCCGTAACGCCCGGGTGAGGCCTCTCCCACAACCCCCTCCACCCCGCTGCGCCAGTCGCGGATTCGGTTCCCCCCGGCCCGTCCGCGGGGCAGCGCTCAGTGCGGGGCCGCATGACGCGATGGCCGTGCCGGGCTGTACCGCGCCCCGGCCTTTGTTTGCGCCTCCCTGGGGGCTGCTGGGGCTGCGGCACCGGCTGGGGAGGGTGAGCCCGGGACCGCCCGGCCTGGCGTGGGTGGGGGGCCAGAGACGGAGTCGGGAGCCGGGGTCGGGGCTCCTGGGCCACGATGGGGGATTCGTGGCTGTGGATCCATCCACGGGCAAAGCGACCCTGGACTAAGTGGGATCTCCCGAGGGGAGCTGGCCTGGTTTTCTGCAGGACATGGGCTGGGTCGTTGGGTTTCTCCAACCTTGAGGATTCCAGCTGCTGCTCCTTGTTGCTCTCCAGCACGACTGACCTCCAAAGACCACAAGGCCCTGTAGAACAGTTGATCGCCTTTAAATCACAGCATCCCAGAACCACTGAGGCTGGCAGAGGCCTCTGAGCTCCTCCAGCCCAGCCCAGGGCCTAACATCACCCCAGCAGTCACACCAGAGCACTCAGGGCCACAGCCAGGCTGTCCTTAAACACCTCCAGGGATAAAGACTCTCCCACTGTCCTGGACAGTCCAGCCCAGACTCTGATCCCCCTTTCCAGGAGGAAGGGCTTCCTAACATCCAACCTAACTCTCCTCCCCTGATAGCTTCAGGCTCTAATCTCAACCTGGTGCTGGGTATATGAGCCGAGAAGAGCTCAATCTCCTTTCCGCTGCACCCTCCCTTCAGGGAGCTGATGAGAGGGAGAAAGTCCCCCCTGAGTCTCCTCCAGGCTGAATCCCCTCAGCTTCTCCCCATCAGCCTTTCCCTCCAGTCCCTTCCCCAGCCTTATTGCTCCTCTGGCCCTGCTCCAGCCCCTCCCATTGCTTTTCTTGAAGAGAGTGGCCCAGTACTGCTCCCAGGACTCAAGGGGAAGCTTCCCCAGTGCCCAGTACAGGGGAGCAATCCCATCCCTAGCCCTGCTGGCCAGCCCAGTGCTGATCCAAGCCAGGATGCCATTGGCCTTTCTGTTGGTTCCTGTTAAGCCAGTTGTCACCCAGTTCCCTCTCTGTTGGGCCACTTCCCAGCCACTCATCCCCTGGTCTGGAGCTACAAGGTGTTACTGTAGCCACAGTGTAGGAACCTGCCCTCATCCTGTTGGCCTCAGCACGTCTACCCAGCCTGTCCTGTAGGATAGAGAATAAGAAGCAGGTGGAAGATGAGAGACTGAGAGATTGGGGTCTGCTCTGAGAAGGAAAGGAAAAGATCTTTTTGCAGACTTCATGTTCTTGGTTGGAAATTTTAGGGAAGGTAGAGCCAGCCTCTTCTTATTCCTTGCTGATTTATTATTCCTTGCTGGTTTAGTCATCATTAGCAGTAATTCTGATGATTTTGAAAGTGGACAGACAAAAAACTCCTCTAGTTCTGTATTTCAAACTGCTTCTACAGGGAAAGGCGATTTTTCAACAGGAACCAGCCCTTGCACCTTCCTTTCCCGCAGATTTACTGGGGCAATTGTATAGGAAGCAATTGGAGTCACTCTTAACACTGTAGCAGATCTTTCTTTCATCAGATCATGACCATTCGGCCCTCAGAATGTTCTCTGTTGCAGAGGGTTCCTCAGCTTCGTTACGTGGCAGTGAGAAATCGGGAGGGTTTATGTGGAGACCTCCCCACCATTAGTTCATTGGATGCTTGCTCTTGGATTAGAAGAAAACACTCAGCTTTGCCTGGCTGAAATCTCCCACTTATGTCATCATTCCATACCTTACATGCTCCTGTCTCCTAATTCCTTACAGTTGACAGCTACCTTGATGTAAAGCTGCTAAAATCGATCTCAGTTCGGCTTTTGCATCTCCTATTGCTCTGCACGGTGTCAGCTGGCACTGCTGCAGCCTCTGAAAGAGAAAATCCCAGACTGGGTTGAGAGGGAACTCAGAGCTCCCCAAGTACCAACTCACTGCCAGGGACAGCGACACCTCTCCCCATCCAACATGTCCTTCAACACTGCCGGGGCTGAGGGAGCAACCCCAGTCTTCCTGGGCAACCTGGGCCAGGGCCTTAGTCCTCTCCCTAGGAAAAATTTCCTCCTCAGATCTGATCTCAGGCTTCCCTCTTCCAACAAAATGCCGCTGTCCCTTGTCCTGTCCCTACAGACTCCTGTAAAAGCCCTTCCCCAGGTTCCTTCCAGCCTCCTGCAAGGAGTGGCAGCTGCTTTGAGGTCTCCCTATAATCTCTTGTTTTCATCCAAACCTTGTAGAGGAGATCTCTGTTCTTGCCATGGATTTAAGCAGAACTCTAAGCAGATCCATTAGGGCAGAAAAGTGTTCTTTTAGGGAAAATTTTTACTGGGTACTCCAGTGTGTTCAACCTCAGAAACTTGGGGACCTTCTCCCTCTCTCCAACTCCCTGAAGGGAGGGTGCAGTCAAGGGGGGGTTGTGCTCTTTTCCCAGGCACCCAGCACCAGGATGACAGCACAGGGCCTGAGGCTGCCAGGGGAGGGAGCGTTAGATTGGATGTTAGGAAGTCCTTCCTCTGGGAAAGGAGGATCAGAGGCTGGAATGGGCTGTCCAGGGCAGTGGGGCAGTCCTCATCCCTGGAGTGGCCCTGAGTGTCCTGGTGTGGTTGCTGGGGTGATGGGGGCCCCTGAGCTGAGCTGGAGGAGCTCAGAGGACTTTGTCAGCCTCAGTGATCCTGGGATTCCACCTGCTCCAACTTTTTCATCATCTTGGTAGCCCTTGATGGGAATTGCGTGATGATACCAGTATAATGCACTGCTTTTGCTCAGCATCCTGGCATGGCTCATCCCAAATCAACTGTTATAAATAGAAAATGACCATCATAGTCACTAAAAGGCACCACAGGGCTTGTTGATTCTGCCTGGTGGCTACTGAAGAAATCAAAGCTGCCATCAGCTGTACAAACTATCACAGAATCCCTAAATCCCAAGGCAGGATTTAGCATCTGTTTGGTTTTGATGCCAGATTTCCACTTGAAATTGTGAGTCTACTGTTGGGCTCTTTATCTCCTGTAAGGGGCTGCAGCAACCCGGGAGTTTCAGGTTGTTTGATCTGATGAAGTCGGGTTCATAGTTGATTAAAACAATGGTTAACAAAGTCTGGGTAACTCCAGATCCCATGTGACCTTTCAGATCATCACCAAGGCTTTAAGTCCCTCCCATCTGGGGACTCTCTGCTCTTCAGATTTGTTCCCTCTCTGTTCAAACAGAATTGACTGCCAGTTCTGAAGAGGGAATTAAAATTAAATCTAACTCAAATCCTTTCTGCAAATCCAGAACCCAGAGTCCTGGGGAGACTGCTCTCCACAATTCCCTAACAGGAGGTTGTAGTGAGGCTGCTGCTGGTCTCTTCTCCTCAGTTCCTGATGATAGGAAGGATAAATGGCCTCAAGCTGCATCAGGGAAGGGATAGATTGGATCTTATGAAGAAACTCTCCTGAGAGAGTGGTTGGGCACTAGAATAGGCTGCCCAGGTTGGGGGTGGAGTCCCCATCCCTGGAGGGGTTTAAAACCTGAGGAGCTAGAGCACTTGAGACCATGGTCTGGGCATTGGGGAGCTGTTGGGATGAGGGCTCAGCTTGATGATCCTGGAGCTCCTTTCCAGCCAAGATGATTCTCTGGCAAAGCCAAACCATTCCCATAAGACCACAGGGAGAAGCCAAGCATCTCCCTTCAAACCAGACCCCAGCAGTGTGAGCTGCATAAACATTGCGATGAGGGGTGAACTTGGTGATCCTGGAGCTCCTGTCTAGCCGTGATGATTCGATGATTCTATAATGCTGGCATGTGGAAGCTCAGTTTGGCCAGATAAGGCAACCAACCTTTTGAAATTCACAGCCCATGAAGGTCAGCTGTAGACTGAAGGGTCTGGAGTGTTTTCCATTTGGGAAAATATAACCTAAAGGGATTAATGTTTTACTCTGGGAAGCCTTGGCTACCAAGAGAATCAAATTAAGGACACAGCAGGGCTGTGTAGATCTCCTGTGGGTAGAGCTGTGACCAAGGAGCGAGCTCATTCATAGCTGCTTTGTCTCTGCAGATGTCTCTCCGGTTGTGGCAGGGCTCATCGGTGCTACCGTCCTGGTGGTCTCCATCTCGGTGACGGTGTTTGTGTGGACATGCTGTCACCAGCAAGCAGAGAAGAAGCACAAAACCCCACCATATAAATTCATTCACATGCTGAAAGGCATCAGTATCTACCCGGAGACATTAAGTAACAAGAAGAAAATCAACCGCGTCAGGAGAGACAAGAACAGCCCTGAGAAGGAGCCTGCAAGAGGAAACGTCTCGGTGGCTGCTGCTGAATTGGGTTTAATAGGCTCCAACAAGGGCCCAGATGGGTCAAACATAGCCCCCCAGGTCGATCAGCTCCCAATCAAAGTAGATTATGGAGATGAACTCAGTCCAGATCAAAGCCTGACGCCAGGAGGAAGTAAAACCTCCTCCCCGTCTTCTCCAGGGGATGACATCATGCTAGGGGAACTGACTTTCTCAGTGGACTACAACTTCCCTAAAAAAGCACTGGTGGTTACCATTCAGGAGGCCCACGGGCTGCCAGTGATGGATGAGCACACCCAGAGCTCTGACCCTTACATCAAGATGACAATTCTTCCTGATAAAAGGCATCGGGTGAAGACTCGTGTTCTTCGCAAGACACTTGACCCAGTCTTTGATGAAACATTCACATTCTATGGGATCCCCTACAGCCAGCTGCAGGATTTGGTGCTTCACTTCCTTGTATTGAGCTTCGACCGCTTTTCTCGAGACGATGTTATCGGAGAGGTCATGGTACCCCTCGCAGGGGTGGATCCAAGCACCGGGAAGGTTCAGCTGACCAGGGAGATCCTCAAAAGGAATATACAAGTAAGTGGCTTTGTGTAGAGTTACATGAGACTCGTTGCTCTGTGTTTCACTGGGAGTAGTGGTGATCCTGAGCTGTGACACCCATCTTCCACCCTGGTTCCAACACTTTGAGAAAGGGAGGGTGATATTTAGGGATGGAAATGTTGACTATTCTAACGTGATGCCAAGAAAAAAGGGGAAAAGTCCCCATCTCCGAGTAGAAAGAGCTGATGTGACAGCAGGACGTTCAGGTGTAGAGGGAGCTTTGTCCTTTCTGACTGTTCCCAGACACCTGTGATCCCATCCTGGTTCCTGTAGGTCTGAAGCAGAGGAAATAACCGATGGGATCCCTTCTCCCCTGGAGCAGTTGGCTGGGATGAAAGCCACCTGAATCAACTCCCTTTTCTCCCTCAAGATTCAAATGTGACTGAGATGGATGTAGACAGCTAGAATTGAAATGAAATCAATCCCACTCCTCTTCTCCAGGGATGTAAACTGGGAAGATCCACAGGTTCTACAGGAGGGGAGGAGAAAGCCCTCAACACTCAGGCAGGAAGATGAGGTGACCATTAAGGTTTTGATTTCTTTGCTGCAGATTAAATAGAAAAAGGTTTTGGGGGTCATTTATTGCTTTAAAGTAGAAGAGGTTGATGCTGGCTGCTAGAAAACACCAGGTTACTGTCAGTATTTACAGGAAAGGGAAATAAGGAAATTATTATCATTATTTCAAGGAAATTAAGGAAATTACTGTCATTTCAAGGAAATTAAGGTAAAAGAAGGAAAATATTATCATTATTTGAAGGAATTTAAGGGAAATAAGGAAATTATTATCATTATTTCAAGGAAATTAAGGAAATTACTGTCATTTCAAGGAAATTAAGGTAAAAGAAGGAAAATATTATCATTATTTGAAGGAATTTAAGGGAAATAAGGAAATTATTATCACTGCTAAAAGGAAATTAAGGCAATAAGGGAATTATTATTTCAAGAAAATTAAGGAAAAGAAGGAAATCATTGTTATTTAAAGGAAATTAAGGGAAAAGAGGGAAACTATTATAATTATTTCAAGGAATTAAAAGGAAAAGAAGGAAAGTATTATTTAAAGGAAATGTAGGGGAAATGAGGAAATTATTATCGTTATTTAAAAGAAATGATATTAGTGACTGAAACCCAACCAAAAACATCCAGAGCTCTGGAGTATTCCTTTGCTTTTCTTAGGATTTTCCGGTTCTAATCAAACAAGGGACTTGGTTGATTGTCCTTTTCCTGATGGTCTTTGTGTCTCGTAGAAACCAGAGATGAAAAATAGAGAGGGAAAAGGTCAGATTAAAAACAGAGGGTAAAGATCTTAAATCAAAATAGAGCAAAAAGATCCTAAATCAAAGGGGATTTTATAAATTCTGAGACTTCTTCACCATTTCTTCATCATCAGGAAGATTGACCTCAGTGTCTTCAAAACCTACAGCACTCCACTGCAGTTATTGAAGGAGGTTTTCAATGTTGGGGGGTTTTAAACTCTTGGAATCCTCAGAACTGTAGTGAAATCCCAGAAGATGACTGTGCTGATCTGAACCAGCAAAGCTTTTCTATCCCATCCCACAGAACTTTCCCAGATCTCCTGCAGACCATGGAATAAGGGTAATTATTTGAAATGAACTGCATTCAGTTCCTTCCGATCCAAAGAATCTCCACAATGTTTAACAGGCATGACCTTCTCTTCAGCCGCAACGCAGTACCCACTGCCTACTGTGCTCTGTTGTCCACAGAGCCCAAATCCCAACAGTTGCCCTTCCAGGAATTTCCTTGTCATATTTGCTCTCCTCCGAGGTTAAGACCATTCCAAACCAGAAAGGCAGCCAAGCTGAAACAGCAAACACCCTTCTAGGCTCTGTACTCCCGCTAACTCGAGCATCCCAGTCTCCTTCTCAGCAGCAAGCTACAACAACAGCTTTTCTTCCTGGTGTTCCGTAAATCAGGATGGCCCAGCCACATGGTGAGAACACAACAGTGGCTGCAGCAGCAACCAGCCTGGACCTCCCCACTCCTTCAGGGTCTTGGGCGTTTGGGGCTTTTCCTCTGTCTGTTAGCTCACCACTCCAGCATCTCCAGGCTTGTGATGATCAGTGTGACTCTACTCTGCTCGATGCGGGGATATATTGGCATTGGTGGTTTCTGTCTGTGGCACCTGCTTCGCCATGCGGGTGGTGGAAGGGCTTTCTGCTGGCCCAGCACAGAGCCAGAGCCCGTCAGTAGAGACAGGGCACACTGTCACTGTACCCTGCCAGGCCAGGGCACCACAGGACTTCAGGGAAAGGTCCACTGCTTACCCCCAGGCAGAGTCTTTTATTGAGGTACAGGATAGATGGCATCGCCCCTGCACCCCCTGCTCTAAACTTGTCCCAACCCCCCTCAAAACCTTGCTCTCAGCTCTGGGTGCCTCCATGGTTCTGGCCTGGAACCTGTTCCTTTGTCCACTCAAATGGGCCATGGGCCATCAGCTGCCGATTGCTTCAGCCTCTCTGAGCTGCAGAGAACTTTAGCTGGGATGGAGGTCTTCCTGCCTCAGTCACAGTTTAAAACTTAGTTGTATTCGTTTGGGAACAAAAGGAGAGGAAAGGTGATACCAACATCTCTCTTGCCTGTTGTCCCTGTGCTTAGAAGACTCCTCTGGATGCACAGGAGTGGCTTTGATTGACAGTGAATGTTTTCCACATGGAAGTTCCAGACAGAATTCCTTGCTAAGCTGAAATGCAGCAGTTGGAAGAGCAGCTTCACCTCCTGGAAGATGAGCAGGGTGTTAAATCCCTCTGTCTGGGGACACTCCGCCCTCTGCTCTGCTGGGTTACTGGTACTATATCAGGAGGAGGAGGGCAGCTGCTTGCACTGTAGCAGTGATCCAGCAGTGATGCTGTCGCTACAGCGGGAGACTCTTAATCATGGATTCAAGCTCCTCCTTGATTTTCTCCTGGTTTGGATTTCCCAGGCGTGTTAAAACCTAACAGAAAACCAAGGGCAATGCTCTAGTGAAGAAAAATAAGAAGTTTTATTAACAAAGGACAAGACATGGTTAAAAAAGTGGAGATAAAATAAACGCCCCTGAGAGGCTGTCTGTACCCCCCATTTCTCCTCCTGATGCCTAACAGCCTCTAACACTGACCCCACTCTTCAGAGAGAGAGAGGAGAATGGAGGGAGATGGGTAATCCTTCACCAGGTCTGGGTAGCAGAAGACAGATGAGAGCAGCCACTCCTTATCAAGCTGGCAGCCCTGACGAGAAAGGTTTTCTGCGGTTCAGGGGTCTCTGTAGTGTCAAGGAGAAGGGGATCTGTCTGTCTCATCGTATCAGGAGTCAGGTCATCCCACAGGACTGTGTTGGTACTCTGCTGACAGCACACAATTCTATCCTTGCTCTCCCTCTTTGGCTTCGTAGCTAATAACCCCCCTCTAAATTAGCACCATCTCAGGGAAGGTTAATGAATGCCACATGGAAGCCAGTGCTAATTTCCTTAATTACCTCATTTTTGAAAGGCTGTGCAGTCAGTTGAGCTGAGTAGTTCTGGTTTCATTGCCATCCTATACCTCTGCAGACCAAAGCAATGGTGAAGCTGTTGGAGCCTCACTCTTGATGAACTTAAGGTGCTCAGCTGTTGCAGCTTCCCCGACTCAATAAACCTTGAGCTCCTCAACACCCAGAGCCTCCAGCAGCAGTCAGAAGGCAGTGACAGCTGCTCAGGAGGTGCCCTCCTGGTTTGCCCCTCTTCAAGAAGAGAAATGGCTGCAGTGACCCTGACTCTGCTCTGCAAACTGGGTGATTCACCTCTGCTCCTCCTCCCAGGGCCTCCACAGGTTGGAGGCACTAGAACAGCCCTGTTCTGGGTTGGATGACATTGGACTGGGCTGGATCACTCGGGGTCACTGAAACAACAAAACCAGAACCAAATAAAGGAATTCTATGAACAGAGAGTAAAGAAAGGGATTAACAGAACTGTGGCTTCCCCACCCTGGAATTTCTTCCCTCCCCCTTTTTCCTCCCCTGATGAGGATTCACCAGTGACTCCCACCCCTAAAATGCTGTGAAGATACCAATCTCCTGCAAGAAAGGAGAGAGAATTAACTGTGTGAAACAGAACAGAGCTTTCACAGCACAGACAGGAAAAGCCAAGACAGAGTCTGGAAGCCAGAGAGAAAACTCCCTCCCAGACTCCAGTAACTCCAGGTTAGTGGGGTTATGTGAAGGGATTTCCTGCAGTCGCATGGAAACAGTTAAAAGAAATGAAGGTGCTCTGTATGTTGACCCAGCTGCAGCGATGTTTCCAGCAGAGGGAAAGCCCAGCAGTGGTGCTATTCTAAAATCAACACCTATCTCTTAAGTTCTTTCTGGTTCTTTCCCGCAGAAGTGCATCAGCAGAGGGGAGCTGCAGGTCTCCTTGTCTTACCAGCCAGTGGCTCAGCGCATGACCGTCGTGGTGCTAAAAGCCAGGCATTTGCCAAAGATGGACATCACCGGCCTCTCAGGTAGAAGCTATTTTCTCCAGCTTGAAACTGGTGGAGTGAGAACTGGCTGCAGGGTAGAAGCCCAGAGCAGTGATCAGTGGGCAGAGTCTAGGTGCAGGCCTGGATATAGTGGAGTCACCCAGGAGTCCAGCACTGGACTGGTACTGAGACCAGTACTGTTCAATCTATTCATCAACAGCCTGGAAGAGGCGTTAGAGGGCACTGTCAGCAAGCTGGCTGCTGACACCCAGCTGGGAGGAGGGGCTGACACCCCAGAGGGACCTAGCCAGGCTGGAGAGTTGGGCAGGGAGACACTGAATGGAATTCAGCCAGGGCAGTGCAGAGTCTGGCATCTGGGCCAGAACAGCCCCAGGGACCAGGGTAGAGTGGGGACTGACCTGCTGGAGAGGAGTGCAGGAGAAAGGGACCTGGGGTAGCTGCTGGCCAGCAGGATGTCCAGGAACCAGCAATGGGCCCTGGTGGCCAAGAGGCCAGTGGCACCTTGGGGTGGGTTAGAAGGGGGGTGGTTAGGACATCAAGAGAGACATACTGTTCTGCTCTGCCCTGGTGAGACTGCATCTGGACTGTTGTGTCCAGTTCTGAGCAATTCAATTCCAGAAGGACACAGAGCTGCTTAAGAGAGTCCAGCACAGAGCCACAGGGATGATGAAGGGAGGGAAGCAGCTCCCTGATGAGTTAAGGCTGAAGGAGCTGCGGCTCTTGAGCTGAGAAAAAGGAAACCTGAGGGGTGACCCTGTGGATGTTGAGAGCTCTGTGAAGGGTGGGGGTCAGGAGGAAGGAGCCAGGCTCTGCTCAGTGGCACCCAAGGACAGGACAAGAGGGCACTGGGTGTCAGCTGGAGCAGAGGAGGTTCCACATTGAGGTGAGAAGAAACTTCTTCCGGGTGAGGGTGACAGAGCCCTGAAAGGGGCTGCCCAGGGTGATGGTGGAGTCTCCTTCTCTGGAGATGTTTCAAACTCACCTGGACTGTCCCTGTGCCACTGTATTTAGGGGATTCTGCTGTGGCAGGGGAGGTTGGACTGGATAATTTCTTGAACTCTCTTCCAATCCCTGTCTGCCTGTGATTCTGTGAAACATGGAGAACAAACAGAACCCTCTGAGCTAATTTGGACCTCCTTTCTCCCATCTTGAAGATTTCCTTTGCACTCTTCTTCTCAAACTGGTTGTAAGAGGGGATCGCTGTGTGTGATCCATGAGTCACCAGCAGATGGTTATGCAAACCAGAGCATATCCTTCCCACTGTGTGACCAACAGTTGCCACCCCCTCGTTTGTTTTTAGAGCCAGGACAGGCTCTGCACAGCCTTTCACGGGGGCTTTTCCTACAGGCAAACCCTGCCCCTAGGTGAGGGGTGTAAAAGAGAGGAAACAGAAAATAGGGGATGAATCAGAATCAAAAGGAGTGAATTCATTTCCCCTCAAGAACAATTCTGTTTGGTCTGGGGTTTTTGTGTTGTTCTGCTGTCTGGAGAGAAGAGCGGAGCCGTGGTTCTAGCTTTTCTAGTTCACAGGTTGTCAGAGTCGTGAGATCCTGAGTCCTGAATCCCCACAGCAGTGTTTTCCCTCAAAGAAAAGAGTTGGGTTCAACTTGAGATCCAGTAACACAGCTCCTGGGAGGTTGGGGTGAGGCAGGGGTCGGCTCCCCAGGGTCTTGTGATAGGAGCAGAGGAAATGGAGTCAGGTGGTGCCAGGGGAGGGTCACGTTGGATCTGGGGAAAAACTTCCCAGAAAGAGTGGAGAAGCCTTTGCTGTCCAAGGAGCGAGGGAAGCAGCATCACTACAGGCATTCAATACCCAGGCAGACGGGGTTGAGGAGCTGGACTACTGGTTGAGGGCTGTAGGGCTTGTGGTTGGACTGGATGAGCTTGAAGGTCTTTCCAACCCTGATGACTCTGGGATTGAACAGCTTGTCTGGCCTCAAATTTAGATCTGGTTTTGCAGCTCTGATGCTCAGAAGGACTGAGGACTGATCTTGATTCTCTAGTACAGACCACACATTTTTATTTGAAAATCCCAGCTTTCTCGTGGCCTACAGCTTCTGGAGTCACTTTTCCTTAAAAAAAAGTTACTGAGCAGTAGAACTTCTATCCAAGCAGGTCCTGACCTCTCCTTCCCCCC
>VZRI01001463.1:27608-46891 GCA_013397515.1 Upupa epops
TTGCAGTGAGGGGCCCAGCACTGCTCAGCAGCAGAGCCCAATGAAGCGTTGACAGAGGTCACACAGGCAGTGACCCACAGACTCCAACGCAGCACTAAGCAACTCCAGACCCAGGAGTTTATTAACCATTCGCTGGGGCGCTCTGTGCACCCTGCTGGGAGCAGTGTTTAACCTCCTCTGGTTGTTTCTCAGGGTAATAACCCAGAGCTCCTTGAGCTGCTGGCTAGATCCTCAGCCAGAGGGCTCTGTTGATTATTTTCATTGTGCAGCATGTGAAAGAAAAACTCTCTCCACCCCATCCCCGCTTGGCTCCTTGCAGAGTGTCTGCAACAAAGGCTCCTTCCAGGTCCTCGCACCATTCAACTCAAACAGAAACTACAGGCTGAGCATGGAAGAATAAAAAACTCCCAGCAGAAAGTCCTGAGCAACCATGAAAAGGGAAGGGAGGTTGTGGAGAGCATGGAAGCTCTGCTCCAACTCTCTTCCCACCTTCCCTGGGGCCGATGCCATTTAAACCGATGGGAGCTGCGTTTGAAACAGTTGGGTCTCTCCTCCTCCTCCACCCCCTCTTCCTCCAACAGCTTATGCCTCACCTCATTCCGAACAGGAGCGAGGCGTGTTGTCACGGCAATGTGATTCAGCCACTGCAGACGTTGGGTCAGGCTCTCTCCTTTGAGCAGAGATAGGAACAGCTCTGTCTCCCTTCCGAGTCCCAAAGAAAGGGGATTGGGCTAAAAGTGTAGAAGCTTCCATCACACCAGACCCTGTGAGAAGCTTCAGAGCCCCCCTTATTTTATACAATCCCAGAAGGACTGAGGCTGGAAAAGCCTTCTGAGCTCCTCCAGCCCAGCCCAGGGCCTAACATCACCCCAGTGGCCAAACCAGAGCACTCGGCCACAGCCAGGCTGTCCTTCAACATCTCCAGATACAGGGACTCCCTCACTGCCCTGGGCAGTCCAGTCCACAATCTGATCCCCCTTCCGGTGACTAAGGGCTTCCTAACAGCCAGCCTAACTCTTCCCTGGCAGCCTCAGGCCCTGCCCTCTCATCCTGGCCCTGGGTGCCTGAGAGAAGAGCCTGACCCTCCCTGACTACAACCTCCCTTCAGGGAACTGGAGACAGATAGAAGGTTCCCCGAGTCTCCTCTTCTACAGGCTGAACCCCTCCAGCTCCCTCAGCCTCTCCTCAGCAGCCTTTCCCTCCACTCCTTTTCCTGGCCTTGTTGCTCCTCTGGCCCCACTCCAGCTCCAATTTCTCTTTCTTTCAGGGAGAGGCTGAGCACTGGAGGGCAGGAGTGAAGGAGAGGAGCTCCCTGCTGCTCACCTTTGTTGGTTTGGTTCAGATTTTCCAAACTCAACGCTGCAGAAATTGCTCCCCAGAGATCTGCAGGCTCTGTCCAGGCTGTCAAAGATTTTCCAACGCATCCCTGCTACTGAAGGTAACCAAATACAGAACAGTGGAGCAGAGCAGAATCCAGCCAGTACCAAGCGTCTCACAGGTCAATGCTGTTCACAGAATTCATTACAGCACTGGTATCTTCTGAAATCTTCTTGTGGTTGATAGGAATCTGTGTCAGAGCCCAGGCTGCTCTGTGTTTGGGTATCTGGAAGGAGAAGCGGGGGTGCAGACAGGAGAAAACCCAGCGGTTTTGTACAGAACCTCAGCTGATGCCCTGCAGTCAGTTTCTTCCTGAAGAATTAGGGGTCTGGTGAAGAAAAGGAGTCTGGAAATTTTGGGGAAACAACAGAAGAAGGAGTTTCCCTTCCCCAAGGGCTGCACAGCTAAGAGAGGAGAATCCAGCACAGAGATCACCTGATCCCAGTGGGGGCTGCTGGATTACACCAGTGATTTGGCCTCCGTCAACCTCAAGATTTTCTTTCTTACAACAATCACAGAAAGCTGGGGGTTGGAAGGGAATTTGAAAGATCAGCCAGTCCAGACCCAAAGCCAGTCCAGTCCTCTGCCAGAGCAGGACCCCGATTAGGTCACACAGGAGGGTTCTCACCGGCTCTAGAAGAGAAGGCTCCACAAATACTTTTCCGCAGCGAATATTTTGAGTATTATGTGACATTGTGGCCACAGGAGGTAGGAAGCTGCCTCTAAATGCCTGAGGTTTCTGCTGCCTGTAGAAAGGAAAACAGTCAGTGCCTCCACTAGAGCACCCTCACAGGACCCCATGAAAGCTCACAGCACCCTTCTGTTGGCACCCAGCTGGAGTTCCAGTGCAAACCTGGCTTAGGGGAAGAAATCACCCCAGAAATCATCCACAGCACCAACACAGCTGCTTTCCACTCACATCAAACAGCAGAATAGCAGTGACCCAGACAGAACCCAAGGAAGCAGCAAGCACAAACAGGTCAGCTGCTACCCAATACCCCAACATCAGTGCAGAGACTCAGACAGACCTCACACAGCTGCTACTGCCCCAATGAGCTCTGCCAACCAGCTACAGGGTGTCCAGAGCATCTCCCAATCACCCCTCAGCAGATTCACAGCAGAGATGTTTTCAGCACTGAGACACAACCCAAGGAGGGGGGCAGCTCCTTTGGGTTTGGAGCAAAACACTCCATTTTCCACAGCGGTTTTCCCTCTCCAGCACCTGCAGAGTGACCAGCTCCTCCCCATCCTGCCAGCCATCCCAGACAGAAAGACTCAGCATGCTGTCACAGAATCACCCACAGTTAAGGATTGGAAGGGACCTCAAGAGATCCATCCAGTCCAACCTCTCCTGCCACAGGATGATCCCCTAGATCCAGTGGCACAGAAACAGTCCGGAGGGGGTTGACTATCCACAGAGCCTCCACAAACTCCTTGGGCAGCCTCTTCCAGGGCTCTATCACCCTCACTGGAAAGGAGTTTCTTCTCAACTCGATGTGGAACCTCCTCTGCTCCAGCTGACACCCAGTGCCCCTTGTCCTGTCCTTGGGTGCCACTGAGCAGAGTCTGGCTCCTTCCTCCTGATCCCCATCCTTCCCAGAGCTCTCAACATCCATGGGGTCACCCCTCAGGCTCCCTTTTTCCCAGCTCAAGTGTCCGAGCTCCTTCAGCCTTTCCTCATCAGTGAGATGTTCCTCTCCCTCCATCATCCTTGTGGCTCTGCATTGCATTCCCTCAAGCAACTCCGTGTCCTTCGGAAACTGAGGGGCCAAGAACTGGACACAAGAGTCCAAATGCAGTCTCACCAGGGCACAACAAAAGGGGAGAACCTCTCTTGATGTCCTAACCAACCCCCTTCTAACACACCCCAAGGTGCCATTGCTGGCTCCTGGCCATCCTGCTGGCCAGCAGCACCCCCAGGTCCCTTTCTCCTGCGCTGCTCTCCAGCAGGTCAGTCCCACTCTATCCTGGTTCCTGGGTTGTTCTGGCCCAGATGCCAGACTCTGCACTGCCCTGGCTGAATTCCATTCGGTCTCTCCCTGCCCAACTTCCCAGCCCAGCCCTCTGGGGTGTCAGCCCCTCCTCTCAGCCCAGTGTAAGCAGCAAACTTGCTGACAGTGCCCTCTAACGCCTACCCCAGGCCGTTGATGAATAGATTAAACAGCACTGGTCACAGTACCAGTAGGAACAGGTCTGTATTGAGTTCAAGAAACCAAGTGTGCAGGGTACACATTCAGACAGGAGAAAAATCAGGCCTCTGGTTTGTAGTGACATTGTGTGAAAAACAACAGTGCTGCCTGCTGCAGCACTGGGAGACGTGTGAGCAGTAGGCAAAAGGCATCAGGAAAACAGACTGGGCTGAAGAGTCGCAAAAGGCACAGCCAGCAGTGACTTGAAGGTAAAAGCAGCAACCCCACCACCAGTTTCAGTTCTGTTAGCTGAACACTCTGACTGCAGGAGAGATTGGGTTCACTCGCTGCACAAAGGAAAAGGCACAGGGAGAGCTTGTGATTCCCACCAGGGCTCTGCCTGCACTCCTGTGCAGTTGGTCTGGAAGAGATAATGAGAAAACAAACCGCAACTGCATTTAGAGAATCTCAGGATCACTGAGGCTGGCAAAGGCCTCTGAGTTCCTCCAGCCCAGCCCTGGGCCTAACACATCACCCCAGCAGCCATACCAGGGCACTCAGGGCCACAGCCAGGCTGTCCTTCAACACCTCCAGACACAGGGACTCCCCCACTGCCCTGGGTAGTCCAGTCCAGGCTATGATCCCCCTTCAGGGAGGAGGATCTTCCTAACATCCAACCTAACTCTCCCCTGGCATCCTCAGGCCCTGCCCTCTCATGGGTCCTGGGTGCCTGAGAGAAGAGCCAGACCCTCCCTGACCACAACCTTCCTTCAGGGAGCTGGAGACAGGAAGAAGGTCCCCACACTTATTTCTTCTTGAGGCTGAACCCCCCCACACCCCAACTCCCTCATCCTCTCCTCAGCAGCCTTTCCCTCCACTCCCTTCCCTGGCCTCATTGCTCCTCTGGCCCCACTAACAACTTCTCAGGGCAACTTCTCATCTTTCGCTCAGACTGTCTGTCAGACAGACTCCCTGGAATTTCCATCCCAGTTACTGACATTGTTTAACTCACTGCTGAGCTACTGCAAGGGATTTCACTCCCTAACCGTGAGAAGACAGCACTCAGCAACTCTCTCACGGGTCAGGGCAGGTTGTTTTTAGCAATTCTGAAAAATCTGGACTACTCTCAGCCCTTCTCCAACGACTCCCAGGTGACTTCTGGCAGTGCAGCTCAACAGTGGGGCAACTAGAAGGAATGAGAAAGAGAAATCAACTCAAACGTTTAGCTCAGACACAGAATTAAAACCCAAAGTGTCCTGCCTGACCCCAGACTTCCTGTTCCAAGGGTTTTCCTCTATCTCATAGAAAGAAAATACTTGAAACAGCAACAGGCAGAGCATCTCCAATTGGATATGAACCGCTATTTCACTCTTAGTGAGAATTCAGGCTCTGCGCTCTGAAGAGGTTCCTTTTAACCCATTATCTGACTGGGATTTGTTCCAAGAAAACCATGCACAGGATCATGGACTGGGTTGGGCTGGAAGGGAGCTCAGAGCTTCTCCATCTCTGGAGAGGCACAGGCAGTGACACCCCTCCCCACCCCAGGGTGCCCCCCCAAGCCCCATCCAACCTGCCCTTCAACACTGCCAGGGCTGAGGGAGCAGCCACAACCTCCCTGGGCAACCTGGGCCAGAGCCTCAGCCCTCCCCCTGGGAAGAATTTCCTCCTCAGATCTGATCTCAAGCTGCCCTCTTCCAGCTCAAAGCCACTGCTCCTTGTCCTGTCCCTACAAACACCTGTAAAAACCCCTTCCCCAGCTTCTTTGCAAGCCTCTCTGGATACTGGAAGGCTTCTATGAAGTCTCCCCGCTGGATTTTGATTCCCTAACTGATTCCATTACTAATCAACACAGAAGCAGAGGATGTATCTGCGTGCAGCAGCTTTGCCTCAGAAGCACCTTCTTAACCCAACTGTTCTTTACCGATCATCAGGAAACCATTCCCTTCCCTGCCTGGAGCTGTGACTATCACCAGCTGCTTCCTCCCACTGCACCAGCAACTCTACTCCTAACTCTGTATCAGGAGAACCTCGCTGGTGTCACTGCTATCAATTCTGGGCTCCAACACCTCAGCATCAGGTGTTTTTTTCTACAAGCAGGGAAATGACTGTGTTAGAGACTTCTCCTAACAAAGACATTGTCTCTTTTCAGACCTTAAAACTGAAGTGGAATCAACAGAACAGCCCCAGTTTTACCCAGAAAACCCCAAGCTGTGGTGCCTGCAGCCTCCTTGTGCAACAAACACTACGGCAACACGGGAAATGCTCTGTGGTTCGCCAGAAGGCTCCAGATCCCTGCACTGTAAGCGAGGCAGAGCAACCTTAACAGCACTCAGGTGTGAGTTAGATTAACTGTGCATAGATTCCAGAGTCCTCTCTGTTCAGGAAGATCAAAGAGTGGCAGCAGGGCTCCACTCAGTGACTGGCAAAGGTCTGCTGGTCACCACAGAACACAGGGTGAGAGACCTCCACAAGCTGCCTCTCCAGGGCACCCTTGTGGGGGAGCAGCCCAACGTTCTTGTGCAAACAACTAGGAGAAAAAATGAGGTTGGGTAGAACTTCACGGGGATTTTCTACCCTTGTGTCACTGGGAGGCAGTGACTGATGATTCTTCAGTGCAGGGACAGAGCCCTAGGGGGTATCTGGAAGCCAACAGCATCAAAGCAACATCTGCTAGATCCAGTAAAACGAGAAACCAAACCAAACCAAACCACTGCTGCGTCCTCAGTTAAACCATCCCAAACTGAAAGGAAGAGCATCCTAAACGAAAAGGAACCAGCAAAAGTTACTCCCTCCTTGGGTCTCAGCAGCGTCACAACACTGCCACCAAAGCGCATTGGTTCCAAAGGGCTGGGTCCCAGGGTTTGTTTAGTTTTGCAGAGGAATCCTCTCAGTTCAAGTGACTGAATCCTTCTTCCTGCGGAAGGGGGACTTGAGTCTTTTCCACATGCTGCTCTTCGGTTTGGATTTCTTCTCCATTGCCATCACTGCTTCTTTCTCTTTCCTACGGATTTCCCGCACCAGGGCATGGAAGACGTCATCAATGTAGTAGCGGTAGGCAGCTGAGGTTTCAAAGAAAGGGCAGCTGAATTCTCGGGCTAAAGCAGAACCTTCTTCTTTGGAGACCTGGAAATGAAAAGGAGTGGTCAGAGTTATCAAGATAGAAAAACTGAGAGTTCATTGCTTCACTATTGAAGGGTAGACCTGCTGGAGGGGAGTAAGATGCTGCAGAGTGATCTGGACAGGCTGGGTCAATGGGCAGAGGCCAACGGGATGAGGTTGAACAGGGCTAAGGCCAGGGGCCTGCATTGGGGTCACAGGAACCATGTGCAGCTCCAAACTAGGGGATGAGGGGCTGGAGAGCAGTCGGGCCGAGAAGGAACTGGGAGCACTGGCTGACAGCCGGCTGGACAGGAGCCAGCAGGGTGCCCAGGTAGCCCAGAAAGCCAATGGCATCCTGGCCTCAATCAGCACCGGGGTGGCCAGCAGGGCTAGGGATGGGATTGTCCCCTTGTCCTGGGCACTGTGGAGGCCTCCCCTTGAGTCCATGGGGCAGTGCTGGGCCCCTCCCTGAAGAAAAGAGATGGGGGGGCTGGAGTGGGGCCAAAGGAGCAACAAAGCTGGGGAAAGGACTGGAGGGAAAGGCTGCAGGGGAGAGACTGAGGGAGCTGGGGAGGATTCAGCCTGGAGATGAGACTCAGGGGGGACCTTTTCCCCCTTCTTCAACTCCCTGAAGGCAGGCTGCAGTCAGGGAAGGTCAGGCTCTTCTCCTAGGCACCCAGCACCAGGACGAGAGCGCAGGGCCTGAGGCTGCCAGCAGTGGGTTAGGTTGGATGTTAGGAAGCCCCTCCTCCCAAGAAAGGGTGATCAGATTGTGGAGTAGACTGGCCAGGGCAGTGGGGGATTCCTCATCTCTGGAGGTGCTGAAGGATTGGCTGTGGTCTTGACTGTCCTGGCATGGCCACTGGGGTGATGTTTGGCCCTGGCCGGGCTGGAGGAGCTCAGAGGGCTTTGCCAGCCTCAGTCATCCTTGGATTCTGTTTTAGTGCAGCTTACACCTTGTATCAGGGAGCCTCTCCTGTGCCATTTACCTGACGTAGCTGCATCAGATCAGATTTATTTCCCACCAGGACCACAGGGGTGTCGTCGGTTCGTCGAACACGATAGATGAGCTGTTTGAACTCACGCACTTCGTGGAAACTGCGCCGGTCTGTGATTGAATAACAGATGATAAAGCCCTCGCCAGCTCTCATGTACTGGTCTCTCATGGCCGTAAACTCTGCCTAGAAACAGACAATTACATTTCAATTGCTGACAAAGGGAAACACAAGATACAAAACCAAACCCCCAGGAACTCTGTGAAGAAGATGGGCAGCTGTTTTCTCACTCAGTTACACACAGGACAAGGAATGACAGAGGTCTGGGATCAATACCAAGTCTCCCTCACTACAAGAATCACACCGATATATTGTTCCTAAGCCAGCACAACTCTCCTGTCAATAGGAAACAGCAAGGTGGAACAGAAAGAGCAGAGTGTGGAAGCAAATGGCTGTCTGAGCTGAGTAAATGCAGACAGCACGATGCAGGTACAGTGAGCAGTGTGATGTCTACACAATCACAGAGTGTCAGGAGTTAGAGGGGACCCTGAAAGATCCTTCAGTCCATTGTCCCTGCCAGAGTAGGATCCCTCAGAGCAGATACCACAGGAGCATCCAGGAGTGGGCTGGGGGGTCTCTCCAGAGCTTGAGACCCCATAGCAGATTCCACTGGAGCATCCAGGAGGGTTGAGGTCTCCTCACAGCAGGATACTCCAGAGCAGATCCAATAGAAGCATGCAAGGTGGTTTGGATCTCTTCACAGGAGCCTCCAGAGCCTCTCTGGGCAGCTCCAAGGCTCTGTTACCCTCCCAGGCAGAAGCTTTCCCTGCTGTTTTCATGGACCCTTCTCTGCTCCAGCCAGTTCCCAATGCCCCCTTGTCCTGTTCCTGGACCCTGCTGAGTAGAGCCTGGCTACCTCCTCCTAACACACACCCTTCCCATAGCTCTCAACATAGATGGAGCTCACCTTCCTCTTCTCCAGCTGAACAGCCCCAGCTCCCTCAGCTTTTCCGCCCCAAGGAGATGCTCCTTCCCCTTCCTCATCCTCAGGGCTCTAAGCAACCTCCACACTCCATGGGATATGAACAGACAGCCACAAGAGGACAGGATTTCTGCTCCAGACCCAAGTACTACAGCCTTTATCCTCCCAGCACTCACATACCTGCCCTGCTGTGTCCAAGATATCCAGGTTGGCAGGCTCGTCGTCAATGCGTATCCGTATTTTATAGGCATCCTCTGCGGATTCGCAGCATGTTGGAAAGGAAAAGATGAGAATACAGCTGCAACACTTACATTCATCAGGAAATGTATCTCTAATTCATTAGTCTGGTCTTCATTCAATCACAACTTACATCGGTTTTGGGAGGACTGAGTATCCTCCCAGCTACTTCTTGCAACTACTGTACAAGCTGTGCAGACAGAAGTGTGAACACAGCCCCTAAATTCACGGTGCTGGTGGAAGGCAGAGAAGAAGACCCTTTTTCCCCCCCCACCACAAGGCAGACAACAGCCCTCATTCAACCCCCTCCATTAGCATTTTCTTAAAGACAAGACAATAACCACTCTGTCCCTTGGAGCCAGCTCTCCCCCAACTACAAGAGGGTGCTTTCACCAAGGAGCTGGCTGGGTTTCCCACTTTTCCTGCAGCTGGCGGTTGAGGTTTTTCTCAGAGATGCTGCTCTGCCATCTTAACCCTCCCAATTTCTAATCTACGAAGCACAATTCAACAGCCAAATTAACAGCAGAGATGGGATCTACAGCAGGGAGACTGAAACTTGTGCATATGCAATTTCACTTCAAGAAGGAGACTGAGGGGCTGGAAGGGGGCTAGAGTTGCAACAAGGCTGAGGGAGGAACTGGAGAGGCTGAGGGAGGGTTAAGCCTGGAGAACAGGAGACTCAGGGAGACCTTCACCCTTTCTCCAACTCTCTGAAGGGAGGGTGCAGTGGGGGCTGGGGTTGGGGGTCAGGCTCTTCTCCCAGGCACTGAGCCCCAGGGTGACAGCGCAGGGCCTAAGGCTGTCAGGGGAGGGTTAGGTTGGATGTTAGGAACCCCTTCCTCCCAGAAACGGGGATCAGAGCCTGGACTGGACTGCCTAGGGCAGTAGGGGAGTTCCCATTGCTGTAGGTGGCCCTGAGTGCTCTGGGGTGGCTGCTGGGGTGGTATTAGGCTGTGGGCTGGGCTGGAGGAGCTCAGAGGGCTATGCTAGCCTCAATCATTCAGCAATTCTGTGCTTAACAACAGGTTTTCCTCCCTGTCTGTGAACAGACACACACACGCAGAAAGTAGCCTGAATCTACAGGACAGGAAAAGCAGGAGTGATCTAGCACTCAGCTTCTGCATCCCAGTCGTCACAGCAGCCTCTGGACTTTCATTACCCTTAAATAAGTAATCTAAGGGACTTCGGTGCTCAAAACTTACAGCTTTCTTTAGATGGAGGGGCTCTGCAACAGCTTAACCTGCTGAGAGAGAGAGTGAACAGCAGAGAGAAGACAGTTTTCTCACCAATCGTGGGGTCATGATCCTCTGGAAAGCGGTGACTGATGAACTGCATTGTCATGGCTGCAAACATAGCGGTGACACTATTGCACAGGGCTCAGTGACCACGACCCGAGCCGACGTTCCGTTCGCAGCGCCCTGAGACATCCCACCACCCCCAGCCAAGCAGAGACGACAGACCCCTCAGAGAGTTGCTGAGAAACCCGTGGGGCAGCGCCTCTAGACTCCCCCAGGTAGCACCCCAAGATCACCTCTATCAGCGCTATGAGACCCCCCACCCCGGGGACCGCTCAGCGACTCCCTCTTCAGCGACTAAAGGCGTCCCCAGCAGGGACCCAAGAGCCCCTCGGGCTATGCCCAGAGACCTACACGCATCTCCCTAAGACACAACCTGGCCAGCGCCCCGAAACCCCGCAGGCAGGACCGTAAGAACGTCTCGGGCAGGGCCCCAAGAGCCCCCATGCATCTCCCCTAGACCCTCCCGCAGGCAGCACCCAGAGGCCGGGAGTCGGTCGGGAAACGGCGTCACTCCGCAATGCCAGGCCGGGCCAGGCCCAGGCCCTCTCCGACGCTGGTCCTCAGGCCCGCCCGTCCGTCCTCACCACTCTTGCCGACGCCGCCAGCTCCCAGCATGACCAGCTTGTACTCCCGGGACTGTCCCGGGCCGCCACCACCGCCCGGGCGGGCTGCAGGCTCCATCCCGTGAGCCCCGCAGGACCAAAATGGCGGCAGCGCCTCAGCCGTCCGCTAGGGCCCGGCCCCGCCCGCGGCGCAAGCGACAGGGCCGGGAAGGGGCCCGGGCGGGGCCTAGCACCGCCCAGACTCCCTGACGCAGTGATCCCCGTCTGGGGGTTCAACCCTGGGACGGGGCAGGGGGGGAGGGCGGCAACCCTTGACCGAGGTAACCCTCAGGCCAGGGGGAATCAACTCCCAGGCTAGGTAACCCTAAGCCCAGAGAAATATTAACCCCTGGACCAAGGGTTATCAACTCTCAGAGCCAGGGAGGGGTCAACCTTCAGTCCAGGGTGGGATGGGGTGTGGGGGGGTCAACCCTCAGGCCCAGGAAGCAGCAAGGAGTAGAATATTTATACATTTATTTATAATGAAAGTATGGGTCTAAGTATTTACACCACTGTTTGTCCACAGGTGCCAGCAGAGTCCTGGCACCAGCAGCTTCTGCACACAACCACATAGTAAAACTGGAATAAAAGCATCTCTTTCTTTCTCTCTCTCCCCTAATCCAAATTTGAGCAGCTTCTTGCCACAGCCCCCCAAGTCACCGTCCATACAAAAGAGTTCGTTCTGCAACAGCCCATTTTGCCACAAAAGCCTGTGCTGCAGGTTGTGTCCGTAAGGAATCCAGTCATTTACTCCCAGCTTCCACTTCCACACTGGAGGCCAGAGCAGTCCCTGTACTGGGGCTGCCCATAGCCCAGAGTGAAACCAAAGAACCAAGGAAGTGAGGAAAGACAAGGGATCAACTTGATGTGGAGTTTGGTCTGCTGAACGGCAATGATGCATGGGTGAGGGGAGAAGGTTAAGAACCAGCTATTCAGAGCCAAGTCCTCCGGTGGATCAGTGGCAGGAGGAACCCAATGAACAAACCGCGCACTCCCCCCTCCCGACATCCAGCTAGAGAATGAGAAGTTTTGGGGTTAGTGACAACCACACTTGAAACAAAACCACTCAATTACAGGAGATGTTGAAAACAAAAAGAAATCCAGAGGGTTAGGAAATGCAATCCCTGAACTACTGTGTTTTCCTTCCTTTCCTCTGTAGGAAAAATCTGAGCCATCAGAAGCTGGTCACTGTCAGCTCAATGGGACTGAACACAGGCTAGCACAGCAGGACACTCAATAAAACATCAATAGCAGGACAGAGCAGCTGTCTCTTCCCATTTATCCTGGAAAAACGGGAGCTGCAGCCTGACAGAGCAGCCCCCTAGTTCCTCTTCCCCTCCCCGCTCTTCCACTGGTAAGGGACTACCCCTGTCAGAACTAGATTTCACCCTTTTGAATCGATTATTTCACTGTAGAAATCAGGATTTGAAAACCTAATGGAGCCCTTTTCCTGGAGAGGGAAGGGAAACAACTGAACCTTTCTCTTCTGGAGATGTCAACCCAATGCCAAGTCCATGCATTATTGCTAGAGGTGGAGGGAAAGGAGGAAGAGGAGGGGAGGGGAAGAAAGAAATCAGATGAATGAAAACTCTTCCGCAGCTTTTTTACGGTGCCATCCAGAATGGCATCTGTTGTTTAGCTCTCTGTTGTGAGGAAGGGTACTGGTACCCCAAACTCCATCCCTGTGAAAAAGTACTTGCGTTTTTATGGCCACCATGCTCCTCCTCTTCGTCAGATGAATCACCGGCATAAGCTACCAACCCAAAGCCCTTCTCTGTGCTTTTCAGCTTCTTAGCTTGATGATCTAGGAAAGGAAAACAAAACGAACCCCACCCCACAGTACCCCATCCCCCCAAAAAAGAGAAAACGATTAAAACAAACAAACAAAAAAAAGAGATAAAAACACCCAAATGAGTTAATTATTAACAAAAATCAACCAAAACGAGTAAAACCACAAAAAACGTTAATTGTGAATTGTTAGTTGGCCACCATTTTGAGGTCACGAGGCCGTGGTCATCCGAGGTCGGAGGCCACGCGAAACAGCAGCACCACCAGCACAAGTGAATCCATCAGAACCATGGAAGAGAGCAGAGAAAAGAAGAAAGAAACACACAAAAAAAAAACAAAACGGAGAGTTAGCAAATGGCTGGGAGCGCTGGCAGTTTGATAGAGATCAAACATGTAAAGAAAAAAACAATAAAAGGGAGTATTTTGTTCCAGAGAGCTAGTAGAACAGCAGCCTCTGTGACCAACACTGCAGAACAACTCGGGTTAAACAGCTCAACCTGCCTGGAGCTGCTCAACCACTCTGCACCTATAGACCAGGGGATGAGGAGCTGCTGGACAGCAGCCAGGCCTGGATCAGCAGTGGGGTGATCAGCAGGGCTGGGATGGTATTGTCCCCCTCTCCTAGGCACTAGGGAGGCCTTCCTGGGGGCAGTGCTGGGCCCCTCCCTGAAAGGAGGTGGAGGGGCTGGAGCAGGGCCAGAGAAGCAATGAGGCTGGGGAAGGGACTGAAGGGAAAGGCTGCTGGGGAGAGGCTGAGGGAGCTTGAGGGGTTCAGCCTAGAGAACAGGAGACTCAGGAGGACCTCTGCCCTCTCTCCAACTCCCTGAAGGGAGGGTGCAGTTGAGGGGGGCAGTGTAGGGGTTGGTCAGGCTATTCTACCAGGCATCCATGCTAGGATGGGAGGAGGACAGGGTCTGAGGCTGCCAGGGGAGGATTAGGTTGGATGTTAGGAAGCCCCTCCTCCTGGAAAGGGGTATCAAGAGCCTGGACTGGACCTGGACTGCCCAGGGCAGTGGAGGAGTCCTCATCGCTGGAGGTGTTGGACAGTCTGGCTGTTGCCCTGAGTGCCCTTGTGTGGCTGTTGGTGTGATATTAAGCCCTGGATTGAGGTGGAAGAGCTCAGAGGACTTTACAAGCCACCATCGTTCTGTGAACTTGAGGTACCTGTGGACCTGAACGGCATTGATCTACCAGGAGAGCTACAACCATCACACAAGACTTGGTCTGCCACAGCCCTGTGGAGGATGAAACCTGAGTGTACTCCTATTTCAGACAGAACTGCTGTCTACAAAATACAACCAGACCGTAAGTTCCACTGACAGTCCTCAGTGCCCTTAGAGAGCCTTTTGCAAAGCAAAGCTGCATGAGATCTGTGTTACAAAACAATCCCTGGGGATTCTGTGCCTCAGCTGGTCAATGGGTCAGTAACACCCATCTCCAGTCTTCATCCAACACCACTCTCTTCATACAGAGATGCACTGATGCACCACAAGTGAATGATGGCAATGAACAGAAGTGAGATAGGGCCTGCTTCTCACTAAATGTGGTAGGAACAGTCAAAACAAAGAGACTCCCCTATTTTCAAAAAAGAAGAGTCCCTCACTGTGCCTTGAGAGCAGCACAAACTCCTCTGGGAATGGAAACTGCAGTTACAAGGGTATCTGATCCATCTCACTCACCGTGGCTGCCTGCTAAGGACCCCGCACCGTTTCTCTCTTCAGCCTCTGATTTCATCCCAGTGACAGGAAAAGCTGGCGGAGGCATCAACTGCCTGTTCAAAGCAAAGGAAACGCTCATGTTTAGCTTTATAAAACAAGCAGAGTCAAAGACAACAGCAAACAAATTCTTTACTCAGTTCAGTTTTCAAGTCCTTGACTAAACTAGTGGCTGCCTACAACACAGTGACTGCATCAGGGGACAAAGGAAAAGCAAGTGCTGTCCTCTACCTGGGTTTCTGAAATACATTTGATATGGTGTTAGGATGAGGGAGCTCCAAAGGGCATCCAGTCCAACTCCCCCCACAACAAGGGGGCGACAGCCTCAATGGGATCAGGTTGCCTAGAGCCCTGTCCAGCCTCCCCTTGAGGGATGGGGCCTCAGATACCTCCCTAAGCAACCTGTTCCAGTGTTCAACTCCACTCCTGTTAAAGAGCTTCCCCAACACTGCTCAGTGCTGGGCCCCTCCCTTCAAGAAAGACATGGAGGGGCTAGAGCAGGGCCAGAGGAGCAAGGAAGCTGGGGAAGGGACTGGAGGGAAAGGCTGCTAGAGAAAGGCTGAGGGTTCAGCCTGGAGGAGAGGAGACTCAGGGGGGACCTTCTCCCTCTCTCCAAATCCCTGAAAGAAGGGTGCAGTCAGAGGGTGTCATGCTCTTCTCCCAGGCAACCTGTGCCAGGATGAGAGGCAGGGCCTGAGTCTGCCAGGGGAGTATTAGGTTGAATGTTAGGAAGCCTTTTTTCTCAGAAAGGGGGATCAGAGCCTGGACTGGACCGCCTAGGGCAATTGGGGAGTCCCTGTATCTGGAGGTGTTGTGACCCTGACTGTCCTGGTATGGTCGCTAGGGTAATGTTAGGCCCTGGGCTGTGCTAGAGGTCAGAAGGCTTTGCAAGCCCCAGTGACCCTGGAATTCTGTTAAATGGATTTGATGGATGAGTGAGGAATTGGATAGAATCCCAGGGGTACTGAGTTACGATCAACAGAGCTCAGTGTCTCAGGGGAAGAAGGTAACAGTGATCCACAGTGGGACCAGCATCGTTTGTTGTTTCACAAGTGACACAGACCGTGGGATCAGAGTGGCCTCACTGAGTGGCACCGAACTGAGAGGTGTGAGCTCACACCTGAGACATGGGGCTGTCACCCAAAAAGAAAGAGACCTAAGAAAGTGGGTCTGTGGGAACCTCCTGAGGTAATCAAAAGCTAAATGACCAATCAAGATCTTTGGGTTTACTGCTACCTCCGTGAGACTCTTTGTCTACAGCCTCCCTCATACACCCATAACACAAAATAAACCTCTGTCTTTCAGAGAATGAAGTAGGAGATGACCCAAGACGGAGTGAGGGGAATGCTAGAGGAGATTGTATAAAGAGCATCTCCATGGGTTTTCCTCTCCTCCCCTCCAGACTCCAGCTCTGGGATGGGAAGACAACGACCCTTGGTGGATTTGCTGTGTGTACCTATTTTGTATGATTGGCTGTCTGTCTGCATCCCTCACAGGTTGACAGTGCTTTCTGCAAGTTCATTTGACAACACCAAGTGGTGCGGGTGTGTTGACCTGCTCAAGGGCAGGAAGGCTCTCCAGAGGGACTGGGACAGGTTGGATCAATGGGCTGAGGACATTTGTCGGAGGGACAGTCAAGTGCTGGGTCCTGCATTTGGGTCACAACCCCAGGTACCACTACAGGCTGGGGGATGAATGGCTTGAAAGCTGCCCAGCAGAAAAGGACCTAGGGGTGCTGGCAGTCGGCATCACAAGCCAGCACTGTGCCCAGGTGGGCAAGAAGACCAACAGGATCCTGGCCTGGATCAGGAATAGCATGGTCAGCAGAAGGGAAGCTCCCCTGACCTTGTACCCGGCCACTGGGAGGCCTCATCTCAAGTACTGTATTCATTTCTGGGCCTCTCATTATAGGAAAAACATGGAGATACTGCAACAGGTCCAGAGCAGAGCTACCCAGCTCATGAGGGGTTTAGAGAACCAGTCGTGTGAGGAGAGGCTGAGGGAGCTGGGCAGGTTTAGTCTGGATAAGAGGAGGCTGAGGGGGAACCTTATTGCCCTCCTACAACTACCTGAAAGGAGGCTGTAGAGAGGTGGGTGTTTGCCTCTTCTTGGTGACCGATGACAGGACTAGGAGCAATGGTCTGACACTGAGGCAGGGGAGGTTAAGATTGCATCTTAGGAATAAATTCTTTACAGAAAGAGTGGGGAAGCACTGGAACAGCTGTCCCAGGGAGGTGGTGGAGCCCCCAACCCTGAAGATGCTGAGGAACTGTGTAGCCATGGTGCTTCATGCCCTGCTAGAGTGGCAGCATGGAGGGGGTTAGTTTGTGTTTTCCAGTCTCTCAAGGTCATTTAGGTTTTTTGTTGGGAGTGGGGATGGTTGGACTCTATGCCCTGGGAGGTCCTCTCTAACTAGGATTATTCTGTGATGCTGTGATTCGTTCCCAGCACTCTCAAAGAATATGCATACAGCACTGCATGTGTGAATAAGTGATGCCAGTCACACTCTAGACTATTTCTCACTAACACCAATGAGCAGAAAGGCTGTTTGTAAGGGTTTCAGAGTCAGATCAGTAGCAGATCAACTGACACTGGTGTTCATGAAACCAGCTAGGAGGAGGGCCAGACCAACAGCACCAGGGCTGATCAGTGAATGGCCAGAGTAAATCATAGAATCAATAGGGATCAAAAGGGACCTTGAAAGATCATCTAGTCCAATCCCCCTGCCACATCACCTAGACCAAGCTGCACAGGATCCAGGCGGGTCTTGAACGTCTCCATGAGTACTGTTAGCATAATCTGACTGCTGCTCCTGAAGGCTGGGGTCACACCAGTTGCCCCCAACCCCCTCTAATCCCTCGAGGGCCAGACTGAGTGAAGGAGGTTTATCTCTTATGAAAGTCTTCCTGAATTCCCCATCCTCACAGAGCAGGATGAAGAGACTGAGAGCAGCCTTGTAGAGAAGGCTGGGGGTACTGGAGGATGAAAAGCCAGACAGGAGCCAGCAATGTGTGCTTGCAGCACAGGAGCCCTCTGTGTCCTGGGTTGTGTCCAGCCAGTCAGCAAGGGGATTCTGCCCCCTCCGCTGTGGTAAGACCCCACCTAAAGCGTTGGGTTTAGATCTGGGAGTCTCAGCTTAAGAAAGACAAGCTCAAATGGGTCCAGAGGAGGCAAGGAAGGTGATCAAGGAGCTGGGAATTTTCTCTATGAAGACAGATGTGAGAACTGGAGTTGTTCAGACTGAAGAAAGAGGAGCCTCACAGGAAAGATGGGGAAGGTGCAGTGACAGGATGAAGGGAAAAGGTTTTAATTGCAAGAAGCAGATTTAGATCAAAAAAGAGGAGGAAATTCTTCCCAGGGAGGGGGATAAGGCCCTGGCCCAGGTTGCCCAGGGAGGCTGTGGCTGCTCCCTCAGCCCTGGCAGTGCCCTGGCAGTGTTGGATGGGTACAGGTGTTGCTGCCCACAGCAGTGGGGTTGGAACTAGATCTTTATAAAAGGGCCCCTCCCAAGCTAAACCATTCTACAATCATCCCTGAAATCAACTGCGCACCAGAATCAGATCAGAACTTCTTCTTCAGATCAGAACAGACTTCTTCCATCACTCACCTGTCCCTCTCTCTCTCCTTTCCTGAGGAACTTGCTGGCTTCGATCCGGCTCCATCGATTTCACTCTGACTGGAGAAGCCTGTACCTAAATTAGTCATATGAATGGGTCCATGCTATGAGCAGAAAAACACACGGCATTAGCAAATCTACAACTACAACAAAAGCTACAGCTCCTTAATGATAACGATAGGAAACCCAACTTTTCCTAGCAGAAGAAACCACTAATCACCATCGTTAACCAAAGGGTGGGGGGAGCATAGTAAGAACCGCATGCCTGAGCACCATTGTGGAAGACAACTCGGTACTACTCCACCTTTGCAATAGGTCAGGATAGTAGAGATAGCTGCTTAGTTCATGGATTAACTTACTACCTCCTCAGTCAGACAGCTGTGACTACTGTAGAGACCTCATGGCACAGTCAGCTCTGCTCAAGACACTAATATTTGGTCTAATCTACAGGAAGCTCATTAATTGTTGGCAAAGCTGGTACTCAGAGTAGAAACTCTTTGTTTGCCTGACCAGGGATGTAGCAAAACTGGCAGAAACTCCCCTCTCACAAAAACAAGCCTGAAGGACTCCAAATTGTTTGTTAAGACTTCTACATCTGCTATCTAGATAAAACAATATCACTTAAATCTAGGCTCCTCGAAATCCTCTCAAGTGCAACCTGCAAGAAAGGTTAACAGGGAAAACATGCCAGTTATCACTGCATCCTTTTCCCACCCCTCATCCAAAAGAACCCCAGGACCACTAAAGCAACTCCCAGCTAAGCTGGCTGTCAGCAGCAACATGCTATTGTTGTCTCTTTGACCCGAACGCACCGCTGTTCCTCCTCACGAGACACTGAGGGTGTGGAAAGCAAGCAGCCACTGAATCAAGTCAGACAAGAGTTTAACAACAGTGCATCCACTCAAAGAAACCAAAGCATGGTCTCCATCTCTGGGAACAAGTGCTGCCAGAGGTCTCGCATCGCTTGTCAACTCAACTGTGCTAACAACAGTCACTCTACAGCCAACTTCCGATTTGATGAATGAAGCAAAAGTGGTGATTTTATTCCACCTGATAGCCCAGCAGTCCTGACTCCCGCTCATCCGGCAGCTCCTCGGTGAAGCGTCTCTTTTGCCCTTGGGGATGGGGTTGGACTTGTGGTTGTGAAGCAGCTGGCATGGTTGTTTTTACTGGGGCAGCAGGAAGAAAAGGACTGCTGAGTGGGCTCTGGCACAGAGAAGGTGAAAACAAAACATATGAGAGATGCAATAGTGAGCACTATTTCACAGAATCATTGAGGCTGGGGAAGACTTCTGAACATCTCCAGCCCAGCCCAGCCCAGCCCATAGCCTAACATCACCCCATCAGCCACACCAGAACAGTCAGGGCCACAGCCAGGCTGTCCTTCAACAACTCCAGGGATGGGGAATCCCCTCCTGCCCTGGGTAGTCCAGTCCAGGCTCTGA
>VZRI01001463.1:46910-78236 GCA_013397515.1 Upupa epops
GCCCAGCCCCTCCATCTCTTTCTTGGAGAGAAGGGCCCCACACTGCCCCAGGACTTGAGAGAAAGCCTCCCCAGTGCCCAGGACACTGAACTAATTTCCCATGAATTCAATGCAGTTCCACTCAGAAGAGCAGAACACATGACTCTGCAGAAGCTAAGACAAGCTAGAAGGAAATCAAGACTTGAAGATAACTATATAGACCTGTGTCAGGCTCTGATCAAGATGGCTCAAATAACAGTAAGGAAATGGCAGACAAACCTGTGAGCCATGCTCTTGATGGGAATGGAACCTATGGAACCTGAGAACAGGAGAATTCCTCCTTCAAGGATTTCTGGCTCCACAATGTTTTGCCTGCAAGACTGCCTGCACTGCTGGGTTGAAGAAAAACACTGGCTGGTAGCCAGTACAGAAGGGGAGAGAGCGGAATGGTGCAGGTTGCTTCACTCTCAGCCCTCCCCAGCCTGCATGCAGGATGAGAGGTTGACACAAGGGACGCTGGAGACACCAGAAACCTGTGAAGCTGGGTAAGCTTCATCACCTTCCTCCTACAGCTCATGGCCACACTGGGAGAAGGATTGACAGAAGATACCTAAACATCTCACCGCTGGAATCTGGAGAGGGGATCTAGGACTTTGGCCTCACTTTTCCTCTCTTCTTTCTCCTACTCCACCCTTCCTTCACATTCCCCTGGCTACCCTCTCCTCACTGCTTCTCTCTCTCTCCCTTCTCTCAGCTGCCCTGCTGTTTCTTCAGTTCTCTAAGCTTCACTTTGGGTAGTCCCAGTGATTCTTACACACCCCGAGTCCAATACTGGGTTATCATTTTGTACTGTTGGAGTTTGGAATTTAATAGCTGTGGTAAAACTTGGATCCTCATGCAGTCCTGTGGTGGAAGCACCCTTAACTCCACCCCAAGTGAATCCCTCAACCTAAGTTACTCCCTTACCTTAAGGTCAGGAAGTGGCAACCTCCAAGTAAACTCAAGCTGCAACTCAAACTTCGGGCAGCTGCCTCACAGCCTGTGATAGACAGCAACCACTCCCTGCACGGGTCATTAGAGGTTGAAAGGGACCTCCAGGGGTCATTGAGTCCAACCTCCTGCTCAAGCAGGGCCCAGAACCTAGGGCAGGGCACACAGGAACATATCCAGAGGGTGTGTGGAAAGACTCTACAGAAGGAAACTCCACACCCTCTTTGGGCAGCCCCTTCCATTGCTGTCACCCTCACAGTAAAGAAGTTTCTCCTCCTGTTGAGCTGGAACTTCCTGTGCTCCAGCTCACACTCAGTGTCTCCTGTCCTATCCCAAGGTGTCAGTGAAAAGAGACTGTCTCTTCCTTTTTGACACCCACCCTTCACAGATTTATAGACAGGGATTAAATCATCTCACAGCATTTTCCTCTACATATTAAACAGCCCCAGGTTTCTCAATCTCTCCTCATAAGGTTGAGGCTCCAGTCCCTTCATCATCCTCACAGCCTGGCATCGGACTCTCTCAATCAGATCTCTGTCACTGGGGAATCCAGAACTGGACACAATATTCATACAATCATAGAATGGTTTGAGTTGGAAGGGACCTTAAAGATCATCCAGTCCTAAATGCCCCTGCACAGGCAACTACACCTTCACTAGATCAGTGTACTCAGGGCCCCAGACAACCTGGCCTTGAACACTGCCAAGGATGAGGCAGACTCAGCTTCCTTGGGGACCCTGTTCCAGCATCTCAGCCCTCTCCTGGCAAAGAACTGATTCTTCATGGCCAACCTTAGTTTTCCCTCTTCGAGGCTGGAACCTCTTCCCCTTGTCCTCTTGCTACCACCCAGCGCTACCCCTGCTTTCTTTGTTCCAGCTGTGGCCTCACCAGTGCTGAGCAGAGAGGGAGAACCTCCTCTGATCTGGACACCCTCCTCTTCTTGGTCCATCTCATGTTTCCATCAGCCTTCCTGGCCACTGGAGCACTATTCTGCTCCATGGAGAACCAGCTGTCCACAAGAATTCTGAGGACACTCTCCATGGAGCGGCTCTGCAGCAGATCGTCCCCCAATCTATACTGATGCTTCTCACTGCTCCTTCCCAGGTGAAGGACTCTGCACTGATTCTTATCAAACCTCAACCAATTAAACCTCTTTCAGTTCCCCTTAGCCCTTCCCTCCAGGCTGTCCCAGTCCTCCTGAATGGCTGCACAGCCAGCGAGGGAATCAGACAGCCCTCCCAGCTTAGTGCCAGCAGCAAACTGGCTGAGGAGATCCTCTACCCCACCACCAAGATCATTAATAAAGACATCTAACACAACCAGACCCAGCAGAGAATTCCTGGGGCACACACTACTTACAGGGCTGCAGCTGGACATGCAGCCATCAGTTACCACTCTGGGTTTTGTTCTAGAACCAGTTCGCAATCCAAACCACAGTCTGTTCTGCAATCCCACACTTTCTAAGCTTCCACACAAGGTTGTTACGGGGGACTGTGTCAAAAGCCTTGCCACAGTCAAGGTGGTTGTAGAATCATATAATCTTCATGGCTAGAAAGCTGCTATAGGATCATCAGCCGAGCCCTCACCCCAACAACTCCCCAACACCCAGACCATGGCCTCCAAGTACTCTAGATCCTTGGGTTTTAAACCTCTTCAGGGATGGGGACTCCACCCCCTTCCTGGGCAGCCTATTCTAGTGCCCAACCACTCTCTCAGAAGAAAGCTGCTTCCTAAGATCCAATCTAGCCCTCCCCTGATGCAGCTCGAGGCCATTTCCCCCTGTCCTGTCATCAGGAATTGTGGAGAAAAGATCAGCAGCAGCCTCACTACAGCCTCGTGTTAGGGAGCTGTGGAGAGCAAAGAGGTCTCCTCTCAGCCTCCTCTTTCTCTAGACTTCTCTAGAGTCAAGAACCCCAGCTCCCTCAGCTGTTCCTCCCAGGGGCTGTTCTCCAGCCCTTTCCCCAGCCTCACTGTCCTTTTCTGGCTCTGCCCCAGTGCCTCAGTGCCCTTCTGAACCTGTGGTGGCCAAACTGGACCCAGGACCCAAGGTGTGGTCTCACAAGCGCAGAGTAGAGCGGGAACCATCACCTCCCTCCTCCTGCTGGTGACCCTGTTCCTAATCCAGGCCAGGGTGCTTTTGGCCTTCTTGGCCACCTGGGCATCCTGCTGGCTCCTGTTCAGCTGGCTGTCAACCAACACTCCCAGGTCCTTTTCCACCAGGCAGCTCTCCAGCCCCTCTTCCCCTAGTCTGTAGCTGTGACCACAGCACTTGGCATTGCAAAAACCTCATCCTGTTGGCCTCAGTCCATCACTCCAGCCTGTCCAGATCCCTCTGCAGAGCCTCCCTACCCTCCAGCAGATTGAACCCCTGTTGGCTGGACCCGATTCCAGTATCCACTCATTGAACCATCATCATCATCAAAAGACTCCTGAAGGTGTTCCAGGAGAATTTAACCATAAAATACTTAAAAAACCAAAATGCTATAGAGCAATGAAGGAAGGAATGAGTGTGGTAGTACCTGGCTAGTGCTGGCTGGAGGCTGTACTTGTGGGATGGGATACTGAGTTGGCACAGGTGGAACGCCTGTGGGTACTGCCGGGAGGACTGCAGGTGCCAATGGCACTGCGGGAGGAACGATGCTGGGGACTCCGTACGGTGGCTGAACGGGTTGTTGAGGAGGAGGAACAACAGGATAACCAGACTGATACCCATTGGAAGGGTAATAGGATGGCTGGGAAGGAACGCTGTTCATAGCGGCAGGCTGTGTGAATCCTGGAAAAAAAGAGTGGAAAGAAGGGTCAGAACTAGAGAGGGGATCCTGCCTCTCTACTGGGCACCAGTGAGTTCTCATCTGCAGTATTGGGGTCAGGTTTAGGTGACTCAGTACAAGGAGGACAGAGGGGCTGCAGCAGGGCCAGAGAAGGGCAATGGAGCTGGGGAAGGGGCTGGAGGACAGGGCTGATGGGGGGAGGCCGAGGGAGCTCGAGCTGCTCAGTCTGGAGAAAAGGAGCCTGAGGGGAGGCCTTGCTGTATGCAACTGCCTGACAGGAGGGTGCAGAGGTAGGGGTCGGTCTCTTCTCCCCAGTTCCTAGGGACAGGACAAAAGGAACTTGTCTCCAGCTGTCTAAGGGGAGGGTGGCCATCAGAAGAGATCTTTTCCCTGACACATTGTGCTCAGGGGTTAGAACCAGCTGCTCAGGGAGTGAGGAGTTGCTGTCCCTGAAAGGGTTCAAACTTTAGTAGCTGTGGCCCTGGCAGTCAGGACTTAGTGGCCATGGTGGGGCTGGGGTGATGGTTGGACTGGATGAGCTTGGAGGTCGCTTTCAACCTTGATTCAATTCAGTCACAAACGCATCTGATTTATTACCAAATGCAAAAGGAGCTGGACCCAAAGGTCTTAGACTTCCACAGGTAAATAATTCTACAGAACTAAATGCCAGTGCAACCATATAGAAGGAGACACTGAAGATTTAATTACTTTAAAGACTTAGTTATTTATCTTTACCTGCTAAGGGTACTGCAGTGGTTATCTGATTCACAAATCGTGAGTATTCAGCGTGAACCTAGAAGAATTTGAAAGGTTAGACCCTGACCATCACAGACGGCTCTGATCCTGGGCAGCAAACAGGCAACTGGCCCTCCATGCCCAGAAAGTTTTGATGCAGAACAAAGACAACCCCAACAGAAACCTGCTGAACAAAACCCTCTTAACATCTCCACTCACAAAACTGCTTTAGAGAGTCCAGCACAGAGCCATAAGGATGAGGATGGGAGGGGAGCATCTCGGAGCATCTCCTTGATGAGGCAAGGCTGAGAAAGCTGGGAAAAAAGGAACCTGACAGGAGGAGCCATGGATGTTGACAGCTCTAAGAAGGGAATGGGTCAGGAGGAAGGAGCTAGGCTCTGCTCACTGGCACCCAAGGACAGGACAAGGGGCACTGGGTGTCATTTGGAACAGAGGAGGTTCCACATCAAGATGAGAAGAAACTTCTTCCCAGCGAGGGTGACAGTGCCCTGGAAAGGGCTGCCCAGTGGAGTTGTTGTCTCCTTTCCTAGAGACACTTCAAATCTGCCTGGACTGCTCGGGATCCTGCTCTGGCAGGGAGGTCCCTAACTGCCTGTGATCCTGCTGATGTCTATGACAGATATCTGTCAAACACAGGATCTTTCCAAGGAAAAAGGCAAGCAATTTCATTACTTTCACTTTGAGCGACACAGGATCAGAAGGGCATTGAGGGGCTGGAGCAGGGCCAGAGAAGGACAGTGAGGCTGGAGAACATGAGGAAAGGTTAAGGGTGATGGGATACTTCAGCCTAGAGAGGAGGAGGCTGAGAGGAAACCTCATTGCTCTCCACAGCTCCCTAACACGAGGTTGTAGTGAGGCTGCTGCTGGTCTCTCCTCCCCAATTCCTGATGATAGGATTGGGAAAAATGGCCTCAAGCTGCATCAGGGGCGGGGCTAGATTGGATCTTAGGAAGCAGCTTTCTCCTGAGAGCATGGTTGAGCACTAAAATAGGCTGCCCAGGGAGAGGGTGGAGTCCCCACCCCTGAAGGGGTTTAAAACCCAAGGAGCTAGAACACTTGAGGCCATGGTCTGGGTGTTGGGGAGCTGTAAGGATGAGGGCTCAGCTTGATGATCCTGGAGCTCCTTTCCAGCCAGGATGATTCTATGATTCAGTAAAGACTAAAATACTCCAAAAATCTAAAATCTTCCACGTAGTTTCCAAAAAGAGTCTTTGCAGCCCAGGCTCAATGCTCACAACTCTTGCAGGATTACACTCTATTTCCATTTTATATTAGAAAAGCTGAGACATCATCTTTCTCTGCGTTCACGCGAGATCTCTAGTGGGTTTTTTTCTGGTTCGATCATTATTCACATTGTCTCTGGACAACGTTTCAAGCTCAAGCTACAGCAATTAGTGAACAGCAGGTTTCATTTTTGTTCACAGAGTTGGACAATTCTTTCTTCCCTCACCCCAGTTCTGCTACTTTACAGCTCCCCGCCCCCCTCCCTGCCCTCCCAGCTTCAGTGTTTCAGTTCCATCCCGCAGTGTTTATTCACTCTATAATTTGAGCAATGCAGAATACAGGGAGAGTTCAGCTGAGAGCATTACAAAAGCAACCCATCATTAGCCAGGCCCTTGCTAAAGCTACTGCAGGCTCTGCAATCTCACACTCACAGTTTGCAATAGGTTCTCACACAGCTTTTTCGCAGCTGCCAAACCTTCTGGCTTCGGGTGGCTGCAAAGACACAAAAAAGCACCTCATGAGGATCAATGCTGCCACCAAATCTGGGAGCTGCTGCTTTCAGCAACAGCCTGCTGTCAGGCTTGATCCCTTTTTAATGACGGATCGGTCTTCCCCAACTACTGTCAGCTCTGTAGCTCAGCTGTGAGCAGAAGCAATGAACGGTTATTTTCTATGTGAAAATTTAGCTTCATCTAAACCCTCTAAAGAATGAGCACAGGTCAGGGCAGTTTAGACTCTTATAGTATAGTCCCAAAAGGACCTAGCTTTCTTGTACTCCCCATTAAAGCAGTTTATGGCCAAGCAGCCTCTCACACCCCATCACCCCATGCAACTCACAGCTCAGACAGGGAGACTCTTCACTTGGTTAAAACCTGGCTAAATGTCTGAGCCCAGAGAACTGTGGTGACAGGGGTTCAAAACAGTTGGCCCTGGTCACAAGAGCTGTTCCTCAGGGCTCAGTGTTGGGATGATTCTGGTTTAACATCTTTATCACTGATCTGGAGAAGACTGAATGCTCCATTAGTAATTTTGCAGATGACACAAAATTAAGCAGCAGTGTCAATCTGCTGGAGGGTAGGGAGGCTCTGTAGAGGGATCTGGACAGGCTGGGTGTTGGGGAGCTGTTGCAATGAGGGCTTGGCTTGATGATCCTGGAGTATCTTTCTATATGATTCTATGAAATAAGGCTGACACCCAGAGAGGGCTCTGTTAAAATAAAACTCAGGTTCAAACCCAACTCCATTTGCATCACATCAGTTGAGAATGAATTCCCTGCGCTGATTAAACTTCATTCCTGGCTGCTCCTGGGATTTTTGTTTGAACTAAGCCCCGCTCATACCTGATGTAGATATACATGGGTTCAAAAGCTTCTCTGCCTGACGCCGGTTCAATGCAGCCCGAGCCTTTCCCACGAAGAAAGACTTTAGCACCCGTTTCGATCTGAATGTGCTGCAGGTAGGAGCAACCAGGCCCTTCCACCTTCTCCTTCACATTAAACGTTGGGACTGCATGTTCCAAACCAACGAACAGCTTGTCCTGAACGTAATGCATCTGTGAAGGAAACCATCACTGCTCATTGTTCTGCTCTAAGAATCAAGATGGTTGTTTCACCAGAAACTAGAATTCCGATTTCTACGCTAGGCAGAGCAGCAAGGTGTCGGATGGCACAGTCAGCCCTCTGCTTTGCTGGAAGCAGTGCTGCTCTCTCCATCACTTTCCTTTTAGGAGGCTACTGTCACCCGAGTCTCACTCTTCAGACTCAGTTCTGGTTTGTCCTCCAGTTTTTACAACAACACAGAGGGGCCTGGAATTGCTGGGATGGATTATGTGTCTTTAAACAAACAACGAACGATGATCAGTGATCACTGCAGGGAAGAAATGGAGGGGTGAGACTGGGGCCAGAGGAGCAATGATGCTGGGGAGAGGGACTGGAGGGAAAGGCTGCTGGGGAGAGGCTGAGAGGGGTTCAGCCTGGAGAAGACTCACAGGAGGGACCTTCTCCCTCTCTCCAATTCCCTGAAGGGAGGGTCCAGTCCAGGGGGTCAGGGTCTACTCACAGGCACCTAGCACCATGATGAAAAGGAAGGGCCTGAGGCTGCCAGAGTAAGGATAGGTTGGATGTTAGGAAGTCCTTCCTCCCGGAAAGGGGGATCAGCACCTGGACTGGACTGCCCAAGGCAGTGGGGGAGTCTCCATGTCTGGAGGTGTTGAAGGACAGCCTGACTATGGCCCTGATTGCCCTGGTGTGGCTGCTGAGGTGCTGCAGGACCCTGGGCTGGAGTAGCTCAGAGGGTTCTACCAGCCTCAATCACTCGAACTCTGAAATTCACAGCAATTCATCACTCACCCCTGACTGGAACGGAGGTTTCTGGCCAACTGCTGGGGACAACTGAGTAATAGGTGCTGGCTGGTGATAGACAGTGACTGTAGCTCCATTGAACGTTGGAGTAGACCCTGTGGCTGCTTTCACTACTCCATTTGTAATGATCTCTTTAATTCGATTAACAGCTCCTGCGTAACAGAAGATGAAATTCATTTGTAGCTCAGCCTCTATCAATCACTCAAAATAACCAACCCATGGCAGTACTATGTTACCATTCCTGGTCAACCCAACCACAACAGGACTAGGTCACTGCTCCCCATTACCCAACCCACAGCAGGATTAGGTTACTGTTCCAGATTAACCCAACCAGAGCAGGACTAGGTTACTATACCCAACACCCAAACCACAACAGCAGAACTAGGTTACCATTCAGGATTACCCAAACCATGACAGTAGGACTAGGTTACCTTTCAGGATTAACCAACCCATGACAGGACTAGGCTACTGTTCCAGAATAACCAACCCACAGCAGGAGTAGTTTACCACTCCCAAGTACCCAACCCACAGCAGGACTAGGTTACTGTTCCTGATTTTAGATAGAAGGGGAGGAGAAACTCTATACTGCCCTGAGGGAACCACATCTGGACTGTTGTGTCCAGCTCTGGGACCCTCAGTTCCACAAGGACACAGATCTACTTGAAAGAATCCAGTGCAGACACACAGGGATGATGAAGGGAGGGGAACATCTTCCTGATGACGAAAGGCTGAGGGAGCTGGGACTGTTCAGCTGAAGAACAGGAGCCTGAGGGGAGGCCCCATGGATGTTGACAGCTCTGGGAAGGGTGGGGGTCAGGAGGAAGGAGCCAGGCTCTGCTCAGTGGCACCCAAGGATAGTACAAGGAACACTGGGTGTCAGCTGGAACAGAGGAGATTCCACATCAAGATAAGAAACTTCTTCCTGGTGAGAGTGACAGAGCCCTAGAAAGGACTGCCCAGGAGAGTTGTGGAGTCTCCTTCGCTGGCAACGTTTAAACCCGCTTGGACCGTTCCCGTGCCACTGGATCTAGGGGAATCTGCTCTGGCAGGGGAGTTGGACTGGATGATCTTTTGCGGTCCCTTCCAACCCATGACTGCCTATGATTATCCAAACCACAACAGCAGGACTAGGTTACTGTTCCTGATTATCCAATCAACTGTAGGACTATGCTACCATCCCAGAACCCTTGCTAGCAGAGCTGCAGACAGCTCCAGTTATTAACATCCTGGGACTAGATCACAAAGGGTGACAACCAGTACTGGGGCGCTTCCACTCCTCCCATCCTGCAGGAGGGCAACTGTATCCCCATATTTCATCAAAAAAAATCAAATACTGACATTAAACCTGCAGAGAACCTGTGAGGATGACAAACTAGGATGTCAAAAACCATTGACCAGCCATGGAATCGGAAGCAGACAGAAGAAGGGACCTTCAGGTTTCGAGAGCCCAGAAACTGACCCACAAATCAACCCCTCAGCAGTTCACAGTTTGACTTCTTTTACCTGCAGGCACAGTGCCAGACAGGAGCTCTTTGTGCTTTGAGCTGAAATGACCAGCAAGGATAAGGATAGGATTGTCTGCCTGTACTGGGCACTGGAGAGGGCTCCCCTCAAGTTCTGGGGGCAGTGCTGGGCACCTCCCTTAAAGGTAAAGGTGGAGGGGCTGGAGCAGGGCCAGAGGAACAATGAGGCTAGGAAAGGGACTGAAAGAGGAGAGGCTGAGTGAACATGAGGTGTTCAGCCTAGAGGAGATTCAGTGGGGCCCTTCACTCTCTCTCCAACCCCTGAAGGGAGGCTGCAGTCAGGGGGGGTCGGGCTCTTGTCCCAGGCACCCAGTGCCAAAATGGCTCAGGCCAAAAAGGGATGAGGCTACTAGGGGAGGTTTAGGTTGGATGTTAGGAAGCCTTTCCTCCCAGACAGGGGGGATAAAAGCCTAGACTGGACTGCCCACAACAGTGGGGGATTCCTCATCCCTGGAGGTGTTGAAGGACAGCCTGGCTGTGGCCCCGAGTGTCCTGGTATGGCCACTGGGTGCTGCGGGACCCTGGGCTGGGCTGGAGGANTGGGGCCCTTCACTCTCTCTCCAACCCCTGAAGGGAGGCTGCAGTCAGGGGGGGTCGGGCTCTTGTCCCAGGCACCCAGTGCCAAAATGGCTCAGGCCAAAAAGGGATGAGGCTACTAGGGGGGGTTTAGGTTGGATGTTAGGAAGCCTTTCCTCCCAGACAGGGGGGATAAAAGCCTAGGCTGGACTGCCCACAACAGTGGGGGATTCCTCATCCCTGGAGGTGTTGAAGGACAGCCTGGCTGTGGCCCCGAGTGTCCTGGTATGGCCACTGGGTGCTGCGGGACCCTGGGCTGGGCTGGAGGAGCTCAGAGGGTTTTGTTAGCCTCCAGCACTCGAATTCTATTTCCAAAGTCTTTGTGGTTTTATAGCAAAGGGAAGGTGTCCCTACCACATGCTCACCGTCAGGATGTTCAGATTGTTATCAGCAAATAAACTCGCAGGGGTTAAGAGAACCTTCCCAGCTCCCCCCATCTTCCTTACTATCAAGAGTCTCAGCTCAGAATTAACGCAGGACACAGCACTTGAGGTAAAGAGCAGGTTATCTCAACATGAGTGTTTAACAGGGTCTTTGATAAACACCAAGTGATTTATAGCATTAATTTATACCAGCATTTATGAAGGCCCTTAGTTATCACAGAAGAGAGCAAAGAGAGGATGTTTTGTTCACTTACGGTCAACCAGCTCCCGTGTCTGACCCTGGACATGAAGGTAGAGAGGCCGGTCTCTGGAAAGGAAATATCAAATATTCCATTAAACCCACAGCAAATCCAGTTACACAGACAGTCTCAGTACCCTGGTCATCCAGACACAGGAGGTCTTCCAGAAAGGTTTAAAATGCTCTTCAACTAAGGAAACAAAAGCATCCTTATTTCCTGGCTATACTCACTGACAACCTGTTGAGCAGGAGCTAGCAGGGTGCCCAGGTAACCCAGAAGGCCAATGGCATCCTGCCTTGGTTCAGCACTGGGGTGGCCAGCAGGACTACTGATGGAATTGTCCCCCTGTACTGGGCACTGGGGGGAGGCTTCCCCTCAAGTGCTGGGGGCAGTGCTGGGTCCTTCCCTTCAAGAAAGAGATGGAGGGGCTGGAGTGGGGCGAGAGAAACATCGAGGCTGGGGAAGGGACTGGTAGGAAAGGCTAAGGGAGGTGGGGAGGTTCAGTCTGGAGAAGAAAGAGGCAATTTAGGGCAGACCTTCTCCCTCTCTTCAATGCCCTGAAGGGAGGGTGCAGTTGGTGAGGGTGGTGGTCAGGCTCTTCTCCCAGGAACCCAGTGCTAGGATGAGAGGGCAGGGCCTGAGGCTGCCAGGGGAGGGTTAGGTTGGATGTTAGGAAGCCCTTCCTCCCAGAAAGGGGGATCAGAGCCTGGACTGGACTGCCCATGGCTGTGGGGGAGTCCCCATGTCTGGAGGTGTTGAAGGACAGCCTGGCTGTTGCCCTGAGTGCCCTGGTGTGACAACTGGTGTGATGTTGGGACCTGGGATGGAGGATTTCAGAGGGCTTTGTCAGCCTCTGTGATTATGTGAGATCACAGTCTCCAGTAACCATAGCTTTGGGCTGAAAACTAGAAGCACTTAGAAGTTATTTACACAATGACTTACAGATGTTGTACTACCGCAAGCTGATTTGCTTGTGCACAGGCAAGGTTAACTCACCAACAGCTCTGAGCCTAAGGAAGAGCAGCTCCCTTTGTCAATGCAAAGTCACCCCTTCTTAACAAAATGCACAAGGGATTCAGAACAGGCAACAGTAAGGAGTTCAGCAGTCTCACACCGTATTCTGCTGGTTTCATAGAATCATGGAACAGTTTCAGCCAGAAGTGACCCTCAAGATCATCAAGTCCAACCTTTTCCCACCCCAGCAGCACCATTAAAACCAGTCCCTCAACAAAACAGCTACCCTTCTCTTCAACACCTCCAGGGATGGGGACTCAACACCCTTTGTGGGCAGCTGTTCCAACGCCTGACAGCCACTCCAGTGAAATTCCTCCTGACATCCAACCTGACCCTCACCTGGCACTGCTGAAGGCCACTGCCCCTCATCCTTTTGCTGGCCATTAAGAACAGACCAGCCCCTGCCTCTCTACAGCCTCCTTTCAAGTAGATGCAGAGAGCAATAAGGTTTCTCCTCAATCTCCTCTTTTGCAGGCTGAACAGCCCCAGCTCTCTCAGCCACTCCTCATGTCCCCTGCTCCAAACCCCACGTTTTATGTGTTTGCTAGTTGTTTCACACTATCAACACTCCTGTTAGACTCAACAACATGGGAGATGGCTCCAACCATCGTGAGATAAACTGTGAGAAAGAAAATGGAGGATAGCTGTTAGCAGGGAGGGCAGGAGAGCCCCTGCACCCAGCAAAGAGATAAGTGCTCTGCCATGGGAGTGGAATAAGCAAGCTGAGACTCCACCCTTTTATCTGCAAAACCCTGCTTGTGTGGTGGGACTGTGTGAGCTGGCACCTCAAGAGAATTTACAAACTGGTGCTTCAACCAATCCCTGAAAACAAAGTTACCAGGGGTGAAAAAACCACCTCTGACAGCAGAGGAGAAAAGGAGGGATGTGAACAGTGATGAGGAGACATCAGCTTCCCTCCACCCTGAGCCTGCGATGAAGAAACTGACAGAGGTACTGTTGGAGACACCACCAAGAGGAAGTGATAGCTGATCACCATCACTTAACCCCACAACCAGGATCCAACTGCTCCAAGAAGCTAAGAGAAGGACAGTAACATTAAGGAGCTTTCCACAAGAACTACTGAGCTAAGGAGCAAGGAGGAGGCCACTGCAGCCTGAATTGGTGACCTAGCTTCTTCTCTATTCTCTCTGTTCTCACTTTTCCTCTTTACTAGTCTTCAAGTTCTGCATCTGGTAACTAGTAAACTGGATTTCTGAGTATATCTGTGGTGCAGGGCTCCTCAATTTGACTGAGTGAATCCACAAACGGGGTCGAGGGACAGAATTCTCCCCCTCTACTCTGCACTGGTGAGACCCCACCTGCACTACTGGGTCCAGTTCTGGAGTTCCCAACATCAGGAGGACAGATTGCTCCTGGAATGGGTCCAGAGAACAACTCAAATGTTCAGAGGGCTGGAGCATCTCCCTTAGGAGGACAAGCTGAACAAGTTGCAGTTGGTCAGCCTGGAGCAGAGGAGGCTCCCAGGTGCCCTTTGAGCTTCCCAACCTCTGAAGGGGGCTACAAGAACGCTGGAGGAAGGCTGGGTGGTATCGACAGAATGAAGGGAAAAGGTTCCAGCCTTGAAAAAGGAAGATGAGGAACCAATTCTTTGCTGGGAAGGTGCCGAGATGCTGGAACAGGGTGCCCAAAGAAGCTGTGGCCGACCCATCCCTGGCAATGATCATGGCCAGGTTGGCTGGGGCCCTGAGTATCCTGATCTAGTGAAGGTGTTGCTGCCTGTGCAGAGGGGGTTAGGACTGGATGATCTTTAGGGCCCCTTCCAACCCTGCCCATTATAAGATTCCCTCCCTTGTCTCATCAATCGGGATATGACAGCTGAGGTAGGAAAGCAGCTCTTCAGTCTTCAGCTGTTTTTTTTCCACCCCAGCAGCAAACATGAAACGCTCCACCATGCTCTGGTGCCTGAAAGTGACTCTGCTTTTGAAAACCACAACCAAACCTCCACCCCCTGAAGGAAAAAAAGCTAAGACACTTCAAAAAAAAAAAAAAAAAGGAATACAAACCCAGGTCCCACTTTTGATTTCTCTTCTGCAGTCATGAATCTCCCTCGAGTAGAGACAGCTGCTCCACTCAGTCGACTGATCTACAATTAAAGAAACCCAGTGATAAAAACCCAACACACAGCAAAAAAACCTGGAGGGGTTTAAGCGAGGATGTTAAATAAAAAGCCCTTAATTCACTGATAGAGTGGGAAGAGAATGTCTGGGGCCTCTGTGCTGCTGCCTTACCTCACCATACGGCCCGTTCAAACAAACCAACACACTCCTGTAACAGAGAGTCTTAGAAACCAGAGGGTTTGTAAATAGAGTTGACTGCAAACTCCTTTCACCCTGCAAATAGGTGCTGAAGTGCTGCCAAACCTAACAAATCAGACATAAAAGCCACACGTACCTCATCCTGAGTCTGTCCTCTCGTCAGAAGGTTTCTGCACGTGAGGGGGACGTCATTGATTTCTACCTCTGCCACCACAAGGTCATCTTTGCTTTTACTTGTAGCTGGACATTTTCCCAGAGCCTGCAGCTTCGATGAAGAAAAGTTGTTGTTGGGAAGCAGATGAAAATTACCTAATGACCAAACTAAGTAACCCCAGTATTGCAGGGGTGAATATCCTTTCTCTGCTCCCCACTCCAGTTCTACAAACATTAGGAGAAAGCTTATGTTTTCTACCACTTCATCATCCACCCCTCTTCAATCTCGAGGCCAAATAAAACTCGTTTTACCTCAAGCCCAGATAAAACCACTAGTTTTGGAAACAGAGGTGGAACCAAAGCAGTAATGCTACCCCAAAGAAAGATGAGAAGAAACTTCTTCCCTGTGAGGGTGACAAAGCCCTGGAAGGGGCTGTCCAGGGAGGTTGAGGAGTCTTCTCTAGAGACACTTCAAACCCGCCTCTACTGTTCCCATACCACTGGGTCTAGGGAATCCTACTCTGGCAGAGGGATTGAACTGGATATCTGTCAAGGTCCCTTCCAAACCCTGTCTGTGATTCAAAAGGTAATCAAAGCTTCTTATGCTTGAATTGTCCTCTGACAGCAAACTGTGAGACTAATAAAACCTGTAAATCCCATAGTTCTCTCAATTCTCCTGAAACCTCAAAGAAATTAGAACTCCGAGATCTAAACTCATCACTGAGTTATCAAGAAAGCAGTATTGTGCAGCAAACAAGGGGTAAAGTCACTCAGGATATGTGACAGCAATAATCAAAGAAACACTTGATATTAAAGCTCACACAGTATTGGCTGTACAGAGCACTCTGGAGACAGTTATGGTGAAGAGACACAGGGCACATTTCACACCTTTCTATCTGTGAGCAAAGGAACAGTGGGCCCCTCCCTTCAAGAAAAGAATAGAGGGGCTGCAGCAGGGCCAGAGGAGCAATGAGGCTGGAGAAGGCACTAGTAGAAAAGGCTGATGGAGAGAGGCTGAGGGAGGTGGTGGGAGTTCAGCCTAGAGAAGAGGTGATTCAAGGGGGGACCTTCTCCAACTCCCTGAAGAGAGGCTGCATCAAGGGCAGTCAGGCTCTTCTGCCAGGAAACCAGAGCCAGGATGAGAGGGCAGGGCGTGAAGCTGCCAGGAGAGGGTTAGGTTGGATGTTAGGAAGGCCTTCCTCCCAGAAAGGGGAATCAGAGCTTCGACTGGACTGCCCAGGGCAGTAGGGGAGTCTCTGTGTCTGGAGGTGTTAAAGGACAGCCTGGCTGTGGCTTTGAGTCCCCTAGTGTGCCTGCTGGGGTGATGTTAGGCCCTGAGCTGGGCTGGAAGAGGCTGGCAAAGCCATCTGAGCTCAATAGTTCTGGTATTCTATGAAGACTCATTTGGATGGGACCTCACAAAGGAAACCCCTAGAACACATCAGGCAGTCCCAGAAAGGCTCTGGGTGGTAAAAAGTATGACAACACCACCATGAAAACATAATTCTTATCAACTTTATATTTGACCCAAGCTGGAAGGAAACTCAACACACCCATTTAAACTTGCCTTTAGCAGAGGTTTTTGAGATTTAGGAAAGCAAGATTGAGGTTGGCCCTGAGAAACCAATTTTGCTGGGAGGGTGCTGAGATGCTGGAACAGGGTGCCCAAGGAAATTGTCGCTTCTCCATCCCTGGCAGTGTTCAAAGCCTAGCTGACTGGGGCCCTGAGTACACTGTGCAGGGGGGTTGGGACTGGATGATCCTGCAGGTTCTTTCCAACTCTGCCCATCCTAGGACTGTAAGACTGCTCCTGTTACTAAAACAGGAAATCAACTTTACATTATTGTTGCTTTAAAATGGAAAAGCTCAGCTGGACGTGACCTGCAATAACCATCTCATTCAGGTCCTGATCACTTTGGGGCTGAGCAAAAGCTGTTTTAGAACCTGGCCAAACATCTCCTATTGATAACGTTTGGTTTCACGTTCTAAATTGGATTTTACATCGTCTGTCCTTAGAAAACACTGCAGGAAAAATACTGATCACTTCGGCTATCACGGAATCATCAAGGTTGGAGAAGACCTTAAAAATCCTTATGGATCCTTAGGGAAAAGGAATCGACCCTACAGGTCTACCACTACTACTTGGAGCACTTAAAAAACATAGTGCAAAACGTTGTACCGTGTTACAGGTGAAAAAGTTACTTCACAAAGCAAATCTCTCTCGTTCCCTGGCTCATCCAGACCTATTTCTAACAAATAAAGGTCGCAGGTCTCCAGCAAACAGATAGGACAATCACCCTCAGCCATCGCCTGCGGGCACCCACCTTGTCCGCCGTACTGGGCGCCGGCTTCAGCTTGCCTTTGGCCATTAACATCGCGTTGATTTTGGCTGCCACGGCCGCGGCCGCATCCAGCGCTCCCGAAGGGGCTGCAGAGTTCTCGGAACCCGCCACGGCCGAGCCGCCATCTCCGCCGCCTGGGAAGGGGCGCCCAGGCAGCGGAGCGGTGCCGGGGAGCAGGAACGCGGGGGCTGGGCCGGGCTGGTCCCACTTACTGCGGCGCCTGGAACCGACACAGAAAGAGGCCTCAGGCCCGCGCGCTGCCCCGCAGGAGGTCGGGGCCCTGAGGAGGCTCGCAGCGCCGCCCTGCAGTCTTTCTCCACCGCCCCAGCAAGGCCTCCCCACCGTCCCTCTGCCCAGGACTCACCCGCCGGTAGCCGCAACGTCGCGCTGAGCTCCACCACCCGCGGACATGGCTGCGGCCCGGTTCCACTGCCTCCGCGCCAGCTGCAGCGTCATTTCCGGCTTCTACACCCCCTTGTAACGCCCCTTCCGGCTGATACCACAGACACGGCACCGGCCCTGCCCGGTCTAGCACGGTGTAACCGGCACCGGGCAGGAGAGGGAGAAGGGAGGCCGTATGCTCGCGCTCGCGCTGCAGAGCGGCCGGCCGTGACGTCACGGGAGGGACAGAGCGCTGCGGGCGGAACTGTGCGCATGCGCATAACGATCCTATCCGCAACGAGCCCACTCACACTCGGTGGCGGTTGAAGTGCTGCGGGGTACCGCACGGCTTTACCCGTGTACGCGTGACAGCCGCGTCGGGGACGGTAAAGCCGCCCGACCCCTGCGCGGAGGGACACAGCGAATCCTCTAGCGCATCAAACCCACCCACCCTTCCTTCCGCCCGCCCTTTGGCTGAAGGACCGCTGCACACGGCCCGGCCCCTCCTTTTGCACACGGCCCCTGCGCTATAAATAAGGGAGGCGGCTGCTGGAGCCTGTGGGAGGGTGAGAGCGGTGTCGAGTGATCCCTCTGAGGAGGGATCTCGGCCCACTCTCTTGTGAGCGTGGGCGATAGACTCGCTCGTCTCTCCTATTGAGGGTTGCCACCCTTCTCCCCTGGGAGTGGGGAATCTCACTACTCTCCCCTGTGTGGGAACTTTGTTCCACTCTCTTGTTTTGGGGGTGGGTGTCTGTCTCCCTTGTGAAAGGATCTCTTGCTTTTCTTGTCTGGGGACGATCTTGATCCGGTTCCATGTTGGAGAGGGATTTTGTTCCTCTCACCTGTGCAGGAGCAATGGTCTCGCTCCTCTTCTCTGTGAGGGAGCTCCTGCCCCTTCCTGGGCTGTTACTGACTCCCCATAGTGGGTTAGAGATGGGTTTTTGCTCTAGAGGCTGCAGTTTCTGATGTTAGGGCCTTGTAGGGTGGAGAAGGAGTGAGTCAAGGTGAGGCACTCGGGTAGGGGTGAGGAGGCCCAGCTGGGTGTAGCTGTGTTCCGTGCCAGGCCCAGGTCCAGAGCAGGGAGGGTAATTCATGTAGCCTTGAGAACAGATTGATTCGTTGGGTTTTACAGAGGGTGGCCAGGGATTGTGTTGTGGAATCAGGCTCAGGGTGCTGAGGGCCAGAGCTTTAATCAAAAGGCAGCTTCACAGAGCAGCTGGAGAGAAGCCTCTTTCTCCAAAACTCATTTAAACTACAGATTAAAATTCACAGAGCCTGGAGCTGTTTTCCAAAGAGGGTTGCAGGGCTTTGGCTGGTGAAAAGCCTTGGCTCAGAGTCCTCTAGGCACTCGATGAAGCCTTGTGTTTCATATAAGTGGGCACAAAATCTAACAACAGGATGTGGGAGCCTGGTTTGAGGCTGGAAAAGGGCAGAACTGAGGATGAAGTTGTTGAAGCTGAGGGTGGGGAATTCCTAGAGTTATTCAAGGTCAGGTTGTCCTGGGTTCTGGACAACCTGGTCTGGGCACTGTGGCCTTGCTTGGTGCAGGGGGGTTGGACTGGGTGCCCTTTGGAGGTCCCTTCTGATTCTATGGTCTTGAGTGACCACCTACTGTAACCTCGGGAAGTTCTTGCTGTTGTGAGAAGCTAGAAGCTCAATTAGTGATGATTTGATGAACCATCCTGCTCTGCTTTATTAAAATTAGAGGGTTTGTTGGAATGGATGCAGGTTGTACAGGAGCCCCTGTAGGATCAGGGTCTGACTCATTGAACAGCTGCAGTCTGGGCTCACTCACTTCTGTGTGCTTATGAACAGATCCCTATGTTAATGCGTGTGTTCTGTTAACAGGCAGAAGAGATCAGCAAAATGGCAACTGCTCAGAAGCAAAGGAATTCTGCGGTAGGATTCTCCTGGGTGGTTATTACAATCAGAATTTTTTTAAAGAATTAGTGCAAGGGGCTGTCCCTGGATCAAGGCCATCCAATGCACCAATACAGTTTGGGAGGAGAAAGGATTGAGGGCAGTCCTGAGGAGAAAGACATGGGGGTGGAGCAGGAGTTACCCAAGAGTACCCAAGAGTGTGCACTGGCAACAGAGAGAGCCAACCATGTCCTGGGCTGCAGTGACAGACTGTTGAGGGAAGGTATTCTCCCCCTCTACTGTGCACTGGTGAGACCCCACCTGCAGTACTGGATCCAGTTCTGCAGTCACCAGCATCAGAAGGACACAGCTCCGGGAAGGAATCCAGAGGAGAGCAACTGAGATGTTCAGAGGGCTGTAGCACCTCTCCAGTGAGGACAGGCTGAGTGAGTTGGGGTTCAGCCTGGAGAAGAGGCTCCCAGGTGCCCTTAGAGCAGCTTTCCAATCTCTGAAAGGGGCTACAAGAAAGCTGGGGGAGGGCTTTTCCCACAGGTGGTAGTGAGAGGCCAAAGGGAGAGGGTCCCAGCCTTGAAGAGGGGAGAGTGAGGTTGGCCGTGAGGAACCGGTCCTTTGCTGGGAGGGTACTGAAATGCTAGAACAGGGTTACGAAGGAAGCTGTGGCTACCCCATCCCTGGCAATGTTTATGGCCAGGTTGACTGGGACCCTGAGTACCCTGATCTAGTGAAGGTGTCACTGCCTGTGCAGGGTGGTAGGGACTGGATAATCTTGAAGATCCTTTCCAACCCTGCCTATCCTGTGATTCTATGATGCCTTGAGCTGATTCACTCTTTTATGAATAAAGCTGCTTAATAGCTAAATAGGTTGAGTCTGAGCTTTATGGTTGTGGCCTTGGTTAGAAATCAGTTGAAAACACAGCAACACCGATTGTTAGGATTAATAGCTTAGCTTTATAAATTATGAAAGCTGTTGTTTTCAGTTGATTTAACATGTTACACAGTCACTGGCCCAGCCTCCATCCTGTCTGTTGTGAACAGACACTAATTCTCTCTTTAACTTTCAGAATGCAGTTGTATTTCCTAATAAAATATCTACTGAGCAGCAATCGCTGATGCTGGTGAAGAGGCTGCTGGCCGTAGCAGTTTCCTGCATTACCTACCTGAGAGGAATCTTTCCTGAAAGTGCCTATGGAACAAGATACATGGATGGTGAGGGGCTGTTTTCCTGATTCCTTCCAAAAATCTCTTGTCATGGGGTTGTTTTTACTGAGTGCTTTCAGCATCTTTAATGATGATCTGGATGAGGGGCTTAAGTCTCCCCTCAGTAAAGTCACAGGTGACACTGAGTTGGGGTTAGGGTTGATCTGTTGGAGAGGAGGAAAGGAATGCAGAGAGATCTGGACAGGCTGGAATGATGGGCTGAGGCCAAGGGGATGAGCTTGAACAGGACCAAGGGCAGGGGTCTGCACTGGGGTCACAAGAAACCCTTGCAGCTCTAGACTGAGGGACGAGGGCTGGAGAGCGGCTGGGCAGAGGGGGAACCGAGAGCACTGGGTAACACTGAATACCCATGTGGCTGGGAAGGCCAATAGCATCCTGGCTTGAATCAGGACTGGGGTGGGCAGCAGGGCTAGAGATGGGATTGCCCCCCTGTACTGGGCACTGTGGAGACCTCCCCTTGAGTCCTGGGGGCAGTGCTGGGCCCCTCCCTGAAAGAAATGGAGGGGCTGGAGCAGAGCCAGAGGAGCAATGGGGCTGGGAAAGGGGCTGGAGAGAAATGCTGCTAGGGGGAGGCTGAGGGAGCTGGGGGGGTTCAGCCTGGAGAAGAAAGAGGAGACTCAGGGAGGACATTCTCCCTGAAGGGAGGTTGCAGTCAGGGAGGTTGGGCTCTTCTCCCAGGTACCCAGCACCAAAATGACAGGGCAGTGCCCAAGGCTGCCAGGGGTGGGTTAGGTTAGATATTAGGAAGCCCTTCATCCAGGAAAGTGGGATCAGAGCCTGGACTGGACTGCCCAAGGCAGTGAGGGATTCCCCATCCCTGGAGGTGTTGAAGGACAGCCTGTTTCTAGCCTTGAGTGCCCTGATGTGGCCACTGGGATGATGTTAGGCCATGGTCTGGGCTGATGTGTTCCAGAGGCCTTTGGCAGCCTCAATCATCCTGGGGTTCTGTCAATGTTTGTGGGCTCCCAAGGCAATAGCCATTTTCAATAACCTGTGGAATCTTCTCTAGGACATTGATCATTCCATTTTGTGGTAACAGCATTGATTCTAACTCAAAAGTTAAATCTCTTCCTGAATGTGTGTTAATTTTAGTTTGATTTCTTTAAATAATCTTGAGAAATGAGCTTGACTTTCTCCTTTTGACCTAAGTATCAATACAATATCTATATTTTTATTTTTTAAGATGTTTGTGTCAAAATTCTGAAGGAAAACAAGAATTGTCCTGGCTCTACCCAGCTGGTGAAGTGGTAAGTTACTTCCAATGCCTAAACCTCCCTGTAGAATGTGTCAGCTCCTTCAAGAGAAATGTTCACTGCCAAGGCAGAGCTTTAAATCCTTTTATTTATTATTTTAATCTTTAAAAATTTACTTTTCAATTTGAAAGTCAACTTGTGGGTGAGAAATCCCAATGTGTAGAAATCTCATTGAGTCTTCCAGAAGCTTAACCCTTGCTGAGGCCAAGAAGGCCAATGGTAGCCTGGGATGGGTCAAGAAGAGGATGTCCAGCAGCAGATGGAGGAAGCTTCTCCTCCCCTTCTCCTCTGCCCTAGGAGATCACTCCTGGAGGATTGCATCCAGTTCTGGGCTCCCCAGCTCAAAAGGGACAGAGATCTGATTGACAGAGTAAAATGACAGTCCAGCTGGTGCTCTGACCTTATGAGGAGAGATTGAGAGACCTGGGGCTTTTTAGTCTGGAGAGAAGGTTATGAGGGGGTTTAATCCCTGTCTATAAATGCATGGTGGCTGGGTGTTGAGAAAGAAGAGACAGTCTCTTTTCACTGGTGCCCTGGGATAGGACAGGGGCTGGAGGAGGGCTGAAGGGAAGTGCATTGGGTGTGAGCTGCATCACAGAAGTTCCAGCTCAACATGAGGAGAAACTTGTTTACTGTAAGGGTGACAGAGTGACAGAGCGCTGGAAAGGGGCTGCCCAAGGAGGGTGTGGAGTTGCCTTCTCTCAGAGCCTTTACAGACCCTCTGGATGTGTTCCTATGTGCCCTGCCCTAGGTTCTGTGGTCCTGCTCGAGCAGAGGGAGTCTGGAGGGGAAGCTGAGGAGATGCAGGGGGAGTCTGGAGGGGAAACTGAGGAGACACAGAGGGAGTCTGGAGGGGAAAGTGACAGGTTGCTGAGTGAGTCTCATCTTACCATCATGTGTGGGCAGTGGCAGCCTGTGGGTGCTGCTAGAAGCTCATTTCTTGCATCCCTACTAAGGAAAAAACATACAGTAAGAATTGATATTTCTGTAATTTCTATTATTTATTTAGATCAATATTTATAGCTCTAATAGATCTGTGAGGCTGAACATTTCAGGTTTTTTAGTAATTTTATTTGGCCAGAAGCTAAACGAATGGGAATGAGTAGTAGTTGAACACTGTTACTTGGTTCTTGCAGGATGTTAGGATGCTATGATGCCTTGCAGAAGAAATACGTAAGTCCTTCAGTATCATTTAGCTGTTTAAAAGGTTTTTGAAACATAAATTGATGTAACTTTATGTCATAATGTGGTGTTTAATCATCCTAAACCACTATGGTCCGTATTAATGATCCTGATGATAGGATGGAGTCTACTGTCAGGATGTTGAGGGCCTGGAGTGGGGCTAGAGAAGGGCAGTGAGGCTGAGGAGAAGGCTGGAGAACCCCACTGTGAGGAGAAGCTGAGGGAGCTGGGATGAGCTTTGATGATCCTGGAGCTCCTTTCCAGCTAGGATGATTTGATGACAGTCCATTAGCTGCCAGTGACTTACTGGTTAGAGAAGAGCTATCTCAGACGTACTGCAGCTGCAAAAGACCTCCGAGATCATCAAGTCCAGCCTACATATTAAACCAGATAGCTGCAGCATGGGGTGTACACACTTCAGGACAGTATTAACACTTCTATCAGGGTTATGTAGGAATTGTCTCCTGCTAGTTAAACCAGTCAAGTAGATAACAGGGATAAAGCTCATGAAGGCATTTCTCTTCCAGTCTGTTGGTTTGCAGAGGCAGAGAGACATAACTGCTTGGTAAACAAAAATGTGTGATGGAACAAACATTAATGATCTTTTTCTCTAACTCTGTTTCCAACAGCTGAGGATGATTGTGCTGGCAGTAAGTACCTTTTGGAAAATTTAAGAGATGCATTTTTTTAAGGAGATAAACAGAGTTCTTACTGTTTTCTCTCTATTACTTCAAACCCACAGGTTTATACCCATTCAGAAGATCCTCAGGTAAACACACTTGGGGTCTTTGACTGGATGGCTAACAGTAGGATGGGAGTAGTGAGATGTGTACCCAACAAACAGCTGTTAACATTTACAGTCATCAGTGTTAGAAAAAGATAGATTACAATAGCAAATTTAATTAAATATCAGTACGGTGCCAGGAGGCCCTGAAGGCCATTGGCATCCTGGCTGGAATTAGGACTGGGGTGGCCAGCAGGGATAGGGATGGGATTGCTCCCCTTTACTGGGCACTGGGGAGGGCTTCCCTAGAGTCCTGAGGGCAATGCTGGACACTTTAAGAAAGAGAAGGAGAGGTTGGAGCCTGGCCAGAGGAGCAACAAGGCTGTTGAAAGGATTGGAGGGAAAGGCTGCTGGGGAGACGCTGAGGTAGCTGCGGGGGTTCAGCCAGGAGGAGACTCAGGGAGGACCTTCTCCCTCTCTCCAACTCCCTGAAGGGAGAGTGCAGTGGGGGGGAGGGGCGTCAGGCTCTTCTCCCAGGCACCCAGCCCCAGAATGAGAGGGCAGGGCCTCAGGCTGCCAGGGGAAGGTTAAGTTGGGTATTAGGAAGCCCTTTCTCCTGGAAGGGGGAATCAGAGACTGGATTGGACTGCTCAGGGCAGTGGGTGAGTCCCCATCCATCCCTGAAGGTGTTGAAGGACAGTCTGGCTGTGACCCTGAGTGCCCTGGTATGGCTGCTATGGGGCCCTGGGCTGGGCTGGACGAACCAAGAGGGCTTTGCCAGCCTCCATCAATCTGTGATTCTATTTCCAAAGTCTTTGTGGTTTTATAGCAAAGGGAAAGGGTCCCTGCCACATGCCCTCTGTCAGGATGTTCAGATTGTTATCAGTGAATAAAGTCCAGGGATAAGTGAACACTCCCTGCTCTTCCCACTTTCCTTGCTCTCAAGAGTCTTAGCTCAGGATTAAAATAAGAAACAGCACTTGAGGTAGTTAGGATGAGGTTATCTCAACATCAGTGGTTAATGGCTGCCCAGGGCAGTGGGGGAGTTCCAATGCCTGGAGGTATTGAAGGACAGCCTGTCTGTGGCCCTGAGTGTCTTGGTGTGGCTGCTGGGGTAAGTATCAAGACACCAAATCAGGATCACTTAGAGTGAACCAGAGTTGCCAAGTAGTGAATACCATTAAATATCTGGTGAATCAGGTTACTCTCGGAACAGTAAAGTGTTTCTGCAGAGTCCAATGCCCACAAAACCCCACCAACCTAACAGATTTTAGAGATCTCTGTGAAACCCGCAGCGAGTCTGAACCAACCGCTGGGTGTCACCATGGCTCTGCGATAGAAACCTTTTCACATTGATGAAAATGTGAAGGAATATTCACTCTGAAAGCTTTCAGCTGCTGTTTCACTATCATTTCTCATGATGATTCCTGGAAAATGATAGATAATTTAGCTAATGATGATTATAGACGTTCATACGACTATTAGCTCATATTAGCTCTATCCAATGCATGTAGAGAGGTCATACAGGATGTGACCTAGTTGTCCCTTAAATACAGGGTTAATATGTAACTGAGCAGCAGTAGGTGACTTGACAGCAGAGTGTAACGACTCTTGTGTTTGTTTGCAGACCATTACAGAGTGCTACCACTTCAAATTCAAATACACCCACCATGGGCCACTCCTGGATTTTGGCAGGTACCCTCTCTGGGATTTATTCTAGAAAACACTGGGGTTTTCCAGGCCAATTCTGTAGAGCTGGAGTGTTAAAGATTTGGGGGTTCTGGGTAGTGATTCCTTTCGTTCTGGATTTGAAGTCTCATGAGCGTCAACTTCTTAAAATACATATTATCAGTGCTACTAATTTTTAAACACCTACTCAAACAGCGACTCTTGGTGTCAAACTTTCTAAAGCAGCTTCTTTATGATGGGGAGGGGGAAGTGTTGATCCTCAGATTTATTAATCTAAAGGTCATTGAGGTTACTTGGCCTTTCTCACTGCTCATTCAGGCAGGGCCTGAGGCTGCCAGGGGAGGGCTAGGTTGGATGCTAGGAAGCCCTTCCTCCCAGAAAGGGGGATCAGAGCCTGGACTGGACTGCCCATGACTGTGGGGGAGTCCCCATCCCTGGAGATATTGAAGGACAGCCTGGCTGTGGCCTTGAGTGTCCTAGTCTAGCTGACTGTGATTAAGTGAGGTCATAGGCTGGGCTTGATGATCTCAGAGGTCTTTTCCAAGCTAAATTGTGTGATTCCCCCTGTATTGGTCTGGCTCAATCCAGGAGACAGTAAGATGCTTCCAGGTCTAGAAAACATCCCCTAAGAAAAGCAGCTGAGAAAGCTGGGGTTAGTTTAGAGAAGATGAGACCTGAGAGCCGAACTTATTGTTTTCCACAGCCCCATAATAGGAGATTGTACCAAGGCTGCTGCTTGTCTCTTCTCCACAATTCCTGATGATAGGACAAGGGGAAATGGCCTCAAGCTGAGTCAGGGGAGGGTTAGAATGGATCATAGGAAGAAGCTCTCTCCTGAGAGAGTGGTTGTGCACTGGACCAGCCTGCCCAGGAAGGGTGGTGGAGTCTCCATCCTTGGAGAGGTTTAAAAACCTCTATGCTAGAGCATTTGAGGCCATGGTCTGAGAGTTGGGGAGCTGTTGGGATGAGGGCTGGGCGTGATGATCCTGGAGGTCCTTTCCAGCCATGATGATTCCACTGTCAAACTCAGGAGAAACACTTTCTCCACCAGTTGTTTTTCTCTGCTGTGATAGTAGTTGATCCACTCAACTGTTGCACTCTTCAAAATGAAGGCCATGCTCAGATTCCCTGTGTGGTCAGATGAAGTTACCTTTGTAGCAGTCGTGTGGGATGCCCTGAGTACTCCCTGAGCATTGTGGACACATCAGCTCACCTGCCTCCTTGGAGCCTGCTCCAGTTAATGTCAAATCCAGTGGAAAACCATAGCACTTTCATGGTGTCATTGCCTCAGGATTTGATCTTCCAAGGAGTAGAAAACGTGCAGTTTGCTCAGTGTTCCTTCTTGTAATCTCAGGTCTTCACCACTAAAATGATGTCTGCTGCTGATGTTCCCAGTCAGTTCAACTGTCACAGAAACCCAGAATGATTGAGGCTGGCAAAGGCCTCTGAGCTCCTCCAGCCCAGCCCAGGGCCTAACATCACCCCAGTGGATACATCAGAGCACTTGGGGCCACGGTCAGGCTGTCCTTCAACACCTCCAGGGATGAGGACTCCCCCACTACCCTGGGCAGTGCAGTCCAGGCTCTGATTCCCCTGTCCAGGAGGATGGGCTTCCTGATAACCAACTGAACCCTCCCCTGGCAGCCTCAGACTCTGCCCTCTCATCCTGGGGCTGGGTGCCTGGGAGAAGAGCCCGACTCCCAACTGCCTCCTTCCCCCGACTGCACCCTCCCTTCAGGGAGTTGGAGAGAGAGAGAGGGACCCCCCCTGAGTCTCCTCTTCTCCAGGCTGAACCCCTCCAGCTCCCTCAGCCTCTCCCTAGCCCCCTATCCCTCCAGTCCCTTCCCCAGCCTCGTTGTTCCTCTGGCCCCACTCCAGCCCCTCCATCTCTTTCTTGAAGGGAGGGTCTCAGCACTGCCCCCAGGATGAGGGGAGGCTTCCCCCCAGTGCCCAGGACAGTAGGGCAATCCATTCCTAGTCCTGTTGGCTACCCCAGTGCTGATCCAAACCAGGATGCNACTGCCTCCTCCCCCCGACTGCACCCTCCCTTCAGGGAGTTGGAGAGAGAGAGAGGGTCCCCCCCTGAGTCTCCTCTTCTCCAGGCTGAACCCCTCCAGCTCCCTCAGCCTCTCCCTAGCACCCTATCCCTCCAGTCCCTTCCCCAGCCTCGTTGTTCCTCTGGCCCCACTCCAGCCCCTCCATCTCTTTCTTGAAGGGAGGGTCTCAGCACTGCCCCCAGGATGAGGGGAGGCTTCCCCCCAGTGCCCAGGACAGTAGGGCAATCCATTCCTAGTCCTGTTGGCTACCCCAGTGCTGATCCAAACCAGGATGCCATTAGCCTTCGTGGCTGCCTGGGCACCCCACTAGCTCCTGTTCATCTGGTTGTCACCCAGTGCTCCCAGTTCCCTCTTTGCCAGGTTGCTCTCCAGCCCCTCATCCCCTGGTCTGGAGCTGCATGGGGTTCCTGTGGCCAAAGTGTGGGGCTGGTTTTGGCCCTGTTCCACCTCATCCAGTTGGCTTCTGCCCATTGACCCAGCCTGCTCAGATCTTTCTGCAGCTTCTTCCTCCTCTCCAGCAGATTGACCCTCCCCCACAACTTGTCACCTGTGAATTTACTGAGGGGTGACTCAGTTCTCTCATACAGGTAACCAGTAAAGCTGTGGAATAGAACTGGGCCTAGCAGTGATCCCTGCCAGCCACCACTGGTCCCTGGACACCAACTGGAGGTGGCACTGTTCACAGCCACTCTCTGTGCTGGTCATGCAGGCAGTTTTGACCCCAGTGGAGGGTGAATCCTAATGCTGGAAACAGCTAACTCTGTGTGAAATAACCCACCTGAATGCTTTCATTATAGCAAGAGTAAGATGATCGACTCCACCATTACCTGTGCAGACACCAAGAAAGCCAGTATCCTCCTCATCCGCAAGATCTATGTCCTGATGCAGAACCTGAGTCCCTTACCAAATGACGTCTGTCTGACAATGAAACTCTTTTATTATGATGAAGGTTGCATTTCCAGATCTACATAGAATCATGGGATCGTTGAGGAGAACAGTGGGGGTCTTGGAAGGGGGGGGAGGAGAGTTTTGGGGGTCTTGGGAGGAGAGAGTGGGGATTTTTGAAAGGGGGGAGTGGGAATCTTTGTAGGGGATGAGTGAGTATCTTTGAGTGGGGGGGTCTTGGGAGGGGGGAGGGGGAAACTTTGAGGGGAGGAGTGGAGGTCTTTTAGGAGCATAAGAGTATATAAGAATATTACCCACACAAGTGAAAATTATTTGAAAGATGCTGTTTGGTCTCAGCACAGTGATGGAATGAACTCTCTTCTGCAGTTACACCACCAGACTACCAGCCTCCCGGTTTTAAGGAGGGTGAATGTGAGGGGATGATATTTGAGGGGGAGCCCATGCATCTCAACGTGGGTGAAGTGCCAACGCCTTTTCACATGCTGAAGGTGAAAGTGACAACTGAGAAACAACGCATGGAAAACGTTGATAAGAGCATCCTGAAGCATGGGGAGAGTACTCTGCCCCTCCAGGTGCTCAGAGTGGACAGAGATGATCCAGAGGAAGAGAACCAGGATGTGAATGTAAGAGCACAGGTGTTTTGTGTAGCCTGTTGCAATGTTTGGTGATTGGTAGCCTAGAAAAAGGCCATTAAATGTTTTACTTCATTGAATCCTAGGATGGGCAGAGTTGGAAAGAACCTTCAAGATCATCCAGTCCCAACCCCCCTGCACAGGCAGCGGCATCTTCATTCCATCAGGGTACTCAGGGCCCCAGTCAACCTGGCCCTGAACATTGCTAGGGATGGGGAAGTGACAACTTCCTTGGGAACCCTGTTCCAGCATCTCGGCACCCTCCCTGCAAAGAATTGGTTCCTCATGGCTAACCTCAGTCTCCCTCCTTTTCAAGGCTAGGACTCTTTCTCTCGCTGCCACCTGTGGGAAAAGCCCTCCCCAGCTTTCTTGTAGCCCCCTTCAGTGGTTGAGAAGCTGCTCTAAGGACACCTGGGAGCCGCCTCTGCTCCAGGCTGAACCCTCCTTCCCAGCTCCCTCAGCCTGTCCTCACAGGGGAGGTGCTCCAGCCCTCTGATTATTTTTGTTGCTCTCCTCTGGACCCCTTCCAGGAACTCTGTGTCCTTCTGATGTTGGTGACTGCGGAACTGCAGGTGGGGTCTCACCAGTGCACAGTAGAGGGGGAGAATCCCCTCCCTTGACTGACTGTCACTGCAGCACAGGACATGGTTGGCTCTCTGGGCTTTTGATGCAGCCCAGTCTTACTGTAACATTAATACCTTCAACATTTGAGTTTGCAGCTGGATCTGAGCAGTACGGTGTCTTCTGTGCCTTTTGCTTTAATTTTGCTTCTCCTCAATAAAACCCTCAGTGTCAAGTTTGTCGGCAGCAGCAGTAGTTGTGGTCCAGTTGCCTGTGCTGTCGGTACAGGTCCAGGTGCAGGATGTGGGTGAAGTGTCCCCACAGCAGTCCTGTGCCAGTCTGAACCTGCTGCAGCCAGTCAGTACTGTCTGACAACCCATTTGCTCTGGAGTCCTCCTCACCGTAGCAGTACAGACAGTGAGCAATACTGCAGCTCCGGTGAAACAAAACCCCAGCCTGCGCTGGGGTGACAGACACACACACACCCCCAACCCTCCCCCTCCCCTCCTCCTTGATAGTGGAAATAATTGTGTGCTTTGCTTGATCACTAAACAGTAATTAAGTGCTGAGCCAGTGGTACTTCCCAGGTCACATTGCTTTCAAAATTTCAGTTATTTCCAGATTTCAGGGGTTGATTTCAGGTTGATTTCCAGATCTTGGGGTGATTTCCAGGTTTGATTTCAAGATTTCAGTGTGTTCTGTCAAGATTTCAGGGACTGATTTCAGGTCAATCTCAAGATTTCAGGGGTGATTTGGCATAGTTTTCAAGATCTCAGTGTGATTTTAGGTCGATTTCAGGGGGTAATTTACCAAATTATTATTGGGTCGATTTCAAGATTTCAGGGGTTGATTTCAGGTTGACTTCCAGATTTCCAGGGTTGATGTCAAGCTTTCAGTGGATTCGGTCAAGATATCAGGGAATGATTTTGGGTTGATTTCAAGGTGTCATTTCAAGTTGACTTCAAGATTTCAGGGGTCGATTTGAGGTTGACTTCAAGATTTCAGGTGGTTCTTCCTATGGCTTTCAAGATTTCAATTGATTGACTTTACAATTGCAGTTGGTTCTTTCTGTTGAATCCGGGATTTCAATTGGTTATGTGAGGATTTCAGTGGTTGATTTCAGTTGGCTTCAAGACTGCAGTTGGTTCAGTGGACTTTTAAGATTTCAGTGTGTTCAGGCAATTTCAAGATTTCAGTGTTTTTTTCTGTTAATGTCAAGGTTTTGGTGAGTTCCTTCTGTGGATTTCAATATTGCGGTTGGTTCTGACAGGACTTCAGTCATTGATTTCAATGGATTTCAGGATGCCGGTCATATTCCATTTCAAGATCTCAGTATAGGTTGAAATTTCCACTACTTTGGGAATTGGCACAAAGCTCTGTCCTTAAGCATCCAAGCACAGACCCTTTTTCTTATTTGTCTGCAGACAGTGACAGACCTTTTTCTTCCTCTAGGAGGATCCTATCCTGGATAATAAAGCAGAAGACAGGAGTTGTGTCACTATTTCAGATGCTCAAGGTAACAAATCAAGTGTCTGTCTGACTGTCACTTTTTTCCTCCCCCTCTGTCACGCCTGCGTGCTTTTTTTCCCTTTTTGATGACATCCTCTGTATTGTTCTTGTATTATTACCAATACATTTTCTCTCTGAGCTGGTAGAGCTGTTTGCTCTGGACCTTGTTACTGCAGGCTCCGGAAGCAGAGTTTTTCTACGCAAGTAGCCTAGGGCTGTATTTGTTTAAATAGCAGATGTGATTTTACTGCAGAAGGTAGACTCCTGCTCACAGGGAGCTGGAGCCCCAGTCTGAGGTTTTAAATCCTTCCCTGTGTGAGAAGGCGGCTGCTTTGTCACCACCCCGTTATCTGTTACCCAGCTCTTCCAAGACCACGTTTATCTTGTGAAGGTGAACTCACAGCGGCTGGAGGGAACCCGAATCCTTGTGTTTCTAACCCTCAGGTAGGAAAACAGCTCTGTCACCTTTCGCTTTTACTGGAGTAGAGGTTTGTGAAGGTTCTTTCCTACTTTGAATCCTTCACAGCTGGTCTGACAGAGGTTTCTTTACCTTGGGCAGGTAATGCAGGTACCTTCACATTTTATTTTCCATGTCTGCCAAACACAGTTTGTCTTAAATCACTCAAGAGCAGCAGCAAAAGGCTGTGATGCAGTTTCCAGACCAAACAGAGTCTGTTGATAAGATACTGGGAATGGTAGTAGGGGCTAGGGATGGGATTATCGTGTCCGCTCCCCCCCCCCCCCCCCC
>VZRI01001463.1:91224-101344 GCA_013397515.1 Upupa epops
ATGGGCTTCTATTGGTGTAGCCGCACGTCGCTTTTGGCAGACCCGTACTCCCATTGGTCGTTTTTATTGTCCGTCTGCTGAATGCTGCAGTCTCATTGGCTGTGTGGCTGGAAGGGGTTGAACTTCCGGTTGGAGTCGTGAGGAAGCTCGAGCGGGATGGGGGACTGGCTGGAGGGTCCTGTGGAGGTCGGGGGAGCAGTAGCCCCCTGGGTCCCGTTTAAGGGCGGCCGAGCCCGCTCCAGAGGCGTGGTGGGGAGCTCCGCTGGGTGGGTCTGACCCTCAGCCCAGCCTTGGGGTTCCCCCCCAATCCGGTCATGGCCCCGCCACCTCGGCCGTGGTCACCTACTAGACCTTGTTCACACTCCAGGACTTGGGTCCCCAGCCCGGCCTTGCCCCCTGCTGACCAAGCCGTGGTGACCTAACCTGGGCCTGGGCATCCCCCCATCTGGCCTTGGTTCCCCTTAGTCCGGCCCTGACCCCTTATCCAGGCCTTTCCCTCCATCCCAACCCCGGCTTGCCCTCTCCCCACACGGCCTTGGTCTCCCCATTCTGGCCCTGGTCCTGCTGGGTGTAGCAGCTCACCCCTGTGAAGGGGGTCAGTCACCCTTGACTGGAGCCAATGATGTTTGCAGAAGAAGAAGCAAGAAGGAGCAGCGAGAGATGATGGAAGAGTCAGGTGGGACAAAACTTAAGCTCCTGTTATCAAATCCTGCCTTCAGCCTGGCTGCTTTTGGGGTCTGGGAGGTGCCTGGCTCCGGCAGAGCAGCTGGCCCTGGTGGCTTTAATTGCTGGAGCTGTCATGGAGACGAGTAAGAAGAGCAAGGCAGCTTGAGACTGTGTGTGGGCGAAGCCCTGCAGCACCACACAAGCTGGAGGTGCTGAAGCACTTTCCTGCCTTCACTCTCCTCTCTTGGAGTGCATCAAGTGCTCCCAGCTCCACTTGTCCCGGTTTTGATGGTCAGAAGGGCCCATTAACTGGGTTTTGCTTTGTTTTCCAGAGCCTTTTCATGGCAGCCCTCACACAGGCAGGTGCTGAACCCGAGGGCTGCAGCCAAGAGCTGTTCGCAGGGATCAGGGCAGTGGAAAATCACACTGAAACCCTCCTTCAGTGCCGGCAGTGCTGTCTAACCCAAGGGCTTCTGGTGAATGCATGGCATCACCTGCCCTGAGTACCACCGGGCTGAGCTGAGTGCCTCCTTCACAGGATCACTGAGGCTGGCCAAGCCCTCTGAGCAACTCCAACCCAGCCCAGGGACTGATATCACTGCAACGGCCACACCAGGGCTCTCAGGGCCACAGCCAGGCTGTCCTTCAACACCTCCAGGGATGGGGACTCCCCCACTGTCATGGGCAGTCCAGTTCTGGCTCTGATCCCCCTTTCTGGGAGCAAGGGCTTCCTAACATCCAGTCTGTCCTCACCCTGGCAGCCTCAGCCCCTGCCCTGTCATCCTGGTATTGGATGGGAGAAGAGCCTGACCCCCTCGTCTCACCCCTGACTGCATCCTCTCTTCAGGGAGTTGGAGAGAGGGAGAAGGTCCCCCCTAAGAAGTTCTTCTCCAGGCTGAACCCTCCCAGCTCCCTCAGTCTCTCCACAGCAGCTTTTTCCTCCAGTCCCTTCCCCAGCCTCATTGCTCCTCTGGCCCTGTTCCAGCCTCTCCATCTCTTTCTTGCAGGGAGGGGCCCAGAATTGGCCCCAGTCCTTGGGGAGCTGAGTGACCCCTGTACTGCTCCACACTGTGATGGGCAGACATTTCCATCACCTTGCTGATCCTGTTGGTGCTGTGAGCTTCTCTGTTGCACTGATGGGGTGAGACGTCATGGTATCAGTGAAGAGAGGGTGCAGGTAGATTCATCAGCCCAGCTACTGTGGCAGAGTTTGGCCTCCCTAGGGTGAGGCTCTACTGGTGACCCAGACTCCTGCTCAGCCCAGCCCAGCTCCTGCCCCAGGCCTGCAGCCCTACCTTGGACTGGGGAATGGCTTCTCCAAGCCCTGCACCAGCACCAGGAGGCAGCTGGGCAGGGTGTTGTAGCATCACAGCTGAATGGGGTCAGTTTTTCTCTTGAGCTGAAGGCCTTTCCACCCTCTTTTTTTCTGTTGGTTCAGGACTCACAGGAGAAGGAAACTGTCGCCCCTGAGAGAGCAGAAGAAGCGAAACTGAAGGCCAAATATCCCAACCTGGGCCAGAAGCCTGGAGGCTCTGACTTCCTCATGAAGAGACTGCAGAAAGGGGTATTTATTTCTCAGCCACATATTCTCCCTCAGTGACCCAGGCAGACAGAGGTGTTCCAAAACAGGGCCAAAACTTCTCTCCAACCCCTGCACCAGGTGCATTCCTGTGTCTGTGGCAGCCAGCAGCCGTGATACCTAGGCACTGAGAGCTGCTATGGTCAGGCAGAAGGAGGCAGGTGGCTGCTCACAGCCCCAGATCTGAGTTTCATGGTTGGTTTAACTCTGCAGTGGATCCCACTCTAGTTCAAAACTTGGGGTCTAGAGGCAAAACAAGAGCATCATCCCCCTCCCCACCTTCTGCTCTGCTCCCTGGAGCTCAGTGGGGTGCTGAGATCACACAGTTACAGAATTACTGAGGCTAGAAAAGACCGCTAAGATCAAGTCCAGCCCATCACAGGGTGCTGGGGGTCTGGGGTGGTTTCTCCTGGATTATGGGCTGGGGCAAATGGTACTGGGGTCACCAGTGAGGCAGGTGGCTGTAAAAAAATACCCTAACCAGGATATGTGGTGAAATCCCTCTCTGAGAAGGGATTGTGCCTCTTGGGGTTGTCTCTGCTTCTCCTACTGTCTGAGAAAACACAGGTCCTTGCAGAGCTGCTGTCAGCCAGCGGCTGTGAGGGCTCCCCAGATCTGAATGAGCACAGTCTCCCGGTGCAGTTCCTAGGATCTGACTCTGTCCTCAGTTGGAAGTCCCTGTGGCCTGAGCAGCTGCTCAGAGCATTCAGCTGTCATTGTGAGCACTAGAGCTGTTGCTTGATGAACCAGCTCCTAAATCAAGGGGAGAAAGGAGGGGTTTCATGTCTCTGCCACAGGGAAGGGCTTTTCCATGGCACCACAGGGCACAGCTGGGCTGTTCAGAGCTCCCTGTGCCCAACAGAGCCCCGGCTGCAGTGCTGACACAGGTTCTGTTGTAGATTGAGCCTTGCTTGTTCTACTGAGGGGGTAAATGGGCACAGAGAGGTGTGGTGAGGGCTCTTTGAACTGCAAGTTGGTAGATGTGCAGCAGCAAGGTCATAGAATCATGCACTGGGTTGGGTTGGGTTGGGTTGGGTTGGGTTGGGAGGATGCTCAGAGCTCCCCCAGTGACAACCCCCTGCCAGGGGCAGCAACACCTCTCCCCACACCAGGCTGCCCCCCAGCCCCATCCAACCTGCTCTTCAACACTGCCAGGGCTGAAGGAACAGCCACAACCTCCCTGGGCAACCTGGGCCAGGGCCTCACCCCCCTCGCTGGGGAGAATTTCCTCCTCAGATCTGATCTCAAGCTGCCTTCTTCCAACTCAAAACCACTGCCCCTCCCATCGCTATGAACTCCTGTAAAAAGCTTTTCCCCAGGTACCTACCAGCCCCCTGCAAGGACTGGCAGCTGCTCTGAAGTCTCCCGGGAGCTTCCTGTTCTCCAGCTAAACAACCCCAACTCCCTCAGCCTGGCCCCAGAGCAGAGGGAGCTGCAGCCCACTGTCTTTGTAGACAAATTTGCTGGTTTAGGAAGTGCAGGGAAGGAATATGGGAGCCCCAGTGGAGCAAAGGCTTTGGTCATGGGGAGAAGCAGCCATCCCAGCAGCTCTGCTGTTCTCTGGACCAGACTAAACTCTCAGCAGACAGCCCCTGCCTTCTCCACTGTTAGTTGAGCCTCTACCTGAGGTGCCCACTGCTGCCTGGGCTGGAGTCGAGCTGGACTTTATGCAGCTTACAGGCTAAAACCCCCCTGAAGTGGCTCAGAGGGAGCGGAATCACCACATGATCTAGGAGCCAGAGGGGCAGCTGCGGTTGCTCTGGGGGTTCTGGGTTGGTACTAAAGGTCTGTTCAGCTGGGCTGGGCTGCCTTCCTTGGACTTTTCCCTTTGCAGGATGTTTGCACCCTGTTTCGGAGCCACCTGAGCAGCTGCTTCAAGGATCAGGTATAGGGCTGGGTGCTTGCAGAGCCCTGTAAGCAGTGGTGTTCCCCAAGGATCTCTCTTGGGGCTGGTTTGGTTCAATGTCTGTATTAATAATCCTGGGATGGAGAGTCCTTTCAGGGCATTGAGGGGCTGGAGCAGGGCCAGACAAGGGCAGTGAGGCTGGGGAGAGGTCTGGAGAACATGAGGAGAGGCTGAGGGAACTGGGGTTATTGTGTCTAAAGAAGAGGAGGCCAAGAGGAAACCTCGTTGCTCTCCACAGCTCAATAACAGGAGGTTGTAGCGAGGCTGCTGCTGGGCTCTTCTCCTCAGTTCCTGGTGACAGGATGAGGGGAAATGGCCTCAAGCTACATCAAGGGATTGTTAGATTGGATCATAGGAAGAAGCTCTATGCTGAGTGGTTGGGCATGAGAATAGGCTGCCCAGGGAGGAGTGGAGTCGCCAGCCCTGTGGAGAGGTTTAAAAAACTGAGTAGCTACAGCACTTGGAGGTGATGGTCTGGGGGTTAGGCAGCTACTGAGGTGAGGGCTAGGCTTGATGATCCTGGAGCTCCTTTCCAGCCAGGATGACTCTATAATCCTTGGCCAGTTTCTGCTGGCATAAGCTGGGAGGGCTGGCTGATTCCCCTGCTGGCTGTATAGCCATTCATGAGGACTAGGACAGCCTAGAGAGAAGGGCTAAGGGGCACTGAAAGAGGTTTAATTGGATGAGGCTTAATTGGATGAGGTTCAATAAGAATCAGTGCAGAGACCTTCACCTGGGAAGGAGCAATGAAAAGCACCAGTACAGGCTGGGGAATGATCTGCTCCATGGAGCAGGGCCATTAGAGTTCTTTTGGACAACATGTCCTTCAGGGAGCAGCACTGTGCACCTGTGGCCAGGAAGGCTGATGGAAACCTGGGGTGGATGAAGAAGAGGGTGTCCAGGTTTGTTGAGTCTTGTAAAAGGAGGCTCCTAGGTGCCCTTAGAGCAGCTTCCTGACCTCTGAAGGGGACGGCAAGAAAGCTGGGGGAAGGCTGGGTGGCAGCAAGAGGACAAGGGGAGAGGGTTCTGGCCTTGGAAAAGAGGAGACTGAGTTTGGCCATGAGGAACCAATTCTTTGCTAGGAGGGTGCTGAGATGCTGGAACTGGGGGCCTAAGGAGGCTGTGGCTGCCCCATCCCTGGCAGTGTTGAAGGCCAGGTTGACTGGGGCCCTGAGTACCCTGATGGAATGAAGGTGTTGCTGCCTGTGCAGGGGGGTTGAGACTGGATGATCTTGAAGGTCCTGTCCACCACTGCCTATCCTAGGATTCTGTGAGTATTGCATCTAGTTCTGGGCTCCCAAGTTCAAGAGGGACAAAGATCTGATTGACAGAGTCCAGTGGAGGGCAATGAGTATGATAAAGGGACTGGAGCACCGACCTTTTGAGGAGAAGTTGAGAGATCTGGGGCTGTTTAATGTAGAAATCCATGAGGGGTGGGTGTCGAGAAGAAAAATACAATCTGTTGTCACTGCTGCCTTGTGAGGACAGGGGCACTAGATGTGAGCTGGAGCACAGGAGGTTCCAGCTCAACAAAAGGAGAAACCTCTTTACTGTGAGGGTGACAGAGCAATGGAAGGGGCTGCCCAGTGAGGTTGTGGAATCTCCTTCTCTGGAGAGTTTTCAGATCCATCTGGATGGGTTCTTATGTGCCCTGCCCTAGGTTCTGTAGTCCTGCTGGAGCAGGGATTTTAGATTCGATGACCCCTGGAGGTCCCTTCCAGCCCCTAATGATGAGTGTCTGTGTCCCTCTGCAGTAACCCAGGCTCCTTTTCCCTCTTCTCCCAGCAAAAGTACTTCGATTCTGGTGACTACAACATGGCCAAAGCGAAGATGAAGAACAAGCAACTGCCAAGTGCAGGGCCAGACAAGAACCTGGTGACAGGAGACCACATCCCCACCCCTCAGGACCTCCCGCAGCGGAAATCCTCACTTGTCACCAGCAAGTTAGCAGGGTAGCCCTGTGCTTCCCCTCTCCCCAGGCTGAGTTTTCCTCTTCTTTTCCTTCTTTTTCTTGCAATGGATTGAACTTTCACTGTACAGTAGGGATGGGAGCACCACGATCCACATAGTTAATGATTTGAGTATCTGACAGCCAACCCCCCACCAGAGCTGAGCAGGGGAGAGAGAGCAAGCTGGCTGTAGCCCGGGATGCACAGGTAGAGAGAGTGGCTGGGGCTATTCCTCTCAGCAGGTGGGTTTGCTGCCTTAATTTTCCTGCTCTTTGAAGCTGTCATCACTTACAGAGCTGCTAAAGCACTGCCTCCTCCTTGTGCTGGGAGAGTGGAAGGTCCCTGGAAGAGAGTGGAGGGGCCTTGGCACAGTCAAGGAGCCGTATGAGAGTGGAGGGACCCTGGGAAAGAGTGGAGGGGCTCTGAGAGAGTGGATGGACTCTGGGAGAGTGAAGGAGCTCTGGAGAAGCAGGAAGGTGCTCAGAAGAGCTGTGAGGGGTTTGCTTGGGGAGAGCTCTGAGCTGGCAGCATGTAGAGGCCTTCCAACCTTGGACTGCGAGCAGAGGAGGAACCCAGCTGGGTCAAGGTGTGAGAAGTGATCTAGAAGTAGTTAGGTGACAGTGTGATAGCTTTGAAGTGAAGAAATTAGTTGATCCACATGAAAATGCTGCTGTGGCTGAGCTGCCTACACTCCCGCGTGCTTGCACAGAGCAGCTTGAGCTCACAGGACAGGATGAGGTATCCAGCGGCTCTGGGAGGGAGCCCGAGCAACACTGGGACTGCTCCTCGGGGCTCAGCACTGTGAGGAGGAGTTTGCTCTCAGGGGACAGAGCCTCCCAGCTCAGTGGCACCTGAGGGTGACTGGGACAGAGGGCTGCTGCAGAAGGCTGACGACTGCTCTGCAGGACTGGCTGCAGCTTCTCTCTCCCCAGTCTGTTGTGACCAGTGGGGCTCTGTGTGAACTGGGTAAGTACTAGTGCTTGTTCTGGCTGCCAGTCAGGGAGAGAAGGAGTGGGGTTGGGACCCAGCAGAGCACAGCCAGGGCTGCAGAGCCCTGTGGTGCCCAGGATCAGCAGATGGGGAAGCAGATGTGAGCAGCTGGAGCTGGTGGGAGACAGGACTGGGGATAGACACTCTGGAAAGGAGGAAGAAGCTTGAAGAGCAGCAAGAGGAGCTGAAACAACCCTCTGCAGGCAGGCTCAGGCATCCCAAAGTCTGTTTGCTCTATTGGGTTTTTCCCACTTTTCTTCCTGCCTTTCATTTTCTCCAGGAAAAAAAACCCCACCATATCTTCCACCAAATTAACTGCAAACACCTCCACGCTCTCAAAAACTCCCCCTCTCAAGCTGGCGAGGTGGCTGAAGCCTGTGGAGTGAGGGAAGATCTTCGTGCATGCTCCATCTGCTCCTCACGCAGGCAGCAGCAGGTCCCAGTGTGCCTGTACTGGGACAGTGCTGACCCTGATGGATTCCAGCCCAGTTTGATCTGATAGGGTTTATTTTTAAGGGAGAAACCAGGGCAGGGAGGCAGCAGTCCTGTGGTACTGAGGAGCTGCGAGGTGGGTGCTTTGCTGAACCCCAGCGATGGGGCTAGAGGGTCTTTCGCTCTCTGAGCTTTTCCTGGAGGGGGTTGGCAGCCCTGAGGCCATGAGGGGTGGGCAGGAAGGCAGTTTGAGGGCTGCCCTGGCTCCGGGCTCTGCTCTCCTGCCTTTTCCCAGGCCTGCTGGAGCAAGGAAGGTGCCAGCGATGTCCGGGCAGCCCCCAGGGATGCTCTACTCTCTGTCCCAGCCATTGTAAATAGATTTGAGTTCTCTAGATAAAAATATTTATAATTTTTTACATGTTCCTCTCCCATTTCTCCTCAACTGCTGCACACGTTGGGGTCTTTAGAGGGGGAGAAGGAAATCCAGAGGAAGTGATGGGAAAGGGGGTGCAGCCGGCATCACCCTCGTCGTTCAGGGCTTCCCCTGTTGTCATCTCCTTATTCTTCATCAAATCCTGGCCCTGAGGATGGGGGGGAGGTTTGATGCCCTCAAGGTTGTTGGGCTGAGGCAGCCAGGCCCTGGAGTGTCTGAGGGACTTCTGTTGNCCACATCCTTCAGGACTGCTATTGTGCAACAACACGTGCCCCTGCCCACCCAGGACAGTGAGGGGCGGGGTGGATGCTGCCACCAGCAGTGGGGTCATGGGGTATTTGTGGGATTCACCCCGTAGCTCTGGGATATCAGGAGAGCTGTCCCCCAGCCATGGGCTTTGCAAGGGGGGAATTGCAAGGTTGTCCCCTGGTGGTGGGACCTCTGGGGTGGGGATGTTTTGGCGCATGGAGAACCGTCTTTTCCACTGTTCCAACAGCTACTAACAAACCTGGACCCCTCTCTGTGCTACGGGGCAGGGTTAGGCTGCCCCACACCCTCCCCCTGTCCCAACTGCCAGCCATTCCAGAAGTGGAAACAGAGGAAATTTCACCCTTGGCCTCCACCCAGTCCAAACCAGGGTGATCCACAGCCTCCTGGAGCTGCCCAAAGCCTCTTCCCCAGCAGTAGCCACTCTGCACCCCACAATCCCACCCCACAGCAGAGGGGTGGCTGAGCTGGGCTGGGCTGGGCCGGGTATTTGCACAGGGACAGGCTGTTCCAGCTCGGTGCCAACTATGTGTTGGTGTTTGTGTTTGTAGCTTGGCACCGTAAGGGGAACTCAGTGCTGGGCCCTACCCCAGCACTGTTGCAGCAGCCAGCCCAGCTCCGCTGTTCTCACTGTTGGTGCCAAGAATTCCCTTCCCAACAAGGAACAGGAACATTCCTTGGGGCCATGGGAAGGAGCTCTCTGAGGGGACTCTGCTTCATCTGGTCCCAGTCATAATCTCAGCCTGGTTTGGGAGGAAAGGAGCAGGTCAGGGGATGACAGGGCACACAGAGGGGGTTTGCACCCCCAGTTCTAGGGGAAGAGTATGTTTGAGCCTGCAGGATCCCAGAATCACTGTGGCTGGCCAAGGCCTTTGAGCTCCACCAGCCCAGCCCAGGGACTAACATCACCCCAGCAGCCACACCAGGGCACTCAGGGCCACAGCCAGGCTGTCCTTCAACATCTCCAGACACGGGGACTCCCCCACTGCCCTGGGCAGTCCAGTCCAGGCTCTGATCCCCCTTTCTGGGAGGAAGGGCATCCTAATATCCAACATAACTCCCCTGGCAGCCTCAGGCCCTGCCCTCTCGTCCTGGTGCAGGGCGCTTGGGAGAAGAGCATAACCATTGCCCCCCTCCCGCCCCTGCTGGCAGGGGGTCCCTTTCAGGGAGTTGGAGTGAGGGAGGTTCCCCCCCGAGTCTTCTCCAGGCTGAACCCCCCCATCTCCCTTAGCCTCTCCCCATCAGCCTTTCCCTCCGTTCCCTTCCTCAGCCTCGTTGTTCCTCTGCGCCCCCCCCAGCCCCTCAGTCTTTTCTTGAAGGGAGGGGCTCAGGATGCATAACCCCTGGCACTCAACTGCAGGAAAGGAGTACTTGGGACACCTTTTCTTCTTCCTCAACACCCCCAGTAAAGCCCTGGTGTCAGTGTCTCCAGGGGGTGTCTGATTTGCCTGCACCAGCACAGATCCCTGCAGCTTTTTCCCCAGACAGGTTGCCAAACGGGGGGCAGATTCTGGGGGCATCAGGTCCAGTCCTGGGGTAAAGGAGGGACAGGTGGTCAGAGAAGATCTGAGCAATGCTGAGACTGGGCAGAGCATCCCTGAGGAGTGGCAAGCAGGGGGTGATACTGGGGGCGCTCAGGGCAGCCATTAGTCCCTTCACAAACCCCTCCCATCCTGCTCGATTCCAGTTGAGTGTGCAGAGCACTGCCCTGCACTGTGATACTGCAGGGCCTGGAGGTGCAGGAGAGATGGGAGGGAAGACTGGGGAAGGGGGGAAGAGTGAGGAGAGAATGGGGAGAGAAAGTGGGGGAATGGGGGTTAAACAGGGAGGAAGACGGGAAGAGGGAGAGAAAAGAGGGAAGAATGGGGGTTTTAAATGGGGGAGAAGGGGGGGGAAGA
>VZRI01001464.1:3236-23563 GCA_013397515.1 Upupa epops
CCCCTCCCTCAAGGCCAGGTTGGATGAGGCCTTGAGCAGCAAAGTCTGGTTGAGAGGCGTCACCACCCATGGCAGGGGGTTGCAGTAGATGAGCTCTGAGGTCCCTTCCAACCTGAGCAGTTGCATGATTCTACAACTTTGCTGATGGAGGATGTGTGTTCCCAGTAGGATTTGAGGATACCCACCAAAGAACCCAAGAAGCTGCTGCAGGATAATACTGTGACCTCTCTATAACACCTAGTTTTGGAGAGGAAAGATTCCTGGGGTGAGATGACTAGCAGCACTTTTCCATCTGGTCAGGCTACAGAAGGGGCAGAGGGGAATTCTCCTCAGGGAGGCTTCCTATGGAAAAGAATCCTCCAGCTTTATCTTGTTCTCCAGATGCAGAATTAGCACCTGATTATTTTTGAAATAACAAGCTTGTGTCAAACACGCTGACAGGAGCAATGTGCTGCTACCCCCTGATCAAACTGGTACATGTCCTGCCTTCAAAACTCCATGGAGGTGTTGCCTCCCCAAGCACCCAGACCCAGCAGCAGCTAAAGCATCGTGGAGAGAGTGTGAGACACGAGATGTACATTTATAAAGGACTCCATCACACCGTCATCTGACTGACACTCATCAGCATGGCAGGCAAGAGGCTGCAAAGGAGAGCAGCTCTAGACAAGACATGTGGTGAGGCAGAAAGCGGTCGCTTGTATCCGCTGATGTTTTTCTCCTTGTGCCTGATGAGATTTGACGTGGGACTAAATCAAAAGAGACCTTGGCCTGAGATACAAACGGGTAAAATCGAACCGTAGAGTCACAGAGTGCTTGGGGTTGGAAGGGAACCCCCTGCACTGTTGCACAGAGCCCTGAGGTCCAACCTGATCTGGGATGGTGCCAGGGATGGGGCTTCTCCCATCTCTCTGGGCAGCCAGACTCTCCCCACCTGCAGCATCAACAGTCTTTTCCTTCTCTCCAGTCTGAACCTCCTGCTTCCAGTTTAACCATCACCCCTTGTCCTGGCACAGCAGCCCCTGCTCAAAAGACTGTCCCCAGCTTTCTTATTGGCCCCTTTAAGTCCTGAAGGTCTTCCTGGAGCCTTCTCCAGGCTGAACAAGCCCAGCTCTCACAGGCTGACAGGGGACAAAACTTTTCCTGCTTCACTTTCCAACATCAGTGTTCCATGTGCAGCAATTTGCATTCATTAACCTGACCAATCTCACTTTCCCCGTGTGTCCTCCACTCCTTTGTCCAGAGGGTCCCCTTAATCTCAAGACTGATCACCTTACCTGAGTTGTGTGGTAGGAGCACCTGCTTTTAGTGCTGCCTGAGGTCCCACGTCTTGGATGAGTGTCAGACCTACGTTGTAGCCTTGTTTCCAGTCCTGCTCCTGCTGTTCCATGGACCCAGTGAATCCCCTCATCTCACCTGGGATAGTTCCTTTTAACCAATCATCTTCAGATCCAGCAGGACTACCTCCTGGCCAAATGGCCTGTGCCGTGGTCACTCCTGGCCCTTGGCTTTTCTCCCGTTGATGAGAAAAATCATTGAACCTGAACACTCAGCAGCTCTGGGGAACCATGACCACCCTGCTTCTAGACTACGATTCCTACATAGCTCTCCAAGGCACACTGACAACTCTCGCAGCTGCTGGACTTGTGAAGACTTGGTCACATCATGAAACCATGGCCAACTCTGCCTTGCCACCATGATTGTTCCATTATGGAGGCCTTTGGTCAACTCAAGCACTGTCAGGCATTTGCCCAGAGATTTCTGACACGACAAGTTTATCCCACTGTAGGAGTAAAAACTCCTATTAGAGAGGTCTCAGCTCTGGCAGTTGCTCGTGGTGTGATGGAGGGTGTGTAAACTGGCCAGAGATGTAGGGAGTGACCTCATCTCCACGCACATAACCAATAGTAAATCCTCCCTTAAAAAGTGTCTGCTGGGGGTTTTGTAGGACAAGACCTGCCCTGCATTTTCAGCCTTTGATTCATACTGCTTACTATGCCATGAGAGGGAGCTCAGCGAGTGACTCATGTTGAGAAAGCTCTCCAGTTAGCTCCTGGTGGTACCTCTCAGTGAGTGTCTCATGGTTGCTTCAGCGTGTCTGCGTCTGTTCTCCAGCCCATCTCCATAAGCCTTCGAGGCCTTGTTAGGCAAATCCCTCAGCCCAGACTTTGGAGGGATGGCACCGAAGCAATTGTGGGGCTCTTGCCAGGATCAAGATGCTCTCAGTCTGGATCAGGTCAAGCTTGCATGATACAGCTCAACCCAACCACAGATGACAGCCAGCATCATGGACAGGAAACTCATGACTCATTTCACAGTGAGAATGGTGAGACCCTGATCCAGGTTGCCCAGAGAGGTGGGAGAAGCCCTATCCTTGGAACCATCCCAGGTCAAGTTGGACCTTGGGACTCAGAGCAACCTGTTCTAGTTGAAGCTCTTCCTGCTCACTGCAGGTGAGTTGGACTGGATGAACTTAAAAGTTCCCTTCCAACCCAAACCAGCCTGTGATTCTGTGACCTAACACAGTCCATGTCTTTCAGAACACACAAACTCAAGCTACTCAGATGAGTCTCACTAGGATGACTTGTCCCTCGTGTGATGATTCCTTCAAGGTGAAGGAGACTTACAATTTTATGATTGCTTCGCAGCCAGCCTGCTGAACCTCTCTGCACCCCTCTGCAACAGGGCTAGGTCTCTTTTCTCTTTGCCTCCCCTCTCAATGAGCTGGTGATCATCTCTTCCTCCAGTGAAGTTTCTCCCAAAGGTTCTGTTCTCAGTGTGTTGGTCTTTGTCTACTTTGATGCTGTTAATGTCCAGTGTGGGGGCACCTCAGTACAAAAGAGATATTGAGGGGCTGGAGCGAGTCCAGAGGAGCACAACGAAGCTGCTGAAGAGCTTGGAGAATAAATCTTACGAAGAGAGACTGAAGGAGTTGAGGCTGTTAATTTTGAAGAAGAGGAGGCTGAGGGGAGACCTCATCGCTCTCCACAACTACCTGAAAGGACATAGAGAGGTGGGTGCTGGTCTCTTCTCAGAGGTCATTAGTAGAACAAGAGGAAAGGGCTTCAAACTCCAACAGGGGAAGGTGAGACTGGATATTAAGAAACTTTTTCTCACAGAAAGAGTAGTCAGATATTGGAACAGGCTGCCCAGGGAGGGAGTTGAGTTACAACCCCTGGAGGTGTTTAAAAGTCATTAAGATGTGGTTTTAGGGGTTATGCTTTAGTGGTGACCTTTATAGAGTAGGGTTATTGGTTGGACTCGATGATCCCAAGGGTCTTTTCCAACCTGAATATTAAACTGTCCTTGGAGATGCAGGAAGGCAACTGTGGGAATAGCAGATGCTCCACCAGTGATCGATCTGACTTCAGACCAATGCACCAACTGGTCCTATGCATCTTCAAAGAGGGAAGCAAAGAGGGAACCTGATGGTGAAGGGACTAAACCAGGAGAAACCCTAAAATACTGCTTGTGAAGCTGTCTGCAAGTGGGGAGAACTTGCATCCAAGCAGGAACTTCTTCCCAGGGAGGGTAACGGAGCATTGGAACAGGTTGCCCAGGGGGGTTGTGGAGTCTCCTTCTCTGGAGATGTTCCAGACCCACCTGGCTGTGTTCCTGTGCGACTTGGTCTGGGTGATCCTGCTGTGGCAGGGGGATTGAACTGGGTGATCTTTCAAGGTCCCTTCCAATTCCTAATGAGTCCATGATTCGATGATTCTGTGTTTGGACTGCCTAGGGAAGTGGTGGAGTCCAAGGACTGGAGGTGTCGAAGGACAGACTGGACATGGCACTGAGTGCCCTGGTGTAGCTGATTGTGTTGACGTTAGGTCGTGGGCTGGATGATCTCAGAGGTCTTTTCCAGCCTCACTAATTCTGTGATTGTGTGATTCTGTGACTGCGGCTTCCAGTTGAGCTTAAGAGGAGAGTGAAGGGTTACGGACACTTGTGCTGTGACAATTGATCCTGGGCAAGGCTGAGCACGTCCTGTGGAGGCCAGCCAGCGGGGGTTGACCTGATGTAACTGGGAGCTGAATCTGGAGCTGGATGCTTTGCTTGAAATGGCCCAGGGACTGAACAGATGGCTCTTCTTTATTTGCATGCTACTTGGAATTGTGAGTGGAGCAGAAGAATAACTTAATTTTTGACATTTGCTTCTCCTCAGAGCCCAGCACAATTTATGTTACACTGGCATTTGCGTGAAGGATGTTGCTTTAGGCACAAAAACCCATCCTGCCTTTAACCCTAAAAGGAGCCAAATAGGCAGGAACCCTATTCCTTCCCAGCTCTTTTGGAGGCTCTGCCAGGGAATATCACACTTACACAACGACCCAAGAATCAAGTGAAAACAGTTATTTGGGGCTTGTGGAAGGAAGGAGCAGGGTTGGAGTTAAACCGGGTTGGAAAATAGCTCATTTGTAGGTCTGAAATGAGAGGCTGTTTGTGGGTGAGGTTTTACCTCCTATTAAAAGTACCCTTCAAGGCCTGTGCAGTTAGTCTTGAGCACAAGGGATAAATTTAGTGGAGTTCCTCTTCCTGCTGACATAAACATAAGTGAAAAGAATATCTACGGCCAGGGCGCAACATCTGCAACCCAATTAAAAACCTGGCTGATGGCACCCATGGTGACAGTTGCCATGACTAGTGTGTCTGCGTGCCACCCTTTTTGAGAGGGGAAAAAAGAATCTCTACCCTGATCCTGTGTGGCTGTGCAGCATCTTCCTTCACCCACAACAGTTAACGGGGTTTATCTGATAGCTTGAGTCCTCGGGGTCTTCCACCTGCCCTTGCAGTCCCATAAGTGGTGGGTTTGCCTCTAGGTCAATCATAAAAAGGTGAGGAGAATAATAGAATCAGTAAGTTTTGAAAAGACCTACAAGATCATAGAATCATAGGGTTGGAAAGGGCCTCCAGAGGTCATCTAGTCCAACCCCCCTACAACAAGCAGGGCCATCACTCACCTGACCAGATTGCCCAGAGCCCCATCCAGCCTAACCTTGAATGCCTCCAGGGATGTGGCCGCCACCACCTCTCTGAGCATCCTGTTCCAGGGATCCCCCAACCTCTGATTAAACAACTTTGTCCTCCTGTCCAGTCTCACTCTGCCCTTTTCCAGCTTCAAACCATGACCCCTCGTCCTACTGGGGGACTGCCCTTGGGAACAGCCTTCCCCAGCCTTCTGACAGCTCCTTTCAGGGGGTGGAAGGTTGCNTGCTCCCGTGTTTCACCAACCTCATGTAAAGAACTGTTTTCTAACACTCAATCTAACTCTACCCTGCTCCAGTTGCCCAGAACAGGTTGCCCAGAGAGGTGGAAGAAGCTCCATCCCTGGAAGCAGTCAAGATCAGACTTGATGGGGCTCTGAGCAACCAGATCTAATTGAAGATGTCCCAGCTCATTGCAGAGGGGTAGGACTAGATGACCTTTACAGCTTCCATCACATTCTATGACTCTCTATGATGAGACTAAGCAATTGCTCTTCCTCTCATGGCTGTGCTCTCCCTTACCTCCTCTTCAAGCAGAAGACAGCGCACAGAAAGTGCTCATAGCCTGTGCAAGGCCTCAGCAGATCCATAGCTACCAATACGATGGAACCCAGTACTTAAGACGCTGACCATTCTGTTTTGAGCTTCATCAAACTGTCATTGTTTGGGCAAAAGCTTTTCCACGCCAGATGTGTCTGCCTTAGGCTGAAGTTCTCTGAAAAGTCTCAGCCCAACTATTTTGGCCGTTTCCAAGAATGTTTTGCCCAGAGTTTGACAAGAAAGAATTCCATGAAACTGTTCGTTCTAGGAGAGAAAAGCCTCCGTGCGTTGAAGAAAGAGGATGAAATTCAGTCCTGCTGTCAAAAAGTCCCCCTTTGCCACTTCCTGGAAAGTTCGTTTCTCTCCAAGTTAGATGCTCCACAAATCACGGGTTGACCTGTGCTCAACAGAGCTGGTCACTGGTTCAACAACTCTGTTCACTGAGGGGGGTTGGACTAGATGACCTTGGGAGGTTTCTTCCAACCCAACGCATTCTATGATTCTCTATCTTCCCTCCAGTCAAGGGCTGCAAAGGATTGAGTATGAAATGGTGACTTCCAGCTCTGGAAAGAGAACTGGAAAGTGGAGAGGTCCAGAGGTGGGTGTGGGAGGTGTTGGGATGAGGTCAGAAATGAGTAGGTGCTGTTGGAGAGGTCTTTATGAGATGACTAGTAAAAGGTCTCCTAGAAATTAAGAAGCTTCCATGAGAAGCTCTGTGCTTCTCCCTGCTCCTTCATTTAGGTTGAAGGAGTCTTCAAAACTCATCCAAACCAACCCCCAGCAGTGAGCAGAGACATCCCCAGCCTGAGCAGGTTGCTCAGACCCCAAGATCCAACCTGACATGGGATGGTTCCAGGGACAGGGCATCCATGATGCTCCTCCTTGGGTCAGCAAAGGATGAGGAGATGCAATATGGACCCCGTCTGCAGTGGAGCTTGGGCTGTAGGTGACTCTGAGGAGGCGCTCATGTGGATAAAAACCAGGAGGCTAGGGTCCCCTTTCTGCAGGTAGGGACTTGAATTCCCATCCTCTGTTGGGGTTGGCTGTGGCGCCATAGTCCAAGCCCAGGAGTCTGCCCATGGAAGAGACAATAGGGTGGTGGTGCTGCAGGGGCTGTTTGCAGGCTGGATTAGTGCTACACGACAAGATGTTCTGCAGAGGCACCTTCCATGAACTCCCCTCTCCAGAAGCCAATCTGGGCTTTCTTTTCAGCCCTGTTAAGCCTTGAAAGGCCATAAGGAAGCCCCCCCATAAGAACAGAAGAGGGGCACAATCCCTTCCCTGGCCTGCTGCTCATGCTGCTGTGGACCCGGCCAAGGACATGGGGGGCTTCTGAGCTGAGGGCACACAGTGCCTCCTCCTGTCCAGCCTCTCACCCAGCAGCAACCCAAGTCCTTCTTTCCTCTCCATCCCTTCATCCCCATCCTGGGCTGATACCAGGTATTTCCCTGATCCAAAGGGAGGCCTTTGCTCTTGGACTTATTGAACCTCATGAAGTTTACATGAGCCCACTTCTCCAACCTGTTCAGGACCCTCTGGATGGATCCCAGTATTGAGCCATTGAGCACTCCCCTCTGGATGTGACCATCCAGCGAAGGAGTGGCAGGTGCCTTCAGCTCTGAGTCACCTCATGAGCCAAGCAAACTTCCCATGGAAGAAGACGTTCTTGTCATAGGAAGAGATTCAGAGTTTGATGCCCCACCACCATCCCAGAGGCAATTCCTGCAGGGAAGCAGGGATGCCCCAGGAGCATATCTCAGGGACTTTCAGCAGGCATGAAATGGAGATGCTCTGACTGATCCAGGCTGCCCATGGGAGCAGGGCAGACTGACTGGAGCTTCAGGCTGCTTCTCCCAGTGCCCTACCTCTGTCTTCTAAAGTGTCTGGACACAGCCCCAGAGCATGCCCTATAGTTTGGAGCTCAGATAGCATCTCCTGTCCTGGCAGGAAGATCGTTTTCCTTTACAACACAGCAAACCAGATGCCAAAACCATGCTTTAGCCATCCAGCAGAGGAGAGGTTGTTAGGAACGGAGGCGTTGACACCCAACTGCCTTTGGGGGAAATGGCACGGAGCAGCAGCCCTAGTTCAAGAGGCTGTCTGAGTTTAGCAAGATCCTCTCATTCCCAGGCTCTGGGCCAGGCTAAATTGGCTGCAGAGTATGTTGGGAACGAGGATTTTGCCTCCAGGAGAAAAAGAGCTCAGCACAACTCTGCCGAGAGTCCCTCTTCACCTCACCCGTGCCAAGGGATGAATGCCAGCTCCTCGGATATGGACTTGTTACTGGCCTCCTCTGGATGTAGCACGAGCTGCCGTTAGTGGGTACAATCAAAAAACATAGAATCATAGAACCGTAGGGTTGGAAGGGACCTCCAGAGGTCATCTAGTCCAAGCCTCCTGCAACAAGCAGGGACATCACTCCCTACACCATATGGATGTCGGGGTAGAACAAGTAGACAGGCAAGAGGGGTCCATGGGTTTAATTTGCTTCTATGAAGTAGCCCAGGTTGGCTCCCACCAGGGAGGATAGGAAGGCAGAGACTAGGGTGACTACTCTCTTCATGCTCCCAAGCCCATATTTCCTCACCACGCCAAGTGTTTTAATGCATCACCCCATGTCTGGGTACAATCAGAGTACAAACAGCCTCAGCCCTACACCCTGCCCAGGCCCTGCTGCTCTGGATGCATCCTCATTCCTGGGTCTAAATGATGGGTGAGGCAGGAGCCAGGCAAGGTCTCCTGTAGCAGAGAGGTCCTGGGGAGGGGATTTCTTCTGGCTCCACCCAGCTGCTCTGCCCCAGCAGTTCTTTAGGTTTCAGGACTGTTTGCCCTGCAAGGGAAAGAGTGAACTGGAACAGGCACAGCAGCTGGAGTCCATGTGGTTAGGTTAGATTGGCCATGAGGAGAATCTTCACCCTGGAAAGAATCATCAGGCCTTGGAACAGGCTGCCCACGGAGGGGGTTGAATCGTCATTGCTGGATGTGGAGGTCTGGGGCTCAGGGATGGGGGTTAGCGGTGGCCTTGGGACAGTGAGGTTAATAATTTGACTTGATGATCTTGAAAGTCGTTTCCATCCTAAATGATTTGATGATTTTATGTTCAGCCACCTTTTCCTTGGGGGCTCTAGAGCTTGCACAGGGCAGGTGATGGCCACAGGATCCAGATCAGGGAGGAAAAAAGGCTTCAGTTTTCCCCTGCGCCCCAGAATGCGACCTCTCCTGCACACAGATCCCATTTCCTACTTGAGATGCAAGAAGCCAGCAGGATGGAGACCAAAAATAATCTCCTTCACTGAGTTTTGAACTCAGAGAAGGGTTTTGTATTCAAATTATAGACACCTTCAAAAAGAAAAGGTTACAACCTCTGAACATCCCAGGTTTATTCCGCTGTCTTCTGTTTCCTTATTTCCCAAATTTGCAAATGGTTCCAGATCAGAGGAGCAGGAGCAGTCAAGGCATCAAGCTCTGGTTTCTTGTGGAACTGTTTGACAGAACAGATGCAGAGAGATGGTTTGGGGGATCCCTAGAACAGGTTACCCAGATGTGGGGGAAGCCCCATCCCTGGAGTCACTCAGGGTCAGGCTGGATGGGGCTCCGGGCAATCTGGTCTGGTGAGTGATGGCCCTTCTTGTTGTAGGGGGGTTGGACTAGATGACCTCTGGAGATCCCTTCCAACCCTCCAATCCTATGATGCGTAGCTCAGCTCAATGACAATGATCCAGGACTTGGAAAAGAATCAGTGATTGAAATAAGCCACAAAGCATGAGGTGTGGAGATCCACCAGTTGTTAAACTCTTCTTTCTGGTCACTATGTCCATCTGTCAGGTCAGATTAGTGACAACGGGACTTTCTTCTCCTGGAGGTGTTCAAGGCCACGTTGGATGACAACTCCAGCAATCAAATCTACTTGAGAGGCATCGCGGGATGGTCTCAAAGGTCCCTTCCAACCCAAACCATTCTGTGATCCTCTAAGTTAGTTTTAAACACACCGATGTTTCTCTTGTTCTTTATCCAACATATTTAAGCTTCATCCCTGAGAGCTCTGGCCAGAAGCAGCTACGTCCATGCTGTTTGACTCTCTCATCCTTCCAAACAGGGTGACGTCGTGAGAAGTCAGGGTGGGGAGGGCAGAACTTTTTCAAGCTGGCGCTGCAGACAGGGAGAATGTCCTTGCAAATCATCCTGCTGTGTGTTGCTTTCCTCAGCTTTCTCTTAACCCAGCAGGTTTCCTGGCATCACCAGCAAGTGAAAGCAGAGACGAGCTGCCAGGGGGACGAGCTCAGGGTCCTCCTGATCTTGTCAAATCCTAGGGAAGCGTTTTGCTTTTCAAACGCTCGCCTAACCCAGCGGGAATAATTTGCGAAGGAATCCTGACTCTACTTGTCGTTGCGTTCATTATCTTTATGATCCCGTCCCTAAAAACCCTTAATGGTTAATAAACCTTAAGGAAATACAATCTTACAGGCAAATGTTTTGGCTGAGCATCTGTTTCAGTACTGGAAGGGGCTGGTCTTTTGTCTCTTTAATTGCCTTTTTGACCTTTTCAGCGGCGTGACTTTTACATCAGCCATAGGACAGCTGCACAGAACCGGCGACGCTGACCCCCTGGCTACGCGTCCCCTACGGATGCTCTTGCCGCCGAGCGATTTTGATGTTAACCTTTCTGCAGGTTCTGTTATTCATCCCAGAAAGGCTTTTTTAAAAAAAAAAACACTCCCAAGGAAGAGTCCTGGCATTTCTGAAACCTTCACGGGGAGGCCCAGTGGCGGTTTGGAAGGAGTCCCGGGTTTGTGATGCCAACTCTTCTGCCTGTGCTAGGGTATAACTGCAGCTCCTCATTTGCCTACGTGAAAAGGCTTTACGGGAGAGCTCAGCATCATAAGAGATCCCCAGGCCCAAGTGAGATGGTTCATGTGGAGAAGCTGGGCTACATCTGTACTATGAAGGGAAAAGCTTTGTTGCTCAGCCTAATGCCATCTTAGGCTTAGCTTTGAGTGTTTGTAGCAGAGGTGGTGGGCAAATCTAATCCTGAGAGCAGATCTGGTCAACACAGTCATTGTCTGAGTGGCTGCTCGTGTGATGATGAAACCATGGGGATGATGACGCCACAGGCATGATGAAACCAGCGGGTGACTAACAGGTGGCAAGGAGCTGCCATCTTCCTCCTGGACCATCTCCTGCAGATGAATGTAGAAGCTAATCATAGAGTCATTATAGCTGGAAAGGACCTCCAGGATCAGCTAGTCTACCCCTCATCCCAACATCTCCCCAACTCCTAGACCCATCAAGGGCTTTATCTACTCAGTTTTTAAACCCCTCCAGGGATGGGGACTCCACCCCCTCCCTGGACAGCTGTTCCAGTGCTCAACCACTCTCTCAGCAAAGAACTTCTTCCTACGATCCAATCTAAACCTCCCCTGATGCAGCTTGAGGCCATTTCCCCTCATCCCATCATCAAGGAGAAGAGATCAGCACCAGCCTCACTACAACTTCCTTTGAGGTAGCTGTAGAGAGCACTCTCAGCCTCCTCTTCTCTAGACTAAACAACCCCAGTTCAACCAGCTGCTCCCCCAAAGGCCTGCTTTTCGGACCTCTTTCTTGCAAACCAGTCCCATGGGGAAGCTTCACCTTCTTCCTCAATAATTACATGATGTAGGGGTCAAAGATTGGACCAGATGGTCTTAAAGGTCTCTTCTAACCAAAGAGATTCCTTGATTCTGTAATAACCTATCTGAAAGTGCTCAAGGAGACCTCGAAGACCCCTTCCCAGCTTTGAGGAGATGAGCAACCTAGCGAGTTATTCTAGTGTGAGCTTCTGGTTCAGCTTCTTTCTCTGTTTTGTATAAAATAATTAACTGGCTGAGAGAATTAACGGAGAGAACATGTGAGTTTGCAGCTCATTGCCTAAGCAAGACCCAGTCCCAGGCTGTTTAAGTTACACAGAAAACTCCGCTTAACTCCACAGACTCCGCCCAAGGACCCAAAAGAAAGCAGAGAGCTAAGCCAAGAGTAATGAGGAGAGGTGAGTGAGGGGTTTGCAGCTCAACAGTGGCCTCTTTGGTGTCACTGCCCAGTGATTTCTGAAGCCTGGAGCTCTCGACTGCGGACCTAAGGCTTTTCCTGGCTTGAATGTCATCAAGGTAGCCAGCACTTTGGAAGTACCTGCTGCCTCGACATCTCCATACATGAGATCAAACTAAAATGTTCATTGCTCTTAGCAGACTAAACCCCCAAGACAGAAGAGTGAGGGAGTTTCCTGGGACAACACCTCCACTACCGCATGGATTCTGGCAGAAGTCATCCCCAGTGATGCCTGTTCTTTCCCTTTGGCTGCACCATCTCTATCAGAGAGTAGGTTGACTTTGTCCTTTTGAGCATCACCTTCAGGTCCAGAGGTCCAGCTAGGGGTGATGAGATGAAGCATAGATGAAGCTTAGTGGTTCCTGCCCCGTTTCTGAGCTGCAAAGCTGAATATCTGTGGAGCAGAAGACCCCACTTGATTGGAACAGTTAATTCATTTCCTTCCTAGCTGCTAGTGTCTGTTGATAGCAGGTTCCTTTCTCAGGAACAGAGAGAAACTCTTGTTTCTATCCAACTCCTGCCTTATTTTTCTGTAGTGTAAAAAGCCCCAGAGGAAAGGTTTGTCCTTTATTATCAACCTGATTTAGCTGGAGCTGCCTCCTGGTCTTCCATCAAGGCGATGTCATTGCGACACGAGCCCTTGGCTAGTGGTGTGTTTAGAGAGAGTCTTTGTTCTTGTGTTGGGTGAGCTGATCTCCATCGGAGAAAGTATCGCTCACTGTCAGAATTCAAAAGACCAAAAAAAAACCAACGCCAGAACAACCAAGAAAAGGAGCAGCCTGACTTCAAAGGGCCGTGGTTTTTTTCTTGTGGCCTCTCCTAACCTGCATGCAGCTGCAAAACTTGTTTGACCCAATTCATTGGAGGCCTCCTTCTTCCCCTCCACCAGACAAAGAGGAGCAAACAATGGGTGCATTCAGGTGCAGAAGAGGGAGGGAAACCCAGGGAGCCAGGCGAGGCTCCCGCTGCACACACCCTGTTCCCACAGATAAGCACAAAGCCGGAGGAGTGACAGGTTCTCTTGGGCAGAACCAGCTCCATGCGAGGTCTCCCTGAAGCCGTGGTGGTGCGTGTGGAGAGATGCTATCTGACTGGGAGAGTTGGAAAAACTCGATGAGCGATCAGGAGCACAAAGACTTCTTCAGGCCAGGGAAATATTTAGGTTGCTTGAATCGCAGAATCCCTTGGGGTTGGATGAGGCCTTGAAGATCATCAAGTCCAACGGTTCGCTCAGCACTGCCAAGTCACTACTTAAATCATGGCCTGAAGTAGTGCATCTACATGTCCTTTAGATACCTCCAGGGATGGAGACTCCGCCACTGCCCTCGGCAGCCTGTTCCAATGGTTGATAACCCTTTTGGTCCTGACATCCAGCCTAAACCTCCCCTGGTGCAGCCTGCAGCCATTTCCTCTAGTCCTATCACTTGCTACTAGAGAGAAGAGATTGATTCCCTCCTTTCTCCAAGTAGAAGCCAGGAGGTGCACGTGATGTCCTGTGAGCGACAGCGTTGGGTAGAAAGTGGGCAGAAGTATTAGCTAAGGTGACCTCAAACTAAGTGGCTGGTGAGTTGGGTTGGTGTAAAGACTCTGAGGGAGGAGACCTCACTGCAACCTTCCAGTGCGTATAGAGGGCCTATGCAAAAGATAGGCAGAAGATGAGGGAGAGTAGTGAAAGGACGAGGGGCAATGGTTTATAACTGGACAGGAGTTGATTTAGTTTAGATATTAGGAAGAAATTCTACACTGAGGGTGGGGAGACCCTGGCCCAGGCTGCCCAGAGAGGTGGGAGAAGCCCCATCCCTGGAACCATCCCAGGTCAGGCTGGACCTTGCAGTCTGAACAACCTGCTCTGCTTTCACACATCTCTGCTTGCTGCAGGCAGTTGGACTGGAGGAGCTTTGAAGGTCCCTCCCCACCCAAACCATTTGATGATTTGTGAAGTTTAAGTAATTTTATTTGGGTTTGGACCAATTTATCTTCTGACTCACTGCATGACATCTCATCTCTGCCTGGCCTTTGGCCAAGGGTGTGACCGCAGCAGAGCAACCCCTTCCATCACTTTAAGCTCCCGTGAAGAGGTCCTTCAAGGTCATTCCTACCCATTAAAAAGATGCTTGCACTGGCAGCCATGACCTTGGAGATTTCTAACACCTAACACCATGCTCAGGAGAGTTATCCCTGCAGCAGAGATACCAACTCACTCCCATGCAGGGCTGGCCGCAGCGGGCAGCCCTTTTCTTCCAGCAGAGGCAGAATCTCATACAGAGAAGATCTACTTCTATTTTTAAACGTGCTCCGAGCTAAAATCCTCATTTTTAGATCAGCGATGCGTGCGCCTCCCTTTCCTCAGGCTGGGTTTAAGTTGTTCCCATCCTCCCTTCTCTTTTCCAACAAAAATGTCTCAACATTTGCAGAAAGGAGTCACTGGTTTTGCGCTTCGGAAACGCGAACGTGTCACTACAGCAATTATCTCTTCAGCTGAACTAAACAGGGTTTAGTTTAGCTATTGAGCTTAATAGGAACTTTATCACCTCAGAGCACTCTTCTCCTTATTAATTATCACATTATCACTGGTGTCAACTCCTCAGTCCTGCTTCACTGCCGTTGTTGGATGAATGACTCTGCAAGTTCTCCATTGGGGGGTGGCAATGAGAGTAGAAGACCAGATCAAACTGGAAAAAGGCAGAGTAAGGCTGGGCAGAAGGAGAAAGTTCTTGAATCCTAGAGTGGGGGATCCCTGGAACAGGCTGCCTAGAGAGAGGGTGGAGGCCCCATCCCTGGAGCCATTCAAGGTCAGGCTGGATGGGGCTGTGGGCAGTCTGTTCTAGTGAGAGATGGCCGTGCTTGTTGTAGGGGGGTTGGACTAGATGCTCTCTGGAGATCCCTTCCAACCCAACACATTCTGTGGTTCTCAGATTCTATGATTATGGCCACAAGTTGCGACCAGGGAAGTTCAGATTGGAAATTAGAAGATCTTTCTTCAGTGCAAGAACAGTTAAACATTGGAAGGGGTTGCCCAGGGAGGTGATGGAGTCACCATCCCTGAAGATGTTCAACAAAGAGAATAGACATGGCACTTTAGGATATGGTCTAGCAGTGTCAGGTTGAAGGTTGAGCTTGATGACCTCAGAGGNCAGATTCTATGATTATGGCCACAAGTTGCGACCAGGGAAGTTCAGATTGGAAATTAGAAGATCTTTCTTCAGTGCAAGAACAGTTAAACATTGGAAGGGGTTGCCCAGGGAGGTGATGGAGTCACCATCCCTGAAGATGTTCAACAAAGAGAATAGACATGGCACTTTGGGATATGGTCTAGCAGTGTCGGGTTGAAGGTTGAGCTTGATGACCTCAGAGGTGCTTTCCAACCTGAATGATTCTGATTCTGTGATAATCAGGCAATGCAGCCATAGCAGATCGATGGGCACCGCCTGCCAGGCATCTGAGACGGCTTCATAGCTGGTTCAGCACAGCCAGGATGGACCAACAACATGCTAAGTGCTTGTGGTTTGGAGATGATACTGCAGGAAAAGAGGTCAAGAGACACAACCAGCATNAAGCCATAGCAGATCGATGGGCACTGCCTGCCAGGCATCTGAGACGGCTTCATGGCTGGTTCAGCACAGCCGGGAGGGACCAACATGCTAAGTGCTTGTGGTTTGGAGATGATACTGCAGGAAAAGAGGTCAAGAGACACAACCAGCATGGAAACTGGACACCCTGAGCCTTGAGGTGGTTCTTCAAGGCTGGTGGAAGCATCTAAAAGCCTGCATTGCCCCTGAATACCACTGCGTGGTGGCATGCTTCGTTATCACATTTAACAACCAGCTGAACGGGAGCCAGCAGGATGCCCCGCTGGCACTAAAGGCCAGTGATATCCTGGTTTGATCAGCACTAGTGTGGCCAGCAAGACTAGGGACCTCATCACTCCCCCTGAACTGGACACTGGGGAGGCCTCCCCTCAAATCCTAGGGGCAGTTCTGCACCCCTCAGTTGAAGACAGATATTGAGGGGCTGGAGCAGGTCCAGAGGACCAATGAGACTGGGGAAGGGATTGGAAGGAAAGGCTGATGAGGAGAGGCTGAGGGAGCTGGGGGTGTTTAGCCTGGAGAAGAGGAGACTTGGGGGGGGGAATCTTCTCCCTCTCTCCAACTTCCTGAAGGGAGGTTGTAGTCAGGTGGGGGTCAGACTCTTCTCCCAGGCAACTAGTAATAGGATGAGAGAGTAGGGCCTGAATCTGCCAGGGGAGGGTTAGGTTGGATGTCAGGAGGTCCTTCCTCATGGAAAGGGTGCTCAGAGCCTGGACTGGACTGCCCAGGGCAGTGGGGGAGTCCATGTGTCTGGAGGTGTTGAAGGACAGCCTGGCTGTGGCCCTTAGTGCTTTGATGTGGCCACTGGGGTGATGTTAGGTCCTGGGCTGGGCTGGAGGAGCTCAGAGGGCTTTGCCAGCCTTAATAGATCTGTGAAACACTAGATAGTCTGGATGAAGCCAGTGCCTGTCATCACCCATTACAGTGTACAGAAAGCTCTTAGTGCACCTACTGCTTGTAGGCTAGGAATGGATTTGTCCTGATAATTCCTCATCATCCAGCTGGACCTCCTTCATGGAGGAGCCCAACAAGCTAATCCATCAGTAACCACACCACCAGTGCCTCCAGGCAGAGCTTTCTGCAGGCACCAGTGAGGCTGTACAAGGAGACAGCACCTCGACTGATCTTAACCCTGATAGTCAAAAGGGTTGAGTTACAATTCACTGGTGGAGCTGTGGTTTCTAGGTACATGTTCTCCACTTCTATCCTTCCAGTTGGTGACCCCTAGTTCCTAGGTTGTCACTTGTTGTGGGCTTGGAGGACGATTACAGCCTCTCACCTGGAGTAGGACATCATTAAACGTCTCTACTCAACTATGCTTCTGCTTTCAAATTCCATATTTTAAGGAGAACAACGATAAAGTTCTTCCCTGTGAGGGTGCTGAGGCACTGGAACAGGTTTCCTAGGGAGGCTGTGGCTGCCCCATCATCCCTGGAAGAGCTGAAGGCCAGGTTAGATGGGGCTGTGGGCAGCCGGTCTGGTGCGAGGTGAGAGGTCCCTTCCAACCTAAACTGTTCTACACAGACGCAGAAGGGGATGGAGAACTAGGCTGGGAGAAGTCACACCCTGTTTGCAAGTGATACTTGGAAGCTGTAGGAAACTGATGCATGGGGTTATCTTTCTTGGTAGGAGGTGCTGACAGCCCTTGTGTCTGTCACCTGAAGGATTCTCTTGAGTCCTGATAGTCTGAAGTGTTCCAACTCCTAACTCTTATCCAGCACTTCCAGAATAGGCAGGGTGGGAAGGCCTCCCCCAGCCAGCTCCCTGCTCACCACTCCCAGCTCTCACACTCCTGAAAGAGAAATAATCTCCTGCCATGATAATTCGAAGAGCTCGAGAGGGGCTGATCCTGGAGTTCATCTCAGCAAGGCTTCCGAAGGCTGAGCAGCAGCCCGTCCACCTCAGCAAGGTGTCATTGAGCAGCCCCCACTGGAGCAGAACTCATCGCTGGACAACCACTGGTGCGGGCAGGGAGTCGTGGAATTATTGAATTGCTTAGGTTGGGAAAGACCTTCAAGATCATCCAGCCCAACCATGAACCCAGCTGTCCCAAGGCCACCGCTAAACCCTGTCCCTGAGCTCCAGATCTCCACGACTGTAAAACACAGCCAGGGTTGGCGATTCAACCCCCTTCCTGGGACCCTCTTCCAAGACTCTTCCCATGAATAAGCTTTGCCTGATGGCTGACCTGCACTTCTCCTGGTGCAGCTTGGGGTCGTTTCCTCTTGTTCTATGTGTCCCCCAGCAAGCTTTGACCCTAGGTCCACCTGATCCTTACACTCAACCCAGTTCCACGCCTGCAGCTCCGCTCTAGTTCCTCAGCTATAGATCACAGCACATTTATCCTGACACCCTGTAAGCGCTGCAGGTTGGTCCCTCTCTGCCAGGCTCAGCGAAGGCTTCTAAATATATTAGTGGAGGAGAAAGATCTGGGATGGTTTCCAACTCCAACCAAGGTCACTTTGGTGAGGGTGTTGTACGCAGCATCTTTCACACCAGCTGTATTCCAGCACCTCTGCAGCACAACCAGGTTAAAATGGGAAAGCCTGGCAGAGAAGCCTGGCACATAGCAAAAATCTTGCTGTGGAGCTCAGGATCTTCGTGCTGGGGCTGCTTCATCCCTGGAAGCATTCAAGACCAGGTTGGATGAGGGGCTGGGTCTAATGAGAGGTGTCCCGTGGCAGGAGGTTTGGAACTAGCTGCTCTCTGAGGTCCCTTCCCACCTAAACCAACCTCAGACAGTAGATTGGGGCATCATGTTTTTCAAAGAGCTCAGACCTTTGGGGCTTTGGATTCCTCCTCACAGCCAATTTTCCCATTAGGAGGCAGCCAAATGCTCCAGGGAAACATCCAGTGCTGGAAACAGCACCTGAATTCCAGATTTACCCAAGTGTCTTGATGAGGCACCCTAAGAAGAGCTCTCCTCCCAGCCACAAGAAAGGGCTGGGAAAGTTTAGGCAAAGCCAAAGACTGGAGGTGAGACACATCACAGATGAGGGCTTGAAATCCTCCCTCTGGCAGGGGTGACTCTCCATGGGACTTCTCTCCATGGGAAACGGAAGAGACCTGGACTTTTTAATTGCAGCTCTGGACTGGAGGAGGAGACCCGGGAGAAGCAAGGGAAGAGGCAGGTTGTTCTGGCTGAGGACAAGGTTTCTGATAGGAGAAACAAGGAGGTTTTGCTTGTTGTTGGCTTCAGGGGGGCTGAGGAGCAGTGGGATCCTCAAGAGCCCACGATGGGTGATGTCTTGGGAATAAAAGAGGCTTTAAATTCCCTCGCCATCTCCCCAAGCTCACAGACCAAGAGCTGTGCTGGGGTGTCCTAGGGAGGAGGCCTGATCAGTGGGGTGTAGGAGCATCATCACAGTGGTGGGGCTGTACGTGATGATACACTGATGGTCGGGAAGAAGGTGGAGTAAGGGCTGAATTCACCCTCTGAAAGAAAATCCATGACATAGAATCGCTGGGTAAGAAACGATCTTAAAGATCATCTAGTTCCAACCCTCGGCCTTCGAGGAGGGACGTCCTCCCACTAGGCTGAGTTACATCCAACCTGGCCTTGAACACTTCCAGGGATGGAGCCTCCCTGGGCAACCTGTTCCAGTGCCTCAACACCCTCACAGGGAGGAATTTCTGCCTCAGATCCCATCTCAACCTGCCCTCTTGGAGCCTCAGGCCATTTCCACTGGTCCTACCGCTACTGCAGGATGAGCATCGGGCAGGCTGCGGAGAATCCAGCTCTGCCACACTGCATCTGGTGCTCTGAGGCCACCCTTAATTACTGGGGTGCTTTGTCAAGAGAGCAGGAGATGTTTTGTCTGCTCGCCTTTATTTTTAGCTGCCTTGGGTCGGCAAAACAACTCAGACGGTAGCGTTGGGAGAGCTGCGTCTCTAAATCTAATCACCTGGCTCCCAGCCATCCCCCATGCAGATAGCCAGCCCTCCCTCCGTAATTCCTCTCTTCTTCCCAGCTCATCTTGCTTCCACAGCCTGGTGCTTTCCTTCTCGTGGTCCCAGCTGGTGGTTCTGGTACCCTGTCCCATCCTCACAGTGTGGGGATCACAGAATCCCAGACTGGTGGGTTTGGAAGAGACCTCTAGACACTGTCTAATCCAACCCCTCTGCTTCACCAGGGGCACCCAGAGCTGGTTGTCCCAGGATGGTGTCCAGGAGGATTTGGAATCTCTCTAGAGCAGGAGACTCCACAACCTCTCGTGGAGAGGCCTCCGAGTCAAGAAGTTGGTCATCCTGATCAGATAGAACTTCCCAGCTTCCAGTTGGTGCCCCTTGTCCTGTCACTGGGCACCACTGGGAAGAGGCTGACCCCATCCTCCTGCCTCCCAGCCTTTAGCTATTGATCAGCACCGATCAGATCCCTCTCAGCCTGCTCTGCTCCAGCTCAGCAGCCTTGGGGCTCTCTCTCAGCCCTTCCTCCAGCCCCCTCTTCATCTTCACAGCCTCTACTGGACTCTTTCCAGTAGCAACTTGTATCTCCTCAACTGGGGAGCTCACATCTGCACCGAGGACTCCAGTTGTAACCTCACTGGGGCACAGGGGGAAGGAGAAACTTGCAGGAACTCATTAGCCCTCTTGGCCACGAGGGTCCATTGCTGGCTCTTGGGCAACTCATTGTCCACCAGCACTGCCAGATCCTTCTCCCCAGTATCTCACCCTCAACCTGTAGTGGTGCAGGGAGTTGCTTCACCCCAGCAGGGGTAGGACCCTCCACTTCACCCTTGTGCAGCTTCCTTCAGGTGAGGATGTTGAACAGGACTGGACCCAGTGCAGATCCCTGGGGATCACCACTGGCTGCTCCAGCTAGCCTCTGGGCCACGCATCTCCAAACCTGGTAGTCAAGACCCAGGCAGAGGATCCTCCTGCCCTTGTGAAACCACAGAATCACTGAATTACTAAGGCTGGAAATTGGCTGAACAGGAGCCAGTAGGGTGCCCAAGTGGCCCAGAAGGCCAGTGGCATCGTTGTATTAGCACTATTGTGGCCAGCAGGACTAGGGACATCATTCTCACCCTGGACTGGGCACTGGGGAAGCCTCCCCTCAAGTCCTGGGGGCAGTTCTGCACCCCTCACTTCAAGACAGATATTGAGGGGCTGGAGAGGGTCCAGAGGAGCAACGAGGTTG
>VZRI01001465.1:1169-49934 GCA_013397515.1 Upupa epops
AAGGCTGCGAGATGCTTGACAGGCGGGAGAGCTGGCCAGTAAGGGCTCGGCGGGCTCCTGGCGCCGTTCAAACGCTGACAGCGGCGGCGCTGCCCGCGGAGCTGGTGGGGGCTCGGCCGGGCGGGGGGCGGGATCGGGTAGTGAGGGGGGTCCCTCAGAGGGACCGAGAGCCGCCCACCCGCGGTGCTGCCCCTTGCACAGGTGAGCGATGGGGATGCTCCCAGGTCGGGGGGGCGGTCCCGAGCAGCCGTGAGGGCGGGGGAGTCCCCCGGGACGCCCCGCCCCGCTCTGAGGGGCAGCGGGACCCCACGCCCTTCACTCTGTGACGCCCCCGGGGGTACTGGCTGTCCCCAGCATCCCCTGTGTCCCCTCCCGGGGCGCGCTGGGGGCTGCCGCTTGAAGCTGGTTCCCCTTTCTCGCAGCTCCTGGTCCTTCCCATCTCCGCAGCCCCCGGGGCTGCTCCGGTCCCGCAGCGCTGCGAGTTAAGAAGGTTCCCCCGCGCCCCGGCAGTAAGTGGCCCCCGACTGAGTCCCCTTTCCCTGCCTGAGACCCTCCCATCAGGCCACACTCTGGGTCCTCAGGTCGGGTGTTTCCCCCGCTGCTCGGAACGTCCCCAGCAGCTCTTGTTTTCCACCCAAATGAGGGTGCACTGTGCTAGCTGAGGGCTCCCACCCCACTTCGTTGCACACAGGTGCTTCGAATCCAAAGGTTCATGGGCTCTCCTGCTTCTAAGGCTGCCCCCTCCCATGGTGTGTGAGTGGTGGGAGGGCAGGCAGGCTGCCTGCCCCTTGGGGGGTTGGGTGGTGCAAGGGCTTAGGGCAGACACCCCCTCCCCAGGTCACTGGTAGCCGGTCAGAGCTCTATCCTGGGGAGCAGCAGCACTGGGAGAAGCTGGTGTTGTGCAGGAGAGCAGCCAACGGGTAAGAACCAGAGCTGGGTGTGCAACTGGGGTTTTCTGGTGTTCGGCCTGCAGTGCCTTGGTGGGAGATGGGGTTGTGAGCTGAGAAGCCTAGTACTGGGGCAACAGAAGCTGCAAAGCTGCTTCTGAAACAGCATTTTCTCTAGGAAGGCATTGGTGGTGGAGAGAGGAGGAAGAGACCTCCTCCTTAGCTGAGGATGTTCCCGACACTGGGCCCCTGCTTTGGGGGTTGTGCTGCAGTGGATACCTTGGTGGTGACTGTGGCCAACCTTCTGTCTGCAGGTTGTGGAGAGCCCGTTGGATCACAAATTTTTGAAGCTCTTTCTTCCACTGGTTCAGCCAATCTCCAAAGTGCATGGACAATTATGAGAGGTGGGTGCTGGTCTTGTTGGCTTTGTAGGGGACACTGTAAAGCCTGATCATCATGGTGAACTGTGGGCTGTTCTTGGAGGGCTAGGGCTTTGCAGTGTGTTCCCAAGCTCCCATAGGATGCTCTAAACCTGCTTTCCTTGTTGGTAACATGAAAAATAATCATAACCCTGCCTGTAAACCAAGGCAGCGGGTATGGTAAGGGAAGTATCTGAGGTGGGAGAACGTGCTCTATCCTTCTCTGCTCTTCTCTCTCCCTTGCAACCTTTCCTGGCTGCAGGTTGGTTTTTCCAAGGCTGTGGCTGTGCTGCAGCTGGAGATCCAGGAGATGAGACCTTGACGTGGTCTGTGTAGATAATATTGTGTGCAGCAGGGCTGGGGTTTGGGACATATAGCAGCTTTGGTGGCTGGAGCCAACCTTGCTCCTACTCAGCAAGACCAAAGACCACCCCTGTGGGTTGTTGGTGATTGTGAACTGAGCCCCAGCTGTTTCTCTGTAGGGTTTTACATTCTCCTGGGCACTGGGGAATGAGACTGGTGACCGCTGCTGCTGCCAGCCTGTAGTACATCTTCCAGCCAGCCAGTGCAGGCAACGATTGCCTCTTGCTCAGCTGGCATTCACCACTCTCTGGCCCATCTCCAGCTGTAAAACTCCAGCCTAGGTAGTCCAGACTAAAAGCCTGAGCTGGCCATCAGCTGGCTTGGGCAGGGTGGAAGGTGCCAGTCACAAAGCATTGTCCTGGCAGACATCCTCTGCCTCAAACTCCTCCTCACCAACCTGTTTCAGCTCAGAGTTGCAGTGTGGTCTCAGGACACTGCCCAGTGCCAGCCCTCTGCTCTTTAGTCATTGTGTCTCTGGTTGTGGCTTTAAATGAAGGGACAGGTGGACTTTGCAGGTCTGGGTTTATGGAGGTGCAGAGGGTGCTGCATCCTCAGGACTATTTGAGCATCAGAGAGTGACCCTGATGTGGGAGAGAGAAGTGCCCTCTGCTGTAGCTGCCTTGAGAAGATTCGTGGCACCAGGAAAACCCAAGAGCACAGCAGGAGCCTCTAGGAGATGAAGATGGAATTAAAACTTTAATCTTATTTAGACTCTGGGTAATTAATACAGAGGCTGTAAAACGTAGGCCTGATCCCTGCACTGACTGCTGGGCACTGTGTTGAGGTGGCTGCAGGCTCTGTCTCCTCCTGGACTGGCTGTTGTGGCGGGTGTGAGAGCTTTGTTTGCAGACACGGTGGCTTTAATCCTGGCGTAAGGACGAGCTGGGAGCTGCGAAAGCTGCTTCAGTTTGGCCTGTGGGCTCCAAAATCTCCCACAGACAGGAATCTGGCTGATACCTGTCTTGGCACAAGGCTGTAAGCTCTGCTTTCCTCAAAGAGGATAACGAGTCCTATCCGTTTTCTGGCTCTGCAGCTGCACACCAGGACAGGATAGATTGGTCTGATGCTTGTTGTTCCCAGGAAAACCTCTGTGTCCTATCCAGCATCCCTATTCCTTGCTCTCCACGGGGATTTGTATGCCCTTCCCATGAGAAAGAGCCTTAAGGACCCTACAGCTGGAGGGGGACCATTGATCCAAAACCATCTCGGTTAGAAGTAATTGCAGCTTTTACCTGGCCATTAACCGATGGTGAGCACCATCCTTTCCCCACAGGAAAGGAGGATGGGCCCAGGTGGAAGGCTGTAACTGCACATTTCCCAGTGCACTGCTGGTCCTGGGCTCTGGGCTGCAGTGGCCATGGACTGGGGATGGTGCAGCTGTACCACAGGCAGTCCAGCCCTGCTGATGCCCCGGTGCCAGGGCTGGTTTCACAGCCGTCGATGCTGCAGCAGGCTCCAGCAGCAAAACCTGGCGGTCTGCTGCTCTCAGCTGCAGAGTAAACAAGCTGGCAAGAGAAACCATTTTGCTTCAGCTAGTAGGAGAAACCCTTTTTAGGTAGCACTTCCAACTGGCAATGCTCAACTTCATTAACCCCCTCCTTCCCTTCTCAATGAAACGTGAAGTTGCAGCGATTGGTGATCAGGCACTTGCCGGTGTAGCTTTGCCACCCAGAGCAACCAACACAGACGTGAATTTACTGCTTGATCTCGTAATTCCACTGCAATTAGACTGGCTGCTATAGAGCAATTTCCCTCGAGCCTCTGAGTTCTGGGCCTGGGCATTGCCCAGATTTTCTCAGACAAGGAAGGGGAGGCATGCAGGTATTGGCTGAAACATGAGGCTTTTTGGGTGCACCTGGAACTCAACTCCCTGGAGACGCGTCTACAGGTTGGAGCTGTGGGTGCCTGGCATGTCTGAAAAGGATCCTGCTTTTCAGGCTTACCTGTTCCTAGTCAGGCATCCAATGCTGGGTGGGAAAACAAGCCAGAACAAGGTTTTCAGACTGATCTCTGGGAGCAGGGCTAGCCTGTACCACCACCTCTTCTGTGCTGAGCAGGTGCAGCTGGTCCTCAGCTTGTGAAGACCTATAGTATGGAACAGCAGGGTCTGCTGCAGCACAGTGGGCTCAGGGCTTGTATTCATGTCCATGGAGCAGCGTGTCCATCCATATAGACTGAGCAGGCTGTGGGTGAGGTTGTCACCCCAGTGTTATAGCTGTTCCTCACAGCTCTGGTACTGTAGTCAAATGCTTTGTATAAAATCCTGGAGAAAACAGAATCACAGAATCATTAAGGTTGGAAAGGATTCAAGATCATCAAGTTCAACCCAACACCTCCATGAGCACTAGACTATGTTCCAAATTGCCACATCTCCTCACCTTTGGAACACCTCCAAGGATGGGGACTCCACCACCACCCTGGGCAGCCTGCTCCAGTGTTAACTGTTCTTTCACTGAAGGAAGTTTTCCTAATTTCCAATCTAAACTTCCCTTGGGGGCAACTTGTGGCCATTTCCTCTGGTCCTACCAGCAGTTATCTGGGAGAAGAGGCCAACACTGGCCTCCCTACAATAGGCAAAACCCTACTGAAAACCCATCCATTTAATTATTGTTCTTCTGTGCTTGTATCTGGAGCTCTATGATACCTCTCAACCAGCACTGTGACAGAAAGCACAGATGAAGATCTTGGTACTTTGGTCTTGTCTGTCCCTATCTAACGTCACTAACTTCTTATTTTTGTAGTCTGGGCGCTGCTGTGCAGGATACAGGTGGAATCTACAAGCTTCCCTGCCATTGCTCTGCAGCCTCTTGCTACTGCATGGCTAAGCACAGCCCAGCCCATGCCTGTGCCCAAGGTGGTGCCTACAAACTCTCCTAGTTCTCTCTGTCCTTCTACCAAAGTGTTGACATCCGGTTGGATGGGAACTGCAGGACTCTTGCTTTGACTGTTTCTGAAAGGGTGGAATTGAGGAGAAGGTTATCACTGCCAGTTGGTGCTGATCCTCTCTGCAAAGGGCTCTACTTACCCTCCTGTGAGTGGGCAAACGCTGTCTGTGTCAGCCAGCTGGGGAAGTGACCTGGAGCAGAAGGGGACCTTTGCCCTTGCTGCTGTTTTTTAGCCCTCCCACGCTCTTGCTGCTGGCTTGCAGTGCCCACAGGTTCTTCTGCTGTAGCAGATCTGTTCCTTGCTAGAGCTAAGGGGAGGATGAGCAGAGCTGTGGGTGTTAGTGGGGAGGCTGCAGCATCGAAGTTAGCATTGGTGTGACTTGTTTCACTCACTGGGCACCCAGAGCTGCTGGTGTGATGCTTTGCAGTGGCAGCTCTGTAAAGCTCCTGGTACAGGTGTTTCTCTAGGTTTCTAGCCAGCTTGTCCTACTGTGCTGGTATCTGCTTGTGCCTTGTCTCCTCATTTCTGGTGTTTGGAGATCATGGATTGCCTGCAAAGCTGTTGCAGGATGCTAAGCTGCAGGTTATACTGGCTGCAGCAAGCTTAGGAGCTGCTCTTTTGGGAATCACAGAATGGTTTGGGTTGGAAGGGATCTTTTTAAAGCTCATCTAGTTCAACCCCCCTGCAGTGACCGGGGACATCTTTCACTAGAGCAGGTGGCTCCAAGCCCCATCATACCTGACCTGGGATGGTTCCAGGAGCAGGGGCTTCTTGCACCTCTCTAGGCAACCTGGGCCAGGGTGTCACCACCCCTACTGTAAAATATTTCTTCCTTATGTCTAGTGTGAATTGTCTCTAAACCCATCACCCCCTGTCCTGTTGCTTCAAGCTCTGATGAAAACTCTTCCCATCTTTCTGCTCAGCCCCAATAAGAGGGGGTGAAGTTGGTGTTCCCTCCCTCCAGCCAGTGGTTCACACCATGGACTGTGCAGCTCCAGGCTGAACTCCGTTGTCTGTGTGATTTATTGGGGTGCTTCTGTGCTCAAAAGCTGTCTTTGCTCAGCACTCACTCTCAGCTAGGCAAAGCTGGAGACTGAGGCTGCAGGGAGTCAGGGTAGGTCCCTCACCAAGGGGACTTGTGGAGTGTCTCCTGGGAGGATGCTTTGACCTGCAGTGGCTCTGGGGTTAGCATCACATCCAGGAGGGACAGGATGTCTTGGGTAGCCAGGACTGTCCGCTGGGCTCTGGTATCTGATAGTGACCCCATTTAACTGCTGGGTCGAATATCCTGGAGTCTGTAGTGCTGCACAGCCAAGGGCTGGCCTGACCCTGTGTTGTAGCTGTAAATGTGTCTGTGCTGGAGCACAGTCCTTACTGGAAAGTCTGTCTCCAGCACCGGCATGGATGAGGGATGTTACCTGCTCATCCCTTTCCCATCTGTCCCAGATAGATCTGCATAGGGCTTGCTGGGGACTGAGTGGGATTTGTAGCTCTGCTCCCTACTGGTAATGGGACAAGATGCTGTTATATGGTGATGCGAGGGCACAGAGGCCAGGTGCCTGTGATCTAGGGCTAACCCTGTCTCTCTGCCTCAGTTTCTCCTCCCATGTGTCCTGTCCTGTGGTTTCTAGATGCTAATCAGGGCAGGGAGAGCAGGTAGAGTCTGGTGTGGGGGCACCTTGGGCTGCTCCTGCCATAGGAATTGCCCATCTCCAGCCAGAGCACCTTCTCAGCACAGAGTGGCAGAAGAGGCAGATCCTTCCCTGTTCCCTGTGTTTGCCAAGTCGGGGGGGGAGAAGTTAGGGCAAAAATTATGTTAACATTTGGAGCTGCCACTCAGACTGGGGGAAAGGGCATGGAGCATGGAAAGGATGGGGCCCTCTTGGGCTCCCCTGGACCAGTGGGGGTCCCCTTTCTCTCTGAAAGTGACCTGAGCTGTGTGCGGTGAGTGCTGCGAGCTGACGCTGGGCTCTGAAACGGTTAATCGCTGCCTGCAACGGAAACTGCAGCTTTCCCAGCAGAGCCCTGGCAGCTGGGAGGGCACTGGTCTGGTGGTGGTGGTGGATAGATGGACAGACGGGCGGACCGCCGGATGGATGGATGGATGGATGGATGGATGGATGGATGCACAGCAGCAGCAGGACTACAATCCCCGGCAGGGTGCAAGCCCTCCCCGGGGGATGCCGGGACTGGTAGTCTGGGGCTTGGTGTGTGGGGTCCCTGTTGCCACTCGTGACTGGGACTGGGGGACCCGGAGGGAATGTGCACTGTCGGGGAGGAGCCAGCGTGTTCACCCACTTTGTTGTTAAATACCTTAAAGGAGCAGTGGCTGTGCCCGAGCGAGCTCCCTAGCGCAGCCAGCAACCTGGGCTGTGGGCTTTTTAAAGATAAAAATCACTCCCGTGGCCTTGGTTATTAACGACAGCGCTCTCGCTCAGTAACTCCTTCGGTGCCTGAGCGTCGCCAGCCACCGGCCTGCCTTGCTGCAGGGCTGCGTGTGTGATACTGGGCGACCTCTAGTTCTGCATCCTTACCCTGGACCACCTCTAGTTCTGCATCTCCCCCCCGGGCATTGTCACCCTGGACCACCTCTGGTCCTGCTTCCCTGCTCCGAGCATCCTCATTGCCTGTGGCTGGCAGCCTGGTGCTGCTGGGAGGTAGGTGCTGACCCCTCCAGCACCCTCCGTGCCAAGGAAAATCTTAGTGAGGCTGGTTCCTCCCAGGGGACACATCCCTGCTTGTGATCCCCTGCAGGTGAAGAGCTCTGGAGCCAAGTGTAGAGCAGTGGGCAGCGAGGTCATGCTCTCATGCCACTGTGGCCCAGCCATGACCTGGAGATTTCTCCCCCTGGCATCATTCTGTCTGGCACCCAGTGCCTCCAGCCAAGCACCCTGGCCTGTGCCCAGTAGACACCCACATCAAAGCCACTGTGACTTGACTGGGTTTATAGAGGTAAACTGGGATAGCAGTGAAGCACCCAGCCCCTGGCAGCTTCTGTGGGGTGGACAGGGCTGCCTTGGGTGCATGGTGGGGGCCACAGTTGAGTTGGTGACCTTGCACTGGGATCATGATGGGGATGTCTGGTAAACATGTTCCCCAGCAGAGCTTGATCAGCTGCTGGGTGGCACCTGGCTGCCTCAAATTGCTTTGGTTCTGGTACCCTGTCCACACAGTCCTTGTCTCTGTGCCCCTCTGAGCTGTGGTGGAGTGGGATGAAGTCTCCCTGGAAGGTAATTTTGATGGAAAGGGACTGCTGAAGCACAGCAGGGGAACCTCACAAACTGGAAAAGCAGGAATAACCACCAAAAAGCAGCTGGTTGGGAAGGCTGTGATGCTCCAGGGAGCCAGCACCTGAGCTGACTGGCACTGGGGGATGCTCTGGGGCATTGGATGGCCTGGACCTGCCTATGCTGCCCCTTGTCACGTGTCATGGCTTGCTCATGGGCTGTCACTGGTGTGAAGGCAATGGGAGGTCTGGGGTGGCTAGGCTAAGACAAGCCTGACTTTCCTGGGCTGCTGGGTGCAGCTCAGCCTCCTCTCTGCCCAGGGGCTGGGTGTTTGTCTGCTGAAGGGCCACACTCGATTCTTTTTCTCTCTGGGTGCAGTTGTTAAGAGTACTGGGCATTCCTGATCCTGCCTGGAACTGGGCTTCAGCTGGTTTGTGTTGTGAATTCAGACTCCTGTCTGTACTGCTCTCAGCCCATACTGGCAGTGGCTGAGCTCCTGTTCTTGTTCAGATTTGGGGTTGTCTCGGTGACATTCATATCCAGAACAGACAGACAGGAGCTCAGAAAGTTTCCAGTGCATGAGCAGAACAATGGGAGCAGGTCTGAAGCCTATCAGAGCCTGTGGCTATGGTGCCAGGACCTGGCCCCCTGTTTGCAAGGGCTCGTGTGGGTGGGTGCTGGATCACCACCAGTGTAGCTGTGACCTCCTGGGCACATCAAGGGCAGCAGAAAGCACCTTCTGGGTTGCGGCACAATCTATACTGGATCCTTCTTTCTGCAGAAGGAAGCAGTGGAGTGGGAGATGCTGCCTGAAGCAAGATGTTGGCTGCAGCTTCCAGCAGGGAGCCCATATTGCTCCTGTGCTCTGGGTGCCTCATGGATGCTGAAACAAACAGCCTGGGGAGTTCTTCCCCAGCTGTGACCAGTGTGTGGGAGCACAGAGTGACCAGAGCATCCTTTACAGCAAGGGTAGAATGCAGACAATAGTGTAGGAGGGATAAAATTCATCTTGCTTGGATGAAGGGGAAAGGGTGGGGGCTCAGTCTAATATCTTTTGCTGGATGCTTTCTGGGGGCAGTTCAGGGCTGGGATGAGGTGTTGTGTGTGGAGCTGCACAGCTCAGCCTCCAGCCACTGTGTCTGACCTTGGTCCAGGCAGTCTATATGCTCTTTGGTGCTGTGATGCTGACAACTTGCTCCTGTCCGTGTGTCTCCTGTGCTTGGCCCAGCAGGAACCTGCTGTGAGAGCCCTGATGCAGCATTTGTTAGGGGGTTCATGGCCTGTGTGGGGACCTGGTGAAGCTGTCTGGTGAATGAGGGCATGGGAAATTTCCCCTGCTGCCAGCCTCTGTAGCTCTGCTGCTTGTTCCTTTTTGCTCTTCATTCCTTGCCTGCTATTCAGCACCCTGGTGCCAGCAGCCTCATGACCACTAATACGTTGTGATGGTTGTGTGGAGCAGGTGCCTTGGAGAATCTCTGCTCTGATATTGAAGCAGCAGCCCCAAATGGTGAAATGATCTGCTGGAGGCAGCAGGAGAAGCTGTGGGATGGGGGTCCTGAGACAATAAACAGCTCTGCTGTGATGTGCAAAAGCTTCTTCATGCACCCTGGCATCCCCAAGGCTGGAAGGAACTTTTCCTGCTCTGGAAAGGCTAGAAATGAAACGTGGATAATATCACTAGGCTGGCGTTGCTAGAGGAATTAAAAGCCAAGCAACCGCATCCATAGGAACCTTCAGTTCTTCCCTTATCCCCTTGCACATCCAAGTTAATTGCATTTCCAACTGACACATCAAGCTGTCCTGCCACGGTCATCTGCAGCGCACAGAGGTTGCTCCAGGGTACAAACCTCACCCTGGTGTCTTGCTCTCTTGTGGGGATAACGCCTTTCTCTGGGCTGTCTGTGCCATGGTCAGATCTGAGGAGCCCCAGGCTCCAGCTGAGTGTCTTGCCAGGTCTTTACGGGTATCTCTCGAAGGTGAGACTTGTCAGGCTTAAGCAATGGATGAAATTTTTTTAATGGGTGTTCAGCAGCCACTGTGGAGATGCTTAAGGGCATAAATTTTTTGAGAGCATAATGGATGTTAAGCTCTCAAAAATAAATCCAAAGTCTCCCCAGCCTGTGTTTCCCAAGGTGGTGGTGGCTAGCTTAGGATGAGAGTGAGCGAAAGGATTGGATTCTAGGTGGTGCAGAGCACCAGTGTGGCTCTTCTGCTTTCTTTGTGTGTCTGAGAGAGCTCTCAGTGCTTCGGGATGCTGAGGGTTAGGACAGCAGGGTGAGTGCTGTGAGAAGCCACTTTGGAGAGCAGAGTTATGGGGTTTTCACCACACCAATAGCATTGGTTGGGCAGAGTGAGTAGCACCAGGCTCTCAAACCTCTTGCCCAGAAGACATATTAGTGGCATCTGGAGACTCAAAGAGGCCTTCCTGATGAAGCACAGCAGGCAGTTTGGGTGCAGGAGATGTGCCAGTGTTTTCCCCCTCCAGCAAAGGTTAGGAAGACCTGGATGAAGCAGTTCTGCCCAAATCATTGCAGGGAGAAGATGGTGTTACTGGAAAGTGTCTCCTAGCTTCACCTCCTGGCGGAAGCCTCTTCTTTTCCCTGGAGTGGGAATGTACCTTTCCTGGGCCAGTGACAACCCCATGTGAGAGTTTTCTCCATGGCTGCACCAGGAGGTGGGGCAACAGGAAGGAGACTCTCTCCTGGTTATTGGAGTGCTCCAGGGCTGGGAAATGGGGAGGAACTGACTCCATCCTTCCCTAGCCACTGTTACCCCAGGCTGGGAAGCGGAGCCGCTCCTCTCTGCAGACACCATGACGCAGAAGAGGGAAGGAGGTGGAGCAGAGCTGTGCTGGCATGGGCAGCAATGCCAAGGTTGCCAGCAAGCCAGCAGCCCAAGACTTGTTTTGTGTTGCTTCCCTCTGCTGCTGGAGATGATGATTCTAGGAGAAGGTAGATCCTGCTTTTGTCTGCCTGCCTGGAGCTGCTGGCTTGGGGAAAGAGGGAACAACCCTGGTTCTGCGGAGGTGACAGGTGAATGTAGGTGCACTGCACTGCGCCCTCGCCTTCTCTTGCCAACTTCCCTCCCAAATCTGGCTGGAAATACTCCTGCTTTCTCCTTGAGGTCAGCTCTACTGTGGCTCTGAGGTCATCTTGTCCCTGCCAAGGGTTCGGCTCTCTCTGTGGATCTTTTTGTGTGAGATGTTCCATGCGCCTGCCCTCCCTAGGCTGTGATAACGGTGCTGGCAGATGAGCAATGCCAGGGCCTTCAGGAGTGTGATGAAGTTGGGGCATCCAGTGACTTGTGCCAGGTCTTTCAGCTCCTTGCTTGCGTGTTGGGGCAGGTGTTGGTGACAGGTCCACGCAAAACCAGCTCGCATCGAGTCATCAGTGCCCTGCTGGCAGGAAGGACTAAGAAAAGGGGGGAAGTTGTGGAATGATCAGGAAAAAAATGACTCCTTGAAGTATGGGTTGCTGCAGAAATCCTAGCTGCTGCTTCTCTGGTTCAGTGTGACCCTATGCCTTGGTCGTGGTAGTGATTGATGTAATTATGGGAACTGGAAAAACACCGTTTTCTGATCCAGAACTGGGTCTGCTCAAAGAGCTGTTGTTTAGGGAGTCTAACTGCCTGCATCTGCCCCAAAGGCAGCTCTGGATTCTGTCCCCTGAGCCCTGGGTGGTCATCATGACCGACTCACAAAAAAAGCTGTGTCTAATCATCCTCCTCAAAAGCTGTGAGGATCAGGGCTCTTGCTGGTCCTCAGAATCACAAGGTGTGGCTGCATCAAGAGCCTCCAGCAGGTTCTGGCACGAGATGTGAACAGATCCTGGTGCCTCCTTACTCTGGTTTGCCCATCTGGATTTTCTTCCCTCCTCCTCCAGCTTGCTCACCCATGTCCGGGCTGGGAGAGCATTTCTGTGTGGTTGCTACCGGAGCAATGAGGGATGGCAGAACATCCTCCCACCCAGCACTAGTCTGCAAGTTCTCCAGGCTCCCAGCTGCTCTGGCTGCTGCTGCCTCTTGGGGGAGGAGAGGAGGGACCGAGCAGGGGTCTCAGCTCCTTGGCACAGCTGCACCGGGGCTCTCTGTGGCTCCCAGGCATGGCAGATCCTCCCCAGATGGAGGATGGGGCCCTGGGGTTGTTTGCCGTCTGCTGCTTTGCTGCCTAAAAAAAGCCTGGAGGCCGTTCTACGCTGCTGATCTGCTGTTATCCACTGATTTGCACCATAAACAAGGTCTCCCGTTATCCCTGAAGAAGGATGCAGATGACTCCCCTCCTGACATGTGCATGATCTGTGCGCGCTTGGCTCTTCTCTCTTCTCAGGCAGCTGGCAGGTTATTTTTGGTTCTGGAGCAGCCCAGATCTGGTTTCTGCCGGGGCGAGTCCCTGCCCAGTGCAGCTCCTGCATCCCCTGGGCTTGTGGGAGGTGACCCTTGCTGGCTCCCTCACCGACAGGTCGGCTGGAGCTGGTGGGGATGCTCTGGTACTCACCTGCCAGAGGGCTTGGCTGGTATCTCTGAGGAATGGCTGCAGAGAAGGGGACATTGGCTAGGTCTGCAGGGACTCACCTGGATGTGGTGGCCTGGGAAACTTGATCTGAGGGCCTCTGGGTGAGAGGGACAGGCAGGAGCAGCTGGTGCTGTCGCAGGGCTTGGAAATCCAAGCCAACACCTAGTCACGTGTGTCCCCTTTGGCTTGCAGGCTGGAGGAACAGCGGTCCCTTCCCTCAGCTCCTGGCCTCCTGCCTGGGTCTTGCAGTAGAAACTCCTTGGAGGAGCTCTGAAGGCTTTGCTGGGGGCAGCTCTAGGGGAGATGCTGGGGCCTCGTTCTCCACTTCTCCTCAGAAATTACTTGTGAGAAATGTAGGTGCTGCTACTTGGCTGCCTTGCTGCAAGGACGTCCTTCCTCTCAAGATCCCCTGTAACTGCAGGAGGTCTGAGCCTTTCCTTAAAGCCAAGATTTATCCCAGTAGTTCTGCACCAGCAGCTCAGGATGCTGCTCAAAGGGACCTGCCCACATCTGTCCTTTGGGATGCCCTGGGGGACCTACTTGAGGAGGGAGCAGAGTGCAAATGATCAAAAAGGATTTTGTCACCAGGTTAGACACAGGTTTCACGTTTGCTGGGCATGGTGGGCTCTGTGGAAAAGCGTGACTACTTGTTTCCCAGCAAGAACCAGTTGCCTGGCACTGCAGGCTGGTGAACTGGTGAGTGCCTTGCTGGAGCTGAGCCTGCAGGAGGTGTTTTGAGAGCTCACATCTGTGGTGAGAAGGTGACCCCAACCACATTGCCCCCCGCTGTATCTGGGTGTCGTTATTTGAGGCTTTTAGTAGACTGCTGTGCATCCTGACACCCTTTCTGTGCTCCTTGTGGATGAGCCTGTGTGCCTGGCTGTGCGAGTGGGGTAAGAGTCTGCTCCCGGGGCTTGGGATGCTGCATCCAGACACACTGGGTGCTCAATGGGGAGAGCAGGACTAGCATCACAGTGTGTGTATTTGCAGTCAGAGTGAGCTGGCAGAGATGCTGTGTGTCCAACGGGGTGTCAGAGCCACTCTTACCTACCCCTGGTTGTCAGGGGAGGCTGCAGCACTGCCTGTCCAGTGCTCCTCATCCTCTCTGGTGCAGCTACTGAGCCAGGATAGCTTTTTCTCACTGAAAACTCTGCCCTTTCCTCCAGGGAGGGAGCATCAACACGTCCTCCCACGTTCCTGCTCATCCCCTTTCAACAAAATGCCACTCTGACGTTTTTCTCTGCTCCTGGCAGGGAGGGAAGCTGCTTCCAGCCTCTAACTATGGGGCTTCTGGTGTAGGCTTGTAGGTCTGGGCTCTCCTGCTCCATGCATCCCCTTTTTCCTCTCTGTGTGGGGTTTCTGACTCAGCTCCCAGGACCGACCTGGCTCCTAACTCTGCAGGGTTGGCTCCTGCCAGTTCTTCTGTGGGAGAGCTCTTTTCCCCAGGAAGCCTGAAGGTCTCAAATGCCACCAAACCCATAACCAAATCAGCTGTGAATAGGCTTTAACTTACTATTCAGGAGTACAATAGAGAATCAAATAGATGCTACCTCTCCTCTGACTGTCTGTGTGCCTGATTTTCTTTGTTGCAGGTGACTGGGGGAAAGAAAATAGGTTTGTTATGAAAGCACCAGGTCCAAAGTGCCCTGCTCTGTTAATCTGGAAACGAGGAGATGTGAAGGAGGTGGCTCATGGGGATGAGGGCTGCTGTCGGTGGGAGCTACATGAGGCTGAGACTGAAGGCTCTGCACGGCACAGGGTTTGGTGAGGGTGGCTTTGTCCAGCCACTTGTCCTCACCAATGCCCTGGCAGAGGATGTGTTGCCTCCCTGTACCTCCTGGTTTTGGTTGTACAGCCCAGGGTACTTGTATGCTGCTGTGCTTCTCTGTGCTCTGCTCTGTCCTTGGCCTGGACACTGCTCATCTGGGCAGCTTTTGGCAAACATCACCCAGACCAAGAGTGAAATTCAAGTGTACAAAGCAAGGTACTTGGTGTAAAGCATCTTAGGGCTGCACTGGGCCATGAAGGCATCTCATGGGGTGGGTAGCAGGACTACCTTGTGCTATAAAGCTTCTGTCAGGGATGTGGTGCTGAGCAGGAAGAAGCAAAGAGTTCCTTCTTCTTCCTGCAGAGCTGATTTCCAGGAGCTCTGCTTTTGAGGTGGCCTTGTTGGTAGGGGGAGAATCTCAGCACTACAGATATCTGGAGTGTCTCTGCAGACCTTCTGAGCAGGTTTTCATGCCCGAACGCTCTTGATCTCTGGTTTGCTCATTGCACTCGGTCATGGAGGGACAATTGGACATCCCCAGCTGAATCATAGAATCCTCATGGCTGGAAAGGACCTCCAGGATCATCAAATTCAGCCCTCATCCCAACAGTTCCCTAACCCCCTATACCATGGCCTCCAGTGCTCTAGCTACTTGTTTTTTAAACACTTCCAGGGATGGTGGCTCCACCACCTCCTTGGGCAGTCTGTTACAGTGCTCAACCACTCTCTCAGGAAAGCACCTCTTTGTAGGATCCAATCTAAACTTCCCCTGTTGCAACTTGAGGCCATTTCCCCTCATCCTATCAGAAATTTGGGAGAAGAGACCAGCACCAGTCTTGCTACAACCTCCTTTTAGGTAGCTGTGGAGAGCAGTAAGGTCTCTTCTCAGCCTCCTGAGACTAAACAACCCCAGTTCCCTCAACCACTCCTCATAGAGCCTGTTCTCCAGCCCTCTCTCCAGCCTCGTTGCCCTTTTCTGGCCTTGCTCCAGCACCTCAATGTCCTTCTAATACTATGGCACCCTAAACTGGACCCAGTATTTAAGGCGCAGAGTACAGGGTCACCACCACCTCTCTACTCCTGCTGGTTACACTGTTCCTGATGCAGGCCAGGATGCTGCTGTGGGAAAGGGAGGGTGCTCTGTCTTTGTGGGTGCCTGACCCACTGGACCCACCATGAGCTCCTGCCAGCCTGGGTGTGGGTGCAGACAGGAGCCTGTAGTTAGGCGGCACCTCGGATATGAAGGGGATGTGAACTCGCTATTCCCTTTTCAAGTTTGACACCAGGGATTTTCCCCACCCACTAGGAGAGCTGGAGACGAAAAAAGAGCAGAAAGGAAAAAGAAAAGGGAGAGAGGGAGTGAAAAAAATTAATAAAATCCCTCCTTAAACTGCTGGTGAGGGCAAGTCAAGGAGGCAGAAGTTAAAAGGGGCTGTGGGGGAGGGCTTGGGCTGTGTCTATCTGGCTGGCCAGCTCTGACTCACCAACACATGCAGGTACAGCCCTGCTGCATCCTGGTTTCGGGTTAAGCCTTGCTGAGAGGGTTTTGCAGAGGCAGAACAGAAGGGAAGAGTTACTGTTCCTTGTGCTTGGCTGCTTAGTGTATGGTGGTCCCAAATCACATCCCCACTCTTGTACTTAAAGATGTGTCAGTTGCATCCCAACCCTGGGTGAATCAAGAAGGACCCAACTGTGGATGAATCGAGAGGCTCTGGCCCCACTGCTGCAAGAGTTGCAGGATTAGGCTGCCTTAAACAACAAAGCCCTGCTCTGTCTGACAGACAGATACCCCCGGGGCAGACTGGAAGGGTGTGGAGTGGAGGCTTCTCTATGCAGAAGAAAGATGGGAATGGTTTCTGGTCCTGCCTGTCTGGTTTAGCACTCCAAGCTGGGGCTTGGGAGATCCAAAAGGGAGCCTGATCCCAGCTGTGAGCCTATGGCTTATTATTATTTAAAACCTGGGGAGCTTGACGCTGCAAAGCTGTAACTTGGACCCAGATTCACCCGATAGACCCGCTTTGCCAGGGATGGAGCCGTTGACAGGAGGCTGGAAGCAATGCCTGACTCTGGGTAGTTCTCATGCAGCTCCAGTTGACACCAGCAAAGGCAGCAACAAGACTCTCGCCTCTACCCAGCTGTGAGCTTCAGCTTTTAGTTTTGAAGGTAAAGGTTTAGAGGGTTGAAACTGGCTACCTTGGGCATCCTGAAACCCAGACTTGACTCATACCTAGGTATGGTGTGTCCCGTCTGGAGAGAAATGGAAGTTACGCATGGCTGAGTGTGACCAGGCAGGTCCTACCAGTGACAGACTATTTTCTGGGTCCTGCTGGAGTCTGGACCAGTGCTAGCACCTGTATGGAGTGATGCTTTGTCCTGCAGCACCATAAAAAGAAGCAAAAAGTGTAATTCCAGTCCTTGGACACCATTCTTATAGTCTACCCGGAAGGGCAGAAGAGAAGGCTCCCTTACCCAGAGCTGTTCTTCCCACAAACGACCCTACCAGGAGCAGGGGCTGACTGCCAGCAGCTTGTGGAGGAGGAGAGGATTTATGACCAGATGGTGTGAGATGTCCCTGTGGGAGCTCACAGCAGCTCAAAACAGCCCCCCCTTCCTGTGGTTGCCCCATAAGGTTAAGCTCTGTGGGGTATCACGGGGAATAGTAGCAGCTCTTGGAGCTGAAAGAAGCTGTTGATGTCTTCTACTCTTCAGGAGGACAGATGGCTGGGTCACCACCCATTGTGGTGGTGTTTGGGCACCTGGGGCTTGGCTGTGCTGTCACCCCAGAAGCTTTGGTTCCCTTCATCTTCCCTCTGCCCTGACTGTGCGTGGCCATTGCAAGACCAAGCCTTGCAAACAGTGGAGTTCAGCCTTGTGATTTTGCCCCTCTGAATCTCACAGTCCACTTCTCTGGGTACTACCAACCTGCTGCAGAACAGAGCACAGCACCCCAGCTCAGTCTGAAGGCCTCCTGTCCTTGGTGCTATGGCCATGCCAGGTGCTGAGGTCTGGAGAGAGTCACCATACCCTGGAGCTGTTGCCCCTGCTCTCATGGGAGGGACAGATGTCACCATGTCCCAGTTGCTGGCTGCAAGAGCTGTGCAAGTGCAGAGCTGAAGGGGAGAGCTGTTTGACCCTACCAGAAGGAAGCAGTGAGCTTTGCCCTTGCTCTCAGTTCTGTGAACCAGACTATCAGAGGGAGGTAACTGTTCCACCAGCAGGGTACAACAACCACAATGGGCTCCTGCTGTGAAACGCCCCTGATCTGTGAGTTTCCATGTGAGAGGAGGCTGCTCTGCAGGTGGCATGTGAGCAACTGTTGTCTCCATGCCATGGGTGCGTTGCTTTGGGCAGAGAGGAGCGTGGTCTGAGCTGCTGGCATGCTGCAGAAGAGGGGAGCTGCTCTGGGGAAGGCTGCTGGCGTTTGGCAGATGAGTTGACGTGGAAAGAATCTCTTCCAAGACACCTCTTGATGGAAATCAGTCTTGCACAGCTCTGGGGGTGGGCTGCGAGGGTGAGGGGTTGGGAGATGATAGGCATGGTGGCTGCTAAATTTAGAGGGACACCATTTTGTTGGTTATCTCCCTGCGTGGTGTGTTGGACCATGTCTGCAGCTCCAAGCCTGCTCCTGGCCAAACCTTTCAGCTCTGTGGTGTCTCTGTCCATGCATGGCAGGAGCCTTCCCTTCCACCTTTCCCTGATTTTTCAAGACCTTTAATCTTGCATGTAGTCTAAACCAGTCCCTCTGGGGAGGTTTAGAGTGGGGAGCCCATTCTGCCCCCACTTCTCACTGCTCATGTTTCTTGGACTCTGCTGGCTGGTGACCCTCTCTACAATGTGGAGTTCGTTACCTGCCCTGCACAGATTTCTCTGGTGGGAAGGGAACCTGATGCAGCAAAGGCTCCAGCTCTCATCACAAGTCTTTGTCAAGGTACGAGCAGCTGTTCCCAGCATGAACTGGCCTGTGAAGGTGTTGGGTCTGTGTGCTGAGCCCAGATCCCATGTAAAGTGGGAGGACAATATCCCTGAGCAATGTAGGTCCTGAGATGATGTGGAACCTGAAGGAGATGGCTGCTGCTGCACTTCTCTTCAAAGAGGGCGTGATGAGGCACCCCTTGCTATGGTGGCGCTGGCACTTGGGGCTGAAGCAGGATCTGTAATAACTGGGCTGCTTTAGGACCTTCTCTCCATCTTTCTGAGAGGTGCTAATTCAAGTTGCACCAGGGGAGGTTTAGGCTGGACCTTGGGAAAAATATCTTCTCTGAAAGGGTTGTCAAGCCCTTACACAGGCTGCCCAAGGCAGCAGTACAGTCTCTATCCCTGGAGGAAACTGAAAGACATGTAGATGTGGTACTTAGGGACATAGCTGAGTGGCTGGACTTGATGGTTGCAAAGGCCTCTTCCAAACAAAATCATTCTGTGGTTCTCTGTCTTCACCTAATATCCAGAAGCCACGGCTCATTGCAATTGGGTTCTACCTGAAGCTGATCCCAACAAAGGCTTAAAAAACTCCTTATCTTGAGCTGTTGGCTGGCCCCATGCCTGGAGGATGGTGAGGGGATGCTGTTTGCCTTGCTGGGGCTATGAAAGGAGAGAAGGGAGAGGTGCCTGGATCCTGGGAACACCCAGGCTCACCAGTGTGAGCAGGAACTATTCATCCTACAGAGGGGCTGTGGCCATCTCCATGCTTGGTGTTCTCAGTGGTGTGGGGTTGTATGTGACTGTATGTGGTGGGGCAACTGTGCCCCTCCATGTGTGATGTGAAGGAGAACCAGCTCTGCTCTCCCAAAGCCAGGCTGTGCTGTAGGCTCTGTTGAGGAGGGTGGGATGTTGAGGCAAGGGTTTGCTGCTGGTGAGCTGTACCCCCACCATGCCAGGATTAACCTCTTCCACTGGTTCCTCCTCTGACTGGGACAGATCTGGTTGTGCAGCTGGGACAGCAGATGGAAGGAGGAAGCTGGTTGTGCAGTTGTTCATAGAAATCAGATGTGAAAAGGGTGGGATCACAGTGGCACAGGTGAGGACATCATCAAGGGCAACCTGTACCAAGTCCATCTATGTCCTCTCAGAGCAGACACTAAGCTCAGTGCTGCTGGGACACAGGGAGTGGTGTCGCTTGAACCCCTCTTCCCTCTCCCCACACAGCATAGCTGAAGCTCTGCAGTGACAACGAAAAATGCCTTGTCCTGGAACTGCACCTTCTGCCAACTTCCCTTATCAGCCCCGGTGCTTTCGCCTGGAGCCAGTGGCTGTGAGGATGGGGATGGGGGAACTCAGTGCTGTGATCTGCTCTCTCGCCTGCAGCCTGTTTGCATTCATGATTGCACCCGTGCATTAAAGTGCTTTGAGCTCCTCGTTACCAAAGTGCAGGCTCTGGGTTTTAACGAGCCACCCGTGGGAGCTGGGACTGCGTGAGACGAACTGCCGTCCCGCTGAACCGAGGCAGCGCTTGACAACAGGCACCGCTGCCTGGAAACGGTGGGCAAAGGCTTTATTGACCACTGGAGGTCACTTTTTCAATAATGCAGTACAATCCAACTTTATTTTGTCAGTACCTTTCATGCAGGCTGCTTCTGAGCTGCTCGGCAGCCACGATGCGAAGGGAGGGAGAGGAAAGGCTTCTCCTGGAGCTGGGGAGGTGGAGGCTGCTCAGCAGTGCGGGGTGCAGAGCAGAAAGCTCTTGTGCTTTGGCGAAGAGCTGGAGGAGGAGGAGAAAAGCAGAAAACGAAGCAGCCAGGATGCTGCTCCCTGTGCTGTAGATGCACCTTCAGGCTCTTCATAAGCAAAGAGCACGTTTGGCCCTGGGGAGGGGTGCAGGAGGGGGCTGGCAGGTTAGCACAGGCAAGGCTAGGTGTCCTGTGGGGAAGGTCAACCTGTGTTCCACAGAGACAGGCAGGTGTTGGGAAATGGAAGCCCTAGAGCAGCATGGTCAGAAATCCAGCTTGCTGCAGCTGTTGGTTTCTCCTAGAGCAATGGAGCTTCAGGTTCCCTGTGATATGAGCCTGGACGTGAGCAGGCTCAGGCCAGCCAGAAATTGTGCTGAAATCGTGCTGCTCCCTGCATGGTGCTAAGCCGTTCCAGGAGGGGACTGGGACTGTCCTGCCTGCTCCAAATGTTGAGTTGAGGACCTGCCCAGGCCAATGTCCCACAAAGGATGAGTTGGGTGTCTCCTTCCAGCCCATGCAGACAATATTCTGAGTGCTGTCCTTGTAGAAGAAAAGCTGTATGGGCCTCTGGAAAGTGTCTTGGGTCACCCCAAAATCCCATGCAGGAGTGAGAAGGGGCATTCTGGAACTCTGATGCCAGCAGCTGCTGCTTTTCCTAAAGAACTGTGGGAGAAGCAGAGTCCACACACACAGGAAGAGATGGAGGCTGGAGGTGCAAAACCCAGCAATAAGCCTTTTGGAGTCAGCAGCAGTGGCTAGTATGTGAGGTTCTGCCAGGCTTTGTGCTTCCCATGCATGGTGGCACATGGTCTCCAGACCTGCTGCTTGTGCTGAGCAGCTTGGGGTGCTGGACATGGCTGCTGGGATGTGACCTGCTGGCCTGGCTCTGCTTGTGTGACAAATCTTTCTGGAAATCATCTGGGTTCACAGCTCACAGCCTTGTGTGTTCTGGCTGCACCACAGACGGGGCTGAGCCCTGTTTGCAGGGATAAGATCCCCTTATCCTTCAGCCTAGGGAGGGAGATGTGGTGGTGGATGGTCAGCTGGAGAAATGCAGCAGCAGGGCTGTGATTTCAGGCTATTTGCACATAGGTGCCTGGACAAACAGAGCTCCTGGGAAGAGGGCTGATGGATCTTGGACACAGCACCAGTGTCTCTAATCCACATCCCTCTGCCTCGCTTCCTGTTGCTCCTGTGCTCTCTATTCCATCCTGACTGAATCCTGATTTTTTGCCCTTTCTGTCAGACATGCAATCCTGTACCTGCTGTGTTTTGGGGTCTCTTTGTGCCTCCAGCATCTTCTGGGTGCCCAGGCTTAAGTTCTCCCCTTCTGCTGAGGGAAGCAAAGGTCTTCTGCGTCTTCTGAACCTGTTGGAGCTGCATGAAAGGGACTTGGGCTTTCAGCAGGGCTCAGTGAAGCCCAGAGGCATCCAGTTGACACAGGAGGAATTCAGACTTCTCTTGTTTCTTTTTGCCGTGCTGGAAGTCACTTGGGAAGCTGGTTGTGCCAGATCAGCCATGTGGGAACTGTTTTTGCTGCTGCCCTTTGGGGGCACCTGGCATTCAGGTTTACCCAGGACCATGCATGGCTATGGGTGGCTTGAATGGCCCTTGTGTCCAGGCTGGTAGATGACAAGGTTGACTCTTGTGCTGTTGCTTGTTCACTTCATCATCCCCTGATCCTTAATTCTGGAGTGGCCGGTTCAGACACCAGTACTTCCATTATCACCAGAATGAGCAGATCTGGGGGGGTTGGCTAGAAATATTATCTCTGAGAGGTGGGAAAGGAGTAAGTGGTTTCCACATCTGTTTCTTCTGCAGCTTGGGCAGGGAGGGGCTGGGTTTGCATGGAAATGTCAGCGTGGAGCTTGGTGACCCTGGGTCTGGGCAGGGAATTGCTGCTGTGCCGCAGCCGCTGTCCCTGAATTGCTGCAAGAGCCGGACGTGTGTGAGGACTGTGAGCGTTTAACCGCCACACCAGATGGGACTCGACACGTCAGAGCAAATATTTAAAGATCCAGTTTTATAAAGCCGTGTTTTGGCCTGTAAACTACCCACCCCACAGCTCCTGGTCCCATTGCTGTGACTCCAATGTTTGCTGCTCCTCCTTGGCCAAATGTGCTGTCTTGGTCGAGTGCTGGATTTTCCTCCCTTTCCCCTCAACCCTGGGGTTTTATTTTATTTGTTTGTTTTATTTATGGAAAGGATTTTCCTGCTCTTGGCAGAGTGGAAGGGGAAGTGATTGCTGTAGGGAGGGAGGCGGTATCCCGCTCACTGCCCAGCCCCATCCCTCTCTCCTTCCTGCTCATGGAACAGCTTTCACTGTCTTCAGTTGCAGTTGCTGGAGCAGCAAATGGTGCCTCCTGTGCTGGAGGCAGGAGTTCCCAGGGGGATGCTGTGAAATGAGGGTAGGGGGGATGTTGGAGGGGACATCTGTACCTCCTTATTATTCCCCATTGCCACTTTGTGTGGTTCCAGGGATCAGGCAGACTCCAAGGCTCAGTGGTAAATGGCCAGACCCTGGTAGATGCCTTCCTGCTGCCTTAAATCCAGTTTGGGAAAGGCTGAACTGAGGAACGTGTCTCTGGAGGGTGGCAAGGCTGGGATCTCCCATCCCTTTTCACTCCAGACTATGCCAGTGTCCCATTCCCAGGAAAACTCCTTAGCTGGTTTACATAGCATGGAGTGGCCTCCAGTTTGCTCTTCCATTTGCTGCTTTGTCTTCCAGCCCGGATCCCATGGAGCCAAGCACTGACGTGGCTGCTAACATGGGCAGCTCAGCTCCTGAGTGAGCTCAAGTAAAATAAATAGCATCTCGGATTGCAGCTCGTGTGCCGTGGGCCACGCTGCTCTTCTCTTCCCAGTTCTGCGATTCAGGGTAGTTCCTCCTGACTTGCCCCCACCATGGAAGTAAGATGGCAATTGGGACATTTTGGGATAGACTCAGTTTAATCTCCTGGCACTTCCATTTGTGCCTTGAATTAAACCTGGCTCTAAATCTCCTAGGAGAGTTGCTAACACAGCTCACTGGTATCTCTGCAGTGCTTTGAGATCCTCATACACGAGTGGTTACTGAGTCTTTTAATAGCACTTAACTCCTCTGGAAAGGAAGTCCGAAGCAAAGGGAAATTCACAGCTGATAAGAAAAGCCATGTTGGTGCTCTGGGTTAAACCCAGCATCATGCCCTCTAATTATGTAGTGGTGGCCCAGGCTGCTGGAGTAACCAGTGAAGACGGGATGGTTGTGCTCGGCTGGAGGGAACCAGGGCTTGATTTAGTGCCTGTTGAGATCAAGGGGCCTTTGATTTCTCTGGGTATTGAATCAGGCACTGCAATATCAAATAGGCTAATCAGATAATAACTTCAGATCGGCTGGCATAGATCTGTGTCCCAGAGTTGGGGCAGGCAGGGTAAATTGGGCAGCCAGCTGGGCTAGCTGGCAGGTTGGCTCGTCCCTCATGAAACACGATGTCCAGTAACAGACTGGTGGAAAAGACAGGCTGGTAGCTGGAACGGGTTATGGGTCCGGCATCAAACCCTCAAGCTCCACCTTGTTCCTGGGTTCCTTGTTCGCCCTAATGCAGAGGCTGGTGTGTAGGGTAGCAGCTAGAGGAGCTAAAGAGGGAGAGGGATTAGGGGTGATCTTGCATTGTTAAGCCCAGACTTCCTGCACTAAGGATTTGTATTCTTTGCAGCCCTTGGTGTCTCAAGCTGGTACCTGCAATTGTTTCTGCTGCCTTTTAAACAGGGAGATTGGGCACAGCTAGAGCTGGTGTGCTGTAAAGGGAGGGATGTGCTGCTGCCCCTCAGGGATGTTAAATCTCCAGGAAGCCTGTTGGCAGGGTTGTTGTCCCGAGGCTTGAGCTTTCTGAATCTGAATCTGGCTATGCTGGCAGGAAACCTGTTCTGTAGCATGGGGTATGATCCTTTTCCCAGGATCCCCAGGGAATTTTACCCTGCTCCTGCAGGAATAGGAGATGTTTAGAGTGTCCTTGATCTCCGCTGCTCTGTACCTGTGGCTCATTCATTCACTGGGGTTCTTGGTTGTTTTTCACATGGCAGTGCCTGGTAGGGGGGGAGGTGTTCTGGGGTGGGGTGTCTACAGTGATTGCAGCATCACCCTCCTCTACAGCTGCTAAATCTCTAGTGCCATGGCTGCTCAGCTGGGAGAGCAGAGCGTGATGGCTGCAGCGAAGTCAGATCCAAGGCAGCTCCTTCAGCAAACCCCTTCAGCCCAGGGTCTCTCCTTGCTTCTGGCCTTGTAGAAGAAAGGTGTTGATGTGCTGCTTTGCAGGGGTTGGAACCTGCAAAGTCCAACTCCTCTGACTTTGTCCAGTAATTGGATTTTTAACCATGAGCTCTGATTCTGGAGCTGATTATGTTTTGTTCCTGGGAGATTTGAGGTGGAGGGGGGAATACCATGTCTTGCTCTGTATCCATAGTACGATGCCTGAGTGGAGTTTTGCACCTCAGCCTGTCCCATGCTTACTTGGTGGCTGCAGGAATGTTATCTCTGAGGTCTCCACCTGCCCTGGTGAACTTGGCTGGAAGTGGGTCAGTAGGTTTAAAAGTTCTGGGGAGATGCGATGTGATCGTATCAGCATCCTACCATGAAAGGAACTGGCTGGAGTCAAATCTAAGGCAACAAGGAAACCTTGGAGAGGAACAGAGTGGCAGAAGCAGAAATTCCTCTGGGTCCTATCAAGTGTTCTGCCAGTGTTAAATGCTGAGTAAAATATAGTGTCTGAGAGATCAGATCACTGGGTATTCCCTCTGGACAGGGAGACCTGTGTTGGATATTTCTGGAGTGAATCATCTTTTGGAGCTGTCAGAGTGGCGATCTGCCATGGGGTTATCGCTGGGTCCGACTGGCTGCTGGAGGTGATGTTGCTTCCAGGTTATTTGGGCAAAGCTACTTAAAGACACCTAAATAGCATCTCCCAGCTCGCTGCTACCAAAGCTGTTTCCTGGGTGCTTGAGTTCAGCCTAGAAAAAAACCCTTCTGAGATGTTCTTGAACCATCCAGGAATGGGGTTTGCAGGGGAAGGGGCAGCCAGGGGGGGTTGGCAGGAGAGCACTCTGCTGCTGTTGCCTACAGGGCTTGCTCTACAAAAGCATCTCTGGAACTCGCAGGGTCTCTTGAAGGGCTGTTCCAGGTCTTCAGCAGCACGTGGCTGTTCTGCTAGACCCTTCCCTGTGAGCTGAAAGGTTGTTTCCCTGGCAGCCCAAAATCTAAGAGGTCAATAGAAAGGAAAGAGCCAATGGCTAAATGACCTTCGTGAAAGATGCTGAAGAGCCTGTGGGGCACAGGGAGGTGTCAGACCCGTGTGAGAGAGATCCTACAAGGCAAACCTGCCAAGGACATGGTTCAGTTGCATATTTTGCTTGGCTTTTTCTTTTCATCCATCCATCACAGACTCTTCCTCAGTGGGGTACGGGTGTGAAAAGGCTGTCTTGTGTTGCAAGAAAAACATGGTGGGAAGGAATAGACTATGCAGGCTTCAGGATGCTGCAGTGAAGGGTTGATTTCTGAGTCTGGTCTGGGTACATGCTGTGAGGAAGAGGTACCTGCTGCCTTTCTCCCTTGTTCTAGGGAGTCGTGTCAGCTGTAGCTGCTTTGAGGGACTGTTTGGCTGTGCTATTCATGTGGGATCATTTGAGACCATCCATGAGGACAGCATTTGAAATGCTGTAGGATTACTGGGAGTGGGTTAAATCTCCCCCAGTAAATCAGCACAGGCTATCCCTCCTTACTCCCGTGGGGACATGTATTTGAGGGAAAACCCAAACCACCCTCTGCTTTCCTGCTCTCTGCTCAGGTCTGCTCAGCCTTGCACCAGGACACCAGTTCCTTAAACACCAGTAATATCCCAAGCAATAACACAGGGCTGTGCTGGGCTGCGCTGCGATTTCACCGCTTTGAGTGCGAGCAGCAAGCTGTTCCTGCGCGTGGGCTACCGTCACTGCCAGGAAAGCTATTCTCATTCAGAGGAGAGAAATGAGCTGTGCAGAGCGAAGGCACGTCTTGTATTGATAGGCATTGCCTGCCAGTTCCACCAGTACGTGGTGGTACTGCTGCATGGGGCTGACTCAGTAGGTTTGATAGGGGATGTTTGATGTGGATGGCACTGGTATCGACAAGAGAATTGCTGGCTGCTGTGGTTAAATTGGTGTGACCCATCCTAGGTGGGGTGCTACAGCGATCAGTGGCAACAGGAAAAGAGCAAGATGCTGCAATGCAACACAGTAAGGGACACAGTGCCTTGTGTCTTATGTTGGTGTTAAGAGCAATGTCCTACTGCAGCTCCCAAGGCACTTTCACCTCTTGTAGCCCAGAAACAGCAGTTGCTTAGAGGCACCTCAGGTAGCTTTTTGGGCTTCTTCAGTCTCTGGAGCATTTTTCCTCAGGTGATGGTTGGAGCTTGCTGAGGATGCTGCCCTTGCGCTGCTCAAGGCAGGGAGTTTGCAGCCCTTCACTTGCATCTTTCAGGAGGAAACTCCTGGGAGTTGGAAAAGAAACGTCAACACCGACCTTCAGCTTGTGCTGGAGGTGTCTGCGTGTTGAGCAGAGCCCTAGAAGCCAATGGCTGGGTGGAGAGTGCTGGATCCTCACTGTGCTGTAGCTCGAGGCTCTGATTTTCAGCAGGGCTGGGCTGGCGGGGTGCCCACCCGTGGGAGGCTCCGTGGGTGCTGGTATCTCCTACAGATCTGGGATCCACTCAAGTGTGTCTGCCCCGACGCCAGCCAGTGCTCAGCTCTGCTCTTGGCTGCTCCCCAGGTTTGGTGTCTGCCCTGCAATCCCTTGGCACGTTTTGGGGATGGGAGTTGCCTGTGGGAACGCCTTCACCTCCTATTTGGTGTGGAGAGCAAGACAAGGGGAGCTGGCTGGCGAAGTGGGGATTTTAATCCATGTCTGTGAGGTGGGAGAGGAAAACTCGACTCGTATGTGTCTCATTTCACCATATTCCCTCCCCTTCCCCCCAGAAAGCTCCCAAAAGCCATGCAAGGAAGTGGGAGCCATGTCTCACCCTGCACATTCCCTGTGACAGCTCTGGGGATGGATCTGGCTCCAGCAAAGCTTACTGGAACACAGCCTCCTCCTGTTCCCTCCCCTTCAGGGGACTGTGGGGTGCCCTGAGCTGGGATCTGGCATCCCCCCACCAGTTGGAGGCCCCCAGCCTGCTGTGGCCTCATATCCCGCTGGATGTCAGGAACCAGACTGGTGCCCCGGCCATCGCAGCTGAGCTCCTGGCCATGAACAATGGGGCCATTGAGGGGCTGGAGCTGGGGGTGAGGCCCGGCTGGCCGGCTGCGGATGAGGAGGACAGCTGAGCCCTCTTGTTTCTCCCTGGCTGAGTTACAGCCCAAAATAGGAACCTGGTGACCATTCAGAGGTTGGGCTGCTTTGTCCGGAGGCCACGGCTTGTTTGCGTGTGGGGATCTTGTGGAGTATTTATGGCTTGCAGGGGGGAAGGAAGGAGGGAGCCTGGCAGTTGGGAGAACTTATTTTTATTTGTTGTTTTGTTGTTAAAAAGGGCAGGACTGATGGTATTTTTATTCCTGCCCCACACCTTCCCATAGGTGCTTGCGCTTTCTTGCAAGTCAGGGCACCTCTGTTCCAATGCAAGAGCAAGAGACTGCTGTGATGGCTGGGTAATGGGGGCTGAGGGAAAGCCCCATGGTAGGATCCCAAAAGCCCTTGATCTCAGCAGGTGAGAGGGATGGAGAGATGGTATCAACAGCTGATGAAGCCCATTCTCCATGTACCATCCCAGCTGTTCATCTCAGGTTCTTCTGTGGCTGCCAGAGCTGCCTCCTGCCCTGTGGGGGGTGTGTGGGTGTCTGTAGATAGCGCTTCCCCGTCCTCCCTCACCAGACCCCCTCTGCTCTGCTTCCCTGGCGCTGAAGTGGATGCTGTCTGGCTCTTGTAGACACTGAGCATCTGCTGTGCCCAGCCACTCCGAAAATCGCGCCTCTTCCCTAGCTGTGAATGGATTTAAGGGGCTCAACATGAGGCGTCTGTAGGGGTGTCGTGGTTTGAGCCCGCTCGGAGCCACTCTGCTGAAAGCAAGGGGGGGTTATGTCTGCGTTATGGGGGTGGTGGTGGTGTGCAATTAATGCAATGTTTGGATCAGCTCATTAGCTGACTGTGCCGGTCCAAATCTTGCCCTTGGAGGCTTGTGCCTTGCTGCCAGCGCCATCCACATAAAGACTCATCCCCAGCACAGCCGGGGATAGGATTTGGCCTGTTTATATTCACGGTGCAAAAAGAACCGAAGGATTAATGACTGATTACTTCTCGGGCCAGCGGGAGCCCTGGGTACCCATCTAGTCTGCAGATAAAACGCAGGGCAGACCAAGACAAAGCTTTGCAACAGAATCCTCCCAATTACCTCACTGAGCTCCCCGCGCGCTGTAAAATGCACCGTCAGCTCCGCAACCGGCCAGGCAGCACTCAGCCCAGAGACCAAGCACCTCCTGCTGCTGCTCCCAGCCGCTCTGCAAGGGTTTGGGGGAGAAAAGCTCCATAGTCCCACCCTCCCTCTGCCTTTCTCCTCTCCGTGCCCTGGGCATCGTTTGGAGGTGGTTTGGTGGAGCCTTGGCTGGTCCCTACCTGCCTGTGCATGTGTCTGAGCATCCTGAGCCCCCCCCAGCAGAGCCTGCGCGTTGGATGCAGTTTCTATGGTTACTGCAGCTCCCAGGCCTGGGAAGAGCAGTTGGATGCTGGAGCTGGCAGGACTGACTTCTCCCTCTGGATCAGCCAGAAACTTGATGGGGAGTTGGTGTGTGCAGGACATCCTGGCAGGACAAAGCGAGGAGCAGAGCAGGACAGGGGGGGTGGAACCGAGGAGAGAAATCCAGCTGCTGCTGAGTACCAGGGTTGCCCCCAACAGGTTTTCTGCTGAACAGGCTTCAAACTGGAGCAGAAAGGGTGGGAGAAAAAAAAGGATGATGAGCAAATTGCAGTTCTGGTGCTCACATGAAGGTGACATTTGTTGTAGCATCTCTAGCCGTCGATTCAGGGAACTAAACACATGGAAGTTTTAACTGCTGCCAGAGCCTGACTGTTCTACCCACATTTGTTTTCTCTCAGCCTTTCTTTCCTTTTATTTAATTCTTTTAGGGTTTTTTGCTCTGATATTTCCCTCTCTACTTGCACACGTTTTCTCCCCATATCTCTATATTCCTCTCCTGTTGCTTAGGCTGAAAGTTCAAGGGCACGATTAGCCCCCACCACAAGCAGTGTTGGTGCCACTTAGGAATTGATGGGACTTGTTTGGCAGTTTGTCCCTGTCACAACCTCGGTGCTGCAGCTGGCGGACATGAGACACCAGCCCGCTGCACTGGGGTGCACGGGGAGAAAACCAGTGAGTCTTTGATTCTGCAATCAGGGACCCCCAATGGGATTCAACCTCACAGGCTGGACTTGCAGAGACATTTCATTCCTGCTCGGCTGCTTTACCTGCTCTGAACTGCTGGCAGACAGGGCAGCATCCCCGAAACACGACTGCTGCAACAGGCATCTCGAGCCCTGTTCTTATGGGCAAGGGTGTGGGGACAGGAATGAAAATAATTAGGCCACAGGCTTGGCCGATGAAGGGCCCTCGTCCTGACCTGCTTGTGAGGTAACTGGGAGCACAAGTCTCCCCGTGCTTCCCAGGTGGGGAAGGCTGCTCGCCCAAGGAACTCTCGGCGAGCCCCGAGCCAGTCAGACTGGCTCTCCCGTCTCCCCAGGGCAGCTCCGACTCTGTCAGGCGAGGGGTTGCAAAGGGTTATGGCAGTCCCTGACTCAGAGAGGAGGAGACGGCAGGCAGGGGAAGGATTTGTAGGGTTCTGGTTGTTTCTAGGACTGGCAAGCTGCAAAAAAATCCCTGAAATGCCAGAACACTGCTCCCTGCCTTGTGCACCCCTGAGCCTCCAGGGTGGAGAAAGGATGGAGCACAAGTGTGAGCTGAGCTGCTCTTCTGAGATTGCACCAGGGGCTCTTGCTCATCACTTGTGGGTCCAGCAGCTCCATAGGGGTGGCAAATCACCTCCTCAAGCAGGGCCATCCCAGCTCCCTGCCCTCACTGTGGAGGGGAGAGTCAGCGGTGCCTGGGGAGACATCGCATGACTTCTCCTGAGCTATGGCCTAGTTTTGAGGGAGTCGCTGCCCTGCCCTGCCTGTCTGACCCTTTTCCCTTCCCTGCCCCACGCACTCCTGTCGCCGCTTACATTCCTGCCCTACACCGAGGCTTCTCGCTGGGCTGAGACCTGATTCAGCCAGGCAGAATATCCCTAATTGGGTGGCTGGGCTGGGGATGCTTCTCCAGTGGGTTGGTTGTAGTTAGAAAGTCTCCTTCCTCTCAAGAGCATCCATCTCCACAGCTGGGTGAGGACCGAGTGCCTGGGGTCCTTAGCCTTTCTCCCTTGATCCTGTGCAAAGTACAGGCTGAGTGCAGCAGGTCTGAGCTCCATCCTGGGGATTCTCACATCCCAGAGGATCTGGAGGTGATGTCTGTGACAGTGCTGGGCACTGTGTAGGAACCCTGTGTCTAAAGTCATCAGCTCATGCACCAAACCCCTTCAGCCACCTTGTGGGGCAAAGTGCTCTTTGGTTTTTTCATCCACAAGGATTTTCTTTGGGATCTGGAAAGGCTGATGGAAGCAAAGGCAGAAATGAGCTTCCACATGATTTGAGCCCAGTCTGATTCTTAACAAGAGTGAGGAAGCTGTTGATGCTGGCATGGGCTGGTGGTGGAGGTTGTTGAGCAGAGGCTCATGGAGGTGTTGTGGTCCTATGGAGTGACACCAAAGAAGTTGAAGCCATGGCTGTACTGACTGTAGCTGTGTTTCTATAGGGACAATGCTGTAGAGGTGCCTGAGGGGTGGTCACAGCGTCTGCAACAGTGCTGTTTGTTTAGCTAGTACTAGACCTACCAGTGCTCTGCCTTGCTTGTCTTGGGTCCTGTGACCTTTGGGTAGTGAAGCAAAGCAAGAGGCAGGAATTTAGCACAGCCTCCCTCTCTTGCCTTTGCTGTGCTAAGGATGTCGGCACATACTCCTTCAACAATTCCTAGGCTGCTGGAGGAGTCTATCACTGGAGAAGCCAGTGGAAGGCAGAGGATGGGGAGGGGTGTCTGCAAGCCCCCAGCTCTCTGAATCACCTGCTCAGCTCTTTGGTTGCCGGGACTTGCAGCTGCCTAAGCTGTGTTTACCCATCCCCGATCCCTTTTCTCCCTTTTCCCCAGGCAGATTAAAGCCAGACAAGAAAGGGCAGATGCAGTTCCCCCTCGACAAGTCGCTGCAGGTGAGCCGGGAGCTGCTTGGCACACACACCTCAGCCACCTGGCCCGCCTGCCCTCTTCACCATTCTGTGCAGGCAGGCAGGCGCAGTGCCGGGCTGCTCGCCAGGGATGCGTGGGAGCAGGGCTGGGGGATGCTTCGGGGAGAGGGAACGGCCCCAGTGACGATCCTCTTCGTGCTGCTGTAGGCGTCAAGTCGGGCCACTCCCAGTCTGGATCGGTGGCTCACAGAGGCCCTTGGAAATGGAGCATCAGGACCATAACCTTTACTTTTCCCTTCCTCCTGCCTTACACGATGCAGAAGGGAGTCCTGCATAACTGGATCCAACTAGGAGGGTGGGGGAATATGGGGCAGACCTGCCCACACTGGGCAGCAAAGCCTTTTGCATTACTGGGCTAGAGTGTGCAGTGCCAGGTCCATTCCCATCCCAGTGTGGGACACAGCTTGTGTCTCCTCAGCTGAGCCAGACCCATACTGATCCCCAGGTGAGGTGCGTGTCCTGGCTTGATATTGAAACTGGCCTCCCCAGAGGCCATCACATTCCCCAAATGGGCTAATGCCCGAAGCACTGTCCGCGTGCTCTCCCTGGCTTTCAGGGTGCCTGCGGGAGCAGCCTCTTGGTGCTGGGTGCAGGTCTCCTGCCTGCAGGAAATCTGCCTGGAAAGTAGTCTGGCTTGCTGAAAGAACAGAATTTTACTGAAAATAAGGCTTTCTCTTCCAATCTATTTTCCTTGTCATGAAGGAGTGAAGGAGCCACGGTGACTTCTGTGGAAGGAAACAAAACCTAGTTTTAGTTCCATGTTCTGAGAAATGTTTGAAATACCATGGAGAACGTCTCTGGATTGGTTTTGAGCCCAGCCAAAGGGCAAAAGCTCTTGATTGATTTGTATTTCAAACCTCTCTCACTCTACTTGCCTGCCTGGAGCTCCAAACCCCCAAAGTGCCTAGCTGCAAGGAAGGGAATATTTTGCACATGGACTAATTTGGGTTAAATTCAAGGCTGTTTTTATTTGCTTCAGGCAAATGTCATTTGGCTCCTTTTTGGTGTCACTTTGCTGTTCTCAAGTATGTTCCTGGAGAAGCAGTAGAAAGCTGAGCATGTACATACATCTCTGAAGCACTCGGGTATTTCCAAGTGATGCAACTGCAGATTCCTTCCCCACCTCCTCCCTCCCTCCCCCCCATTCCCCTTTGCTTCAAAACCCTTTTTTGGCCTCAAAGATCAGCTTGGGTGGGTTGGTGGTTTTTTGTTACTGTTTTAGACTTCCAGAGGCAGAGCCTTAACTGGCAGGAGGAGGTGGCAGCCCTGGAGTGAGGACAGTGCAGGCAGGGTAGCTGGGAAGGGAGATGTTGAGCCTTTGGAGAACCTTTGTTCCAGCCGGTAGGTCTATCTGTGACTCTGGGACTGGCTGAAATCCTCCCACAGTCAGGACCTATCAGCAGGTGAGAAGTAATAGCAGATATTTCCAAAAAAGCTGAAACAACACCTCAGGTCATCCCCTGCTCAGATGTTCCATGAACCTTGGCCATTGCTTGCTGGAAGATCCTGGCTTTCTACTTGCCCATCAGTTTGAGTTATCTGTGGCAGCGTGGTGCTGCTGTGTGGCTTCTCTCTGGTCAGTGTGTAGATGCTCTGGTGTTGCTGGCTAAATGTTTCAGGCAGGTGGTTCTCCCAAAACCCTGCTCCATCACTCAGCACGTGCCAATAATCCAGCCCAGGGTGGGACTGGGCAGGTTTCGCTCATCCTCCGGCCCCATAACCAGCTGGCAGGGATGTCAGACATGACTTGTCCCTGTAGACAAAGTCATGCTCAACATCACTGTAATTATTCTGATTCCTCGAGGTCATGGTTCGAACACAACCTAATTGTCTTGGGGAGGCACCACCCTCTGGACTGTGTGGGGTCTCCTTGCAGGTCTAAGCACTGTGTGAAACCTGGGATGCAGCTGGGCTTGGAGAGGGCTTCTAACCCTGAGCTCTCCCCTCAGTGCTGGGGACTCTGGGCAAGCAGTTGGGGGCTGTGGTGGGGCTGAAGTTTCATGTGGGGCCCTGCCTTTCTGCTGCTCACCTTCCTGTGCAGCTCAGGAGACAAAAATGCAGTTAAAATTTGTTTGTTGCTGGGAAAAGAGGAGAGCGGGAAGGCTGTGTCCTGTGGTTTTTCTCTAGCAGGACGCGAGACTGGGATGGTGAACTCACACAGGGAAGGAGATGTTTTCCCTTCCACAAAAATCTGACAAGTTAAAAAAAAGGAAGAAAAGTCCTGCTTCTACTGCACAGGACAAACCCTTCTGCAAGAACCTGTCAGCAAGTTCCAGCAGGGCTCAGGCTTTCCAAGCCCTGTTCTGGAATAACCAGTGATGACATCTCTAGCCCTGGTTTTGGGCTGAGGGGATCCAAGTTTCACTCCCTTGATGCTCCATGTGGAACTGACACCGTTTGCATGCCCTGAACACGCCATCCTTCACCAGACAGACTTTGGTGGAGGTTTGCTGGGGTCCCACCATTCTCCATAAAAGCCCTTGGTTTCATCATGATGAAACAAGGCTGCTGGGGTCATGTCCCCACCAGCTCTCCCCTTGTGAAGAGACACGAGTGGTGGAAGAGATGCGGAACTCCAGTGCCTGGGTACTTTATTTCCTCTGCTTGGAGACAGCTGGGGTTTTATATCTGAGCGGCAGCAGCTCATTGCACGGGCAACACCCTGCTCCTTGAGCCTGGCCCTGATTTGGTACCCGAGCGTAGGGCTTCGGTCTCATCGTTCCGCCCGTTGCCACACTCCTGAAGCCCTGGGGGGAAGAAGTTTGGGCTCCTTTGCAAGGAACAAGAATCCCAGTGCTGAGGCTGGGCTGTGAAACAAGCAGAGCGTTTTGTTTCATAGCTCTGTACATGGCAGCGTGGCTAAAGGCAGAGGCAGATTTCAAGGCACGGTCGTTTAACTACACTGGGAACGGCTGGTTCCAGGCATGCTTATTTCACAGATTTTAGTTGCACATTTCCTGGGCAACAGTTTTGCAAATGTAATTCCGCAGGTAGGCTTTGGGGGGGCTGGATGCGGCGGGTGCAGCTGGGATGAGGCTGGTTTGCTGGCCAAGGAACACAATAGCTGCTTCCATCCCAGCACCTTGTGGGGTTGGTGTTGCTTTGCTTTCTCTCTTCAAATAAAGAGGCAGAAAACTTCTCCGACCAATACTGGGACGGAGGAGGAAAGGGAGATTTTAAATTCCTGATTGAGTTAATGGGAGTCTTTTCCCGTATGGAATCTGCTTTTGTAGGTTCTCTGGTTGGTTTGCAGGGATCGTGGTGTGGCTCCCAGGCTTCAGCAGAAGCAAAGTTGGACCAGAGTGGTCCTTGGTGCAAGACTGGCTCAGGGTTCAGCCTGCTCTCGTAACGGACCCATGCTGTTGCCTGTTCGTGGGTCCAACTTCTGTAACTCTGACTCAGCCTGAACTTTCAGTGGCTTTTGCACCTGGAGATTTAAATATCTGTCTGCAGGGGAGGTGAACACCAAGCGGCATCCCTACCTGCAACTAACTCCTTAAGAGATTACCTCCCCCTTTAACCCCCTCTGGCTGTTTATTATTTCCTTCCTGTTGCTGCCTACCACCTCCACGGTGAGTCACAAGAACGGGACACAAACGCTTCCACCTTAGTCGCTGCACTACAAAGTCTGGCAGCAGCTTCTTTCCAGCTGTTGGGGAGTGAGGGTTGAGGCAAAGCTGGCAGCCTGTGCCCAGGAGCCATGGAGGAGAGTGCCAGGGCTGTTCCACCAACAACGTGAGCCTCGGGCACAGGGGAGCAGATGAACAAGCTGCCGGGGGTGGCAGCGATGGTGATAACATCTGGACCCACCCGAGGAGAGCGCATCTCCCAGTGCTGTAAGTGTAGGGTTGGGACCTTTAGCTGCTGAGCTGCCTCAGCTCCCACTGAGTTCAGCAAGAGTTCAGGGTGATCAGCATCTCACAGGAGTGGGGTCGTGTGAGCTGCCTCGTTGGGTTTGATGGGAGCATTGCTCAAGGGAGCGCACTGGGACTGCAGCTTTCCAGGCTGGGCAAGTCCCCCTGGGAGGGCTCCTGCCAGCTTTGCAGGTACAACCTATTCCAATGCAAGAGGGAGCCCACTGGAACCAGCTGTTGAGCTGCAAAGCTCTTCCTGGGACAAGGCAAGGGTACAGAGCCATAAATGGCCTTTAAAAATGAGTAGCTGTAAAAGCCAGAGAGTCCCCAGGGAGCTGGAGCTTCTCCCACCTCCCTTTGCTGGCTGTCAGGGGGCTGTGAGTGAAGCACCCGCATCGCTCCGTGCTGGAGACAGCATCGTTGCCGTGCTGCAGCCAGGGAGGCATTGCAGTTCTGCCAGCTCCCTCTTCGCTCCCTTTCATCTCTCTTTCCTCCTCTCGTGGCCACACATGTCCCTCCCTTCAGCCTCAATCCAGCTTAAAAAACCTCAAGGCAAATCCTGCTAAATAGGGAGATTTCCCCCGGCTGCTTCCCTGCCCTTCCCGGACTCTGTCGCTCCCTTTGCCGCTTCTGGCCTGCTGGGTTTTGTGTTTCAGTTGTTATAAATAAAGCTCCAGGCACTGATTTGGGTATACAATGACACCTTGTGTTATTAGACAGCACAGGACAGACTTTGCAAGGGGAGACTGCTCGCTTGCCCTCCCGCTCTGCCGTTGCCTGTAGTCTGCAGGCGGCTGTAGAGCGACTGGCAGCAGGTGCTTCTGTCTCCTTGCCGCTGCTTAAAATCGCAGCCCCCAGGACAAAAGCAACCTCCTGGAGCAGATCTTGGCCCCTGCCTGGACTGGATTGTGTTTAAAAATAGGTGCTGGGAGAAGTTTTGTGCTTAGAGGAGGGAGTGTGATGGGGAAAGTCTGGGCTCCCCTGGTTTTGTGCCCTAAAACAGTTGGTGGGATGTGTTTGCAGGGTGTTGTCACCCATCACCTCAGCCCTGTGGGGGTGACCTGAGCTCACCTCAAATTGCCCACTGCCATGATGCAGAGTAGTATTTCAGCTCTCAGTTGTGTCTCATGGTGTCTTCCCAGTCATTGTGCGTCTGGCAGAGGTGGGGTCTGAGCATCCTTCCTCCCTCAGCTCATCCCATTACTGCATTGCATCCTCAGTCCCGAGGAAGGGCTCTGTTCAGCCAAGGCCACCTCGTGCTAGCCACCATCTTGTCTCTTGATACCCCTAGGGACTAGCACTGGCTGGAGCAGGGGAAACTGAGGCAGACATTGAGCCCCATGTGCTTGTGTCTGGCTTCTCCTTTAGCACTTTCCCCCTTCCTTTGGCAGCAGTAGTGGGTGGGAGGGCAGCAAATAAAAAGGGTGATGGCTCACAGGATGAGAGGGTGGCAGACACCTGGGACATGAGCTCAGCCTTGCTCTGCTGACGTGCTTGCTCTTCTTCCCTGTTTTTATTTTCCACAGCCCAGCTTTGACTCAGAAAGGCAAACGCTGTGAGTTTCAGCTCAGGGTCTCCAGCACAGATACCCCACAGTTCCAGAACACAGTTGCCTAAGCTGGTCTCACACAGCCCCATTGCTGATCCCTTTGTACCAGGGCCTGAGGGACCTGCAACACTGGAGTTTGAGGAGGAGGATTTTTGAGCCATCACCTGTGTTTCACCATGGTCATCTCCATCTTCACTTCCATAGGGAAGTGGAGCCGGTGTCTGGGTGCTGAAGTTGTGGAGTCTCTCAGGCAGTGGTTTTAAAGGCAGATAAATGCAAGCCCAGCCTGCAGCTTTAGGAAGCTGGACTCGTATCAGAGCTGTCTTGACTCATCCAGGTTATTTTAATTCTTTTGGAAGAAAGAATTAAATTAATCAATCAATTAATCCCATCAATTAATTCTTTTGGAAGAAAGACTTTTGGAAGTGGTTTTTTGGTCTCTTCGTGTGGTGGTTCTGATTATTACAATCTGCATCAGTTGAATCCTGTTTGAGAAGTCAACGACGATGGAAAATTCCCTCTTGGAAAGGGCTTCTGTGCTTTTTGGTTTTAGTCAGGGTTTTATTTCCTGTTGCTGTGAGGAGGGGACAGCCCTAAAGCTCTTTCTAGCTGGACCTGTTGTGCCTCAAGCTCACTGGCCATTGTCATGGCTGTAAAAGCAGGGTGGAATTGCTGTTTTCAGACTGCCTATCCTAATTCCTCCGGAGTAAAGCCGTGTGATGACATTGATGCTATGGTCCCCCTCTTCTTCCTCCCCACCGCTGTAAAAGAAAGAAGATGCATGGCATACAGGAGGGCTCTTTGGAGGTTGGAGCAGCCCAAGGGAACTCGATGGCATAGTATTCCATGGCTGGATCTGTCCTGATATCTCACTGGAGATGTCTGCAGTCATGGGTTGGAGTGCTGCGGTGATCCTGTTCTAGCAGTGGGGTTGGACTAGATGATCTTCAGAGGTCCCATCCAACCCTGATGATTGTGTAAAATGCTGTAAACGAGTGAGCAGGTGAAGACTGAGTGATGGGGAGTTTTGTTTTTCCAGTCTTGTGTTCCCTCAGTTTGTGGAGAAACAAACTTAAGGAGAAGGTACTAAGCACGCTCTCTGTGGTCTGTGATGCCCATGTCACTTTATAAGGTAAATAACCCAAACTACCCAATAAAACCCCAGTGCTGTGCGTTAATAAAGTAATGGAGATATTTAACGTATGCAGTAAAGCTGCTATTCCAGACCCCTAGGCCTGCTTTACTAGCTATAACAGTAGTGAATAAAATCTTCTCCTGCTTTTATTTATACACATATAATATCAAATATTACTGAGTTTTTGCTTGTTAATGTTAGCTAAAGGGGTTAAGAGAAATAAAAAGGGATTTTGCAAACATATCAGGGGAGAAAGAGCAAAAGTAGTCCCATTAATAAATGACGGAGCTGAATTCAGCAATGGCATTGAAGAGACGAAGTTGCTGAGCTGCTTTTAAAATCAGTCTCCAGTAAAATCAGTGGAGACAATTAGGAGACCCTGTCAGATACAATCATGGGCTCCCAAATAGAAAAGCAACCCATGAGGGAATAGAGAGGCCAAGAGGAATAGGGGAATGAAGCCAGCGGCTGTTGAAGTCAGAGGAAGGGCTTCCGTTGAGTCTGTATCTGGTGCTGGGATGCTGTGCTGGCAGGTCAGGCATGTCCCTGCCATGGGATGGGAGGTCACATCTTGCCTGGGCCACAGCAAAAATGTGGGATGGGGTAGGAAGGCCTGGGGTTAGGGGGATGGAGGGAGAAAAATAGGCTAAGCTGAGAGATTTCTGTCTGTTCGCATGGTAGGGGTCTCTAGCAAAGGAACAGGGCTCGTACTGGGGTAGAGGTGGTGGTTGATGGCTCTCAGCAATGCACCAGAGGTTAAATATTTGCTCCTGCAGTGTCTGCTCTGATGCTGCAGGAAGTGCTGCGGCCGTGGGAAGGAGCATGGCATGGCATGCAGGAGGGGCACTTCAGGGGTTGAAGCAGCCCAAGGGAACTCGTGGACACAGCATTCTACCCAGTCGTCTCACTAGAGATGTCTGTAGTCATGGGTTGGAGCGCTGTGGTGATCATGTTCTAGCAGAGGGGTTGGACTAAATAATCTGCAGAGGCCCCATCCAACCCCTACAGTTCTGTGAGATGCTGTAAATGAAAGATATGGGTGAGCAGGTGTTGACTGAGTGATGGGGAGCACCCAGCGCCTGACTGCAGGCTCTCTCAGATCAGGGTGGACGTGTTGGTTTGAGGCAGAGGGACAGACAGAGCCTGGGAAGGTCAGCTTTACTAGGCAGAAATCACCATGGAGCTGGAAAATGGCAACAGAGATCCAGAGAGAAAGAGCTTCTTGCACAACAGCTGAAGAGTTGGATGGCTGAGAGTGCTGGGGTGGTTCATTCTGCAGAGGGGGAGGCTGAGGAGAGACCTCACTGCTTTCCACAGCTACCTGAAGGGAGGGTGTAGTGAGGCAGGTGCTGGCCTCTTCTCCCAAAGGACTAGTGATAGGACAAGAGGAAATGGGATCAAATTCTGTGGGAGGTTCAGATTGGATCTTAGGATCTGTGGATGGTTGGACTTGATGATCTTGAGGCTATTTTCTAACCTTGATGATTCTATGATTCTGTAGCATGGACTAACAGCACCACAGGACTGGAGAGCCCTGACCAAAATGGTGGTGGTGGTGAGGACCAAGCTCTGCAGCAGCTGTGGTCACAGGAAGCTTAAAACCTTCTCTTGTGTGAGATGTGCCTTTTGATATTTTCTTGAGCGACAGATGCTGAAGCCACGTGTCAGACAGCCATGGAGACGTTACCCTGGGTCTTTCTCTCTTGCTCACGGCGCCGTTTCCCTGTACCTGAGCCTGGGCGCTGCAATGACATTTGAGTGTAAACCCACTGGGAATGGATTTGAGGAAAACCACCACTATGACATGAAACCTGAGGGATGACAGTGGGAGGGGAAGTGAAAAGAGTTAAGGTCTTGAGTGCTGTTGGTTGCTTTGCAGGGCTGTCCAGGATGTGAGAGAACAGCTGCAGCCCTGGGTGCAGCCCTCGGTTAAACGATGTGCAGCAGAGTCTATCGTCCTTCTCTATAAAAGGAGGATGTAAGCACATTGAAAGAGGCTTGGGGGTACCCAGCCCTTTAGAATTCGAAGCTAAGGTGGGAACAATATGAATCTCACAAAGCAGAATGGAGGCTGAATAGTGGTTGGAAAAAACCCCAACAAAAACCCAAGCCAGAAGCAAGAAAGCAACTCTCAAACGAAAGGCTGGCAGTGCCAGGTTGGAATTGTTTAAAGCACAATTACTCGAGGCTCTTGGATTTAAAGATGTTTTGCAGGAACGTGGGGAAGGGGAAGGTTTGCACCAGCTTTTTCTCATCTCTTGCCCTGAATTCCTTTAGCTAAATCTGTTGGCATCGAAGGAATTAGTTCTCACGCTGCTCAGCCAGCGCTTGTGTCTGGGAGGAGCGTGGAAAAGCTCCCTTGGAGTTCCCCAACTCCTTGATGGAAGGCTGCTTCATTGCTTCATTGGTCTATTTTGGTGCAGAAAGATGGGGTTTGGGATCTGAACTTGACTCCTTGCTTGTGGACTGCTAAGTAAATAGCACAATCTCAGTTCCTTGGCTCTCCCAGCTCTACATGGGGATAAATACTTTCCTATCCACACTGTCTCCTCTGTTGTCCCATGGTCTCACCCAATGCCTGCTCTGTTTGCTGGACTGGCTCCTGCTCCCTGATTGTGTGTTAAATTGACCTTCAGGTTAGGAGCCAGGGAAGGAGAACACTGGGACAGCGGAGCCTGTATCTCCATAAAACCCTTGTTCCTACTAACTGCCTAAACCCACCTGTTGAAAACATTCGAAGGCTGCTGGATAAGGTGCTTCTGAGTGTTGTGTTCTCTGTTTCCTACATTTCAAGGAGAGGAATCACGGGTGAGGTTTGAAGAGATTCCCTTGGGAATGTACAATGGTGCAGGGATAATGTCTTGAGTATTTTTTTAGTGCCATTGTGACAAGGAGGATCCTTACAAGCCAAACCAACCTTTCTTTGCAGGTATGTAGGGTTATGTAGGTGGGGCTGGAGCTAGGGTAGCCAGGGTGAGTACAGGCATGTCAGTAATGCTGGGGAGATACATCAGCTCCAGCTCTGTTGGCTTCTATCAGAGTCTCATAGTGGTTGCAAACACTTCTCACCCTTTCAGTGTCCCTGAGCTGTACCCTGTGGCCACAGTGGGCACTGGCTGTGGTGGTTGGCCTCTGTGCCCTGGTGCTGACAGCCAGCCCTTACCTCACGTTCTGCTTCTGAGGCTCAGAGTGCCTTATTTTCCCCCATCACATGATGAAAGTTTGCGTGAATCTGGGCCAGTTTAAATCTAAAAGATGCATCTGAGAGAGAGAGAAGGGAAGAGAGGCATGCAGACCTCACCCCTCACAGCCAAATCATCCCCATTCTCAGACTCCTTCCAGAAGGAAAGGCAACGAAGGAGAACCTGATCCCTCTTTCTTCCAAGTCTGATGGTTTACAGCCAAGCCTTTTGGGCTGCTCTTTGGTGGTGGTGCTGCCCCGTGGGGCTAATCTTCTGGCAGATATAAATTTCTAGAGGTCTGCACACTTTGCCTCCTTCCCAAGGCCACCAGAGCCAGCTCATGGGGGAGGACAACATGTTGGCCTCAGTGGCACCGCACACAGTCTCCCATGTGCCCAGTTTGAGGGTTGGAACCATCAACCAAGCTTTGTCTTTGCATGACTGACCTGCCTCCACTGCCTGCCCGGCGCTGCCTCCTCTCTCTGGGTGGCCCTGTGTGGCTAACAGGGGAAGCCACCCACTTGTGCAGGGTGACAAATCCTGGGCTTGCAGAGTCACACAGCAGAATCTTGCCAGATTTGGCCTCTTTCCTCTCAGCTGGGACTGGACTGGCTGTGTGAGACCCAGAGATGTCCCAAGACAGAAGCGTCCAGCTCCCCGTCGATGTGACACGTAGCTCTTTACGTCTCACTGGAGTTTCCTATTTAAACCCCCCCCCTCTCTGCCAGAGGAAACAAACTCCCACCTTTTGGGTCTCCCCAGAGGATCCAGCTGCCCACTTGCCCCACGGTGGGGCTTCTAGGACTCCTGGCAGAAGCCCAGCGCTTGCCCAACCTGCCGCTCCGCGCTGCTGCAGCCCGGGCGAGCCGGGAGCTGGCTGGTGAGCCGGGGAAAAAAGAGGCTGCAGCAAAAGATGGAACAAACAGAATTTTTTTTTGCATCTAGAGGGGGAAGCACAGAGCTAAAAATAAAACGGGAAGATCAGTATCTGTCAGGCTGACGGCGGATTGGCTCTTTGGAAATGCATGTAATTACCAGGCTGTAGGTAGACATTTGCATGGAGCGAATAGCGAGCTACTGAGACAAGGTTACGCTTTAACCTTTAAGTCCTGAATCTGCTGGAAAAACTAAGACAGAACTGCAGGAAATTAACTGAAATTAATAGAGTTGCAGTGACTGTGCCACATGTTCTTTGGGTGTGTGTCACTTGACGGCATTGAGTGGCTCGCTGCCCCTGTGCCCTGGCTCCTGGAGGAGGGAGATGCTTTGGAAGCAAGTTTGGCATGCGTGGATCTTCTCCCTCGACTGGGGATTCAACTTGACTGGGGAGAGGAGCTGCAGCTTTTTGTGGTCCATGTGTCTCCTTTCTTAGCATCTTTGAGCTGGCACGCTCCAAAGAGCTTGAAGGAATTTGGGTTAAGGGATCTGTCATGGGGTTGGGGTGGTGGGTGCAGGTGAAATCCAGCTGCTCCATGGCTCCTGACTTGATAGGGGCAAGGAGGGGATGTGGCTTGGGGGATGGATGTTATGTTGAGTGCGTAAAGCCTGAGCTCAGTGTGCACAACTCTATATTCAGTGCTGAAATTGTGAGGAGTAGAGCAAAGAGGGCTCCCTTTATGTGTGTTTGGGGGTGCACAGCACCTCACACTGTGAGTGCAGAATTGGTCTGATGAAAAACACACAAAGAAACCAGAACTGCACCTGTCTGCTCCCAATCTGGGCTGCTGTCACTGTTTCTGATGCTCTTGGCCTCCATCCTACCTGCTTACCCCCAGGAGACCTTCCTCTTGTTGCTGCCCATCATCCCTAGCTCAGGCAGCCCTGTAGGGCAGGGGCAGTCTGAGGATGTGGTGATGGCAGGAGGCATCTTGCAGTCTTCTGTCACTGTGCTGCCTTGAGCTGTGGCTGGGGTTTGGAGAACCCCAGTTTTCCCAGTCTCTTTGCTAGCTGTGATGACCAGGTGATGTTTGTTTCCAAAAACACTGCTACCTTCCCTCCAGCTTGGGGACAGTTTTGCTCACTGTGTCGATGCTGTCGCTTGGCTCAAGCTGGCTGAGCTTCTGTGCCTGGTAGCAGAAGCTGAAAGTAGAAACAGTGTGGTGGGGCCAGCTGGTGCAGAGCACGACCGCTCACCTCCCCAAAGGGCTGGGCCACCGGGAGCTCAAGCTGCTCCATTGGCTCCCCATCAGCTTGTGAATCCAATTTAAGGCTCTGGCCCTAATCTTCAAAGCAACTAATGGAGGAAGTGCCAATGGCATCAAAGGCTGAATTTTGTTGTGTGAGCTGCACAAGTGACTCCCCTGAGATGATCCTGAGCGTGAAGGCTGGGATGAAACCTAGGAGAGCAACCTCAGCTGGCTGGGACGTGGCAAGGGTGGCCAGTGGTCAGCAGTTTTGGCCCAGATTCTAGGATTTTTGTGTTGTTTCTTTGCTCTGGTGATGCTGGTTCAGGTGCCTGAACGTGATAAAATCCTCAAACCTAGTGCTTTGAGGAGTTTATACTGAGACAAGCTGGGGCTTTGCCTCTCTGCCTCAGGTGACCCATCTGTGAAAGACAGGTAAGTGCTGCCTCACCTCTCCAGGCAGTCAGAGGACAAAAACTTTGGAGACTATGAGACCTGTGAGCTTGGTGGCACCCTAGGATGTACTGTAGGCATGGCAGGGAGCAGTGTGCTGGGTAAGGCTGGGCAAATCTACAGGGTGCTTGTCATCAGGGGACAACCTGTCCTTGTTTATGTGCTCTTTGGTCAAACGAAGGGACTTTCATCGCTTTGGACAGGCATTGAACCCAGCAGGTGTCTGACCCCTAAATGCAGCACTGCTGGAGGCTCCACAGAGGTTGGGGATGTGGTTCCATCAGATGTGGAAGGTGCTTGGATGCTTCGGCAGTGCCCTGGCCTAAAGCCCACACACAGCCTTTCTGCCTGGATGTTGGGAGGTGGAGGATTGAGTTGTGGTGACGAAGGTACAAGGCGTGACCCTCCGTCTGCTGAGTCCCCTTTTATGCCTCTGTCTGCTGAAGGAAAGGGTTAAAGTAGTTGTACATTGGCTTAGGGGAAGGTTTAGCTTTACAGCTGCTTCTGTGTAGAAGGGACATGAAGTTCAGATCAGCCACAGTGCTTCATTCTTCCACCCAGCCGAGTCTCCTGCCTATGTGGATTCATGTTGAAGGAGCTGGAGGCAGCATCACACGTTGACAATACTGTTGTCTTGATATTGTCCTGGAATCAGAACTTGGAAAACTTAACCTGCCCAAAGAGCACTGAGCTCTTTGGAAGTCTTGCTTTGATGGTTTCTTTCCCACCTTTTTGGAAATCCCCTTCTTAGATGCTTTGTTGTTTGAACGCTTTGTTTTTTCCAGCCTTTCAGCCAGTGCTGTTTTGAACTGAGACTGCAGCCCAGGAAAAAAACCTGGACCAGCCTGTCTTCACCACCAGCTTCTCCTGCATTCCTTGAAGGAAGCCACTGATGTCCAAACTTCAGCCTGTTGTTTTTCTGGCTCTTTCAGTTGGCCGTTCCCTGCTAATGTTGTCTGTCTCCCATCCCAGCTCTTTTCTGTGGCTGTTGGTTCCTCACCAGTAAGCAGAAGGCAGGAGCCCTTCCCTCCTTGCAGCAGCACAATGCAGATTTAAGGCGGTCAGACCTTTTTGGAGGAGAAGGGAAGTCTGAGAAGGTTTTTGGAGAGGGAGGTGTTGACAGCAGAATGACCACCAGGTTTCCAACATGGTTCTGTCATGAAGAAAGGTTTGTCACTGTCACTTGACCCCCTCACCCCGCTGCAACAGGCTGCTTGTTCCCACGGCCTTTACCATCATCTTGTCACCTCCTTCCAGGGTTCCTGCTTTTATTGGCTGCTTGTGAAATCCCAGGGGAATTGAATTGTCCCTGGAGCCCCAAGCACAGGATGGTGTCCCAGGGTGCAGTGGGGACAGCGCAGGAGGCTCCTGTTCTGCTTTCTCCATGGCTCCTCACATATAGAAGGATTAACCAGTTGTGAAGCAGCTGTGGAAACTCTGATGTTCACAGCATGTAGATTGGAAGTATCTTCCAGCTGACTTCCCTACACCATGCTGTCAACCCATCGTGGGCAGTCCGTGTGGTCTGGTGTGCCTGATCTAACTTTAAATTAGTTCTTGGTAGCAGAATCTAAATGACTGGCTAAGACCAAGTCTGTCAAGCTCTGTCCCTCTTGCAGAGGACACGTGTAAGCAACGCCTTGAGCATCTTCCCGTTGCAATTGCCTATCTCCAGCAATAACCCACCAAGAAACCTTCAGAGGAAGCTTCTGTACCTTCAATTTTGTGTTTAAATAGCCTTGATGGTTTTATTCTTGGTGGCTGGGGCACTTCCTGTAACCACCTAGTTCAGCAATCACCATCCAGCCATCATAGCATGTCCCCAGCTTCTTGACTGGGCTTTGTATTTCCACACCACGTTCTAGTCGTGGCCTTGGTGCAGCTGCTCCAGGCTGTGCTCTAGATGAATGCATCTTTTGATCAAACTACCAGCATCAAGTGCCACCACTTTAAACCTGGGAAAGCTCTGACCACAGGGAAAGCAGAGCTGGCTTGGTCCAAAGCACCAAGAGCTCACTCCGGTCTCACGTTTGGGTGTCCTTGTGACTTTGACGCAACCCTACGTTTTTTGTTTTAGTGGAAATGAGCCCAAAGAATGAAGGGAAGTGCCTACAGACTCATTTTTAATGAAGATCCTGACGTGCGGACAGATCCTTTGTCCAGATACGGGTGTATTTATGCCGGTGGCACCTTGCCACTCATACAGCCCCTTACGTGCTGGGGAACGGCACGGCCGTGTATACAAGTGGGGCTGGACTGCAAAAGACTAAGGGATCAGGGTTTGGCCTTTCCTTCCCCTGTTCTTCATGGGGTTGCACTGGCTGTTACCAGCAGGGCAGAGCTGCCTTCATCCTTCCTTGGCTTTTTTTAGAGGAACTCTCCGCTCCGGGACTGGGTGTTGGTTTTATACCCATGGGACTGTTGCAGTAGGGTTCCTGGTGTCATGAAACCTTGAGCTTTGCTGCAGTCAAAGTGCTGGGAAGAGGGTGAAAATCCCAGCTTTCATCTTTTGTCACAAATAGTATCTGAAGGAATCTGTACTATTTTTACTGTTTGTTTTTGTTCTCCCCTCCCCTTTTAACTATGCACCTTATGGGCCCTGTCACTGGGATATCTCCACTTGGACTTTGAAACAGATGACTCAGCTTCATGGTTGTTTAGAGTAGTTTTGAGTTATTTTTGCTCTCCAGCCCCATTTTCTATCATCATGCTGCAATTACTGGAGTGCCGGCTCTGCAGGGGAACACTCGCGTCTTCTAAACAAATGATTTCCTTTGGAATCACAACTAATACAACAAGAATAGTTTGTGGAAACAGTTGCACGGCTCTTGGATTTATTAATTTATTACCAAGGGTCTGTCTAATTCTACAAAAATCTCAATTTTTAGAAAGCTTGAAATGTGGAAGCAGCGTTTGGAGCGAGGCGGCTGCTTCGCGGGGACTTTGCAGTGTGGGTTCTTTTTAAAGGGCAAATCCGCCTTCCGCTGGCGCTGCGTTATGTGGTTAATCCTGTTGGGCCTGATCTGATCGGACTGGAGCTGGAGCTGAGTGGAGCTGAGAGATGAGATCTCTGCTGGGAGGGCAGCTTGGCCTCAGGGCTGGCCGACAGTCCCTACCCCACAGCCTGCTGCTCGCTCTGCCTGCCAAAGCCACAGGCTCAGCCCTGAGTTTCAGGGAGCAGACCTGTGCTGGGAAGGGCTTGGTCTTTTTTGTGTTCTCTCCACTTAATAAAAAAGAAGTCCCCCAAAACAAACCAAGGGAAGGTGTTTGCTCTCACGTTGGGTCTGGAAATGTGATTTTTAAGTTGTTGCAACTGTGTCTGGAGGCTGCACAACCCAAGCTGATTTCCAAGTGGGGTGGCACAGCCCTGACAGAACATGTTCTAGTCCATCCACAGGGGTTGAGGAAACACCTGGTTGCTGTCTTTTGAGAGGTGGAACCTGCTCTGGAGGTGATGCGCCGCCTCCCTCCAGCTGGGCTCTTGGAGAGCAGTGTGCTGGCTGTGTCTTTTGTGGGAGAGCTGAGCACAGAACATGGGGAGAGATCGAGAGTGTGGGAGATCAAGTGAAACCAGTCTGAGAAAGGGGCTGGGGAGATCTGGGTCAGCTGGGCTTTCCCTGAGCACCTCAGGGTGTCAGCTGGCTTTCGATGGGTGCACGCAGAGGAACCTGAGGGTGAAACCTCACCCTAAGGGGTTTCTCCTCCACCTATGCTGATGAGAAACCTTCCTTGCCACCATGATCTTAGGTGCTGTGAATAGAGGGGCTCCACATTCTCTGGAGCACACAACAACACTTGCCAGGCTGTGGCTGTCCCTGGGGCCCCATGGGATCCTGCTGAGACCATCTTCTAGGGCAGGGTACCTAGGGCACTGGTGTCGCCTGGGGCTGTGCTGGCTGCTGGGACCATTGATGGCTTTTGGCCAGGGGTGAGGATTGTCTCCTGCCTCCCCGACAGGCCATGGGAAGGGGAAGAGGGAGGCTGCGTTCCCATGGAGGTTTTAGGGTATTGCTGGGATTTTTTTGAGGGAGGGATCAATGCAGCATTTGGATGCTTGGCCTTAGGGTGGATTCCTTTCTCCTGGCTCTTGAGCTTCTTGGCTGTAGTGGGGAAGGGGTTAAGGCTTCCTCGCTGGCCTGGGAGCTGCTGCTGGCTGCTGATTCCCCTTCCGGGGCTGCTCGGGCTGAGGTTTGCTGGTATGTGTGCAATGCAGAGCACCCAGCCCTCCCGCAGCTCTGGGAGAGCCTTCCGGCATGGCCTTCCCTCCCTTGGCTCTTCCTTCAGTGCTGAGTGATGGGGCTGGGGATCAGGGATCTGCTAGGAGAGCAAAACCAGGGGCAGGAGGAAACAGGCTGAGAAAGAGTAGAGCTGGAAAGCAGCAGCCTGAGCTCTGCAGAGACATCTCCCCGAGATGCTCTTGCAGAGGGGAGTGTCTCTGGACCCATCCTTGTGCCAGCCAAGGTTTTGTAGCTTGTCCGTGCTCATGTCTTTGCTTTCATGATGCCACGGGCTGGGGAAGGTGGCAAAGAGCTTGGACTGCTGCTATGGGGCTAGACCTGGGGTTCAGACTGGCTCTTGTTTCCCGGGGCAGGGAGAGGGTTTAGTGCAGACGCAGGCAGGAGCTGGAAAATTGCAGCCACAGCAGTAGGATTCAAGCCGGAACATAGCGAAAAGCCTTGGAGGGAGATGCAGACTTAGAGGGAGATGCAGATTGCCTGGAGTTCTCTCCGCAACAAAAATTTATGTCCCTTATATAACTGGGGAAAAGCAAACAAAGAAAACTTGTCTCCAAGTGGGAACATGGTGTGACTGGGAGAAATCCTGCAGCAAGAGCGAGACCTCGGCTTCGCTCTCAGGGCTGTTAACTCTTTGGCAGAAGGACAGCGCTCTGGTTGCTAAATTGCGGGCTAAACTGACTCGTGGACGTTCCTGAAGGCTTGTGCGTGTGGGTTGTTTAATTTAGGCAAATGGCAGGAATAATTTCTTCTGCTCTGGAGCTTTTTGGGGTTCAGTGGAGCAGCACTGGCTTTGCCGTGCTCCCCTCATGCTCCCCCACCAGCTGAAGGACTGCTCTTTGCCTACGATCTTCCCCAGCGCCACCATTGGCATTGGCAGGGACCATCTTGCAGAGCAAGGCTGTTACACGGTGCTAATTTTGTAGTTTCAGATAACAGAGCCTCTCTAAAAATGTCATTTGGGGCCATTTGCGGGGTGAGTTTGACATCGCTGACTACTGCTGGGACGTGTGTCCTGCAGGAGGACCTAGCACGTGGGGGAGGTGGCACGCTGCGTCGCTGCGGAGCTGGTGGATGAGCTGCTCAGCAAAAGATCTTCTGTTTTCCTGTAGTCTCTTAAACTACCACAAAATGACAAAGTCCCTGGCCTTTGGTTGCTCCGGGCTGTCAGGCTGATGCCAAACT
>VZRI01001465.1:49947-100373 GCA_013397515.1 Upupa epops
GGTTGGGGTGTAGTTACCCTATAACTTTCTTATTAACTCAAATTAAGTTAAAAAGGGAAATTAATTTAACCATGGGATGGTTTGGGATGCCAGTGGCAATAGGCTTGGTTAGGGGGTGTTCTTTATCTCCACAGGCAATTATCAAATTAATCTCCTTTGATATGAGCTGGTATAAGCACTATCACTGATATATTTATACTTGCCCTGTGACCGCTGTTCGATAGGGTGTTTCTCTGGTGTTCTGTAGAACTCCACTCTCTTTCACTTTCATGTTTCTCTGGCAAAACAGGGGGGCAGTTTCACAGAATCCCAGATTGTTAGGGATTGGAAGGGACCTCGAAAGATCATCCAGTCCAATCCCTCCACCAGAGCAGGATCCCCTAGGTCCAGTCACACAGGAACAGTCCAGGCTGGTTTTAAACATCTCCAGAGAAGGAGACTCCACAACCTCCTTGGGCAGCCCCTTCCAGGACTCTGGCACCCTCACTGGGAAGAAGTTTCTTCTCATCTTTATGTGGAACATCCTCTGTTCCAGCTGGCACCCATTGCCCTTTGTCCTAGCATTGGGTGCCACTGAGCAGAGCCTGGATCCTTCCTCCTGACACCCACCCTTTCCATACATGGGGTCACCCCCCCCTCCTTTTTTCCAAGCTCAAGAGACCCCATTCCCTCAGCCTTTTCTCATCAGGGAGATGCTCCATTGCCTTTATCATCTTTGTGCTTCTGCAGTGGACTCTCTCCAGCAGCTCTGTGTTCTTCTGGAACTGAGGGACCCAGAACTGGACACAAGATTCCAGATGTGGTCTCACCAGGGCAGAGTAGAGGGGGAGGAGAACCTCTCTCAATCTACTAATCACCTCCCTTCTAATCCACCCCAGGATGCCATTGGCCTTCTTGGTCACCAGGGCCCATTACTGGCTCCTGGTCATCCTGCTGACCAGCAGGACCCCCAGGTCCCTTTCCTCTCTGCTGCTCTCCAGCAGGTCAGTCCCCATCTTATATGGGTACCTGGGGTTGTTGTTGCCCAGGTGCCAGACTCTACACTGCCCTGGTTGAATTTCACTCAGTTCCTCCCTGCCCAGCTCTCCAGTCTGTCCAGGTCCTGCTGAATGGCAGCCTAGCCCTCTGGTGTGACAGCCACTCCTCCTTTCTTGGTGGAAATCCCCAGGCTCCCTCTGTGAGATTCCCCTCACTGCCCTTTCACAGGGCCATTGCTGTCGCCAAAGAAAAAATAAAAGCAAATTAAACAAAAAAATCAATCAGCATATATTTAACAACCCAGAATGTTCCCAGATTGCCCTTTGCTGTTGGGAATGGGGCCACTCTTGTGTAGGGCACAGTAGAAAGAGTCGTGTGGGGATGAACCAACCCTCCCACAGTAGAAAGAGTCGTGTGAGGATGAACCAACCCTCCCTGAATCTTTTCTGCGTGCAAATCCCCAGCAGCTGAGGCAGAGGGTCGGGACTGTGCAGCGTTGGCGCGAGCCAACAGCTCAGCTGCTGCGTGTTGCCACCGTAGTCTGTCTTTTCATTTCTCCCTTTCTTCAAGGGAATAGGGCCTCCATGATGCAGCCTGTGCGTGTGTGCATACGCCGTTCTCTTTCTCTCTCCCATTTGTTCCCGCCTCCCCCCTGCTCTTTCCCCAGCGACGAGGTTCAGTTATGTTTGGCTGCAGGATGGAGCTTTCGTATGGCTCCCGCAAGTCTTGTGAAAAGGGGTGGGTGGATGAAGAGGAGTCAAGCGCTCGAGAGCTGCATGGGAACTCAATCCTTATGAGACACCAGAGAACCCCCCACCTTGGAAAAGCCAATGGGAAGCCCATTTTGTTTGCTGTTCCACCTGAAGGCTGCCTCGTTTGGAGAGGCTGGAGCATGCTAGAAGAGCAGAAGACAGTTAAACACTGCCTTGCTCCTCTGAGCATGGTGGAGGTGGAAGAAGTGATGGATCTGGGGTCTGTGGGGAAGGTCTGCCAGAAGCCAGGCAGGTGCTGGCAGCATGGACACATCTTCATGTCTTTCTGGTTCCAGGGGCAAAGGCAGGTGGGTGTGAGCCAGCCATGTAGAAGCAGATGATGAGGTTCACTCTAGATGTAGCAGGGGATAGCTGGAGAGGGAAGGAGAAGGGAGGCTCCAGGTAGCTATTCCCACAGAAGCAGAGGGGCCAAACCGTGAGGCTCGGTCAAGCTGGAGGTGGTGCCTGCACTACCAGGATGTGATGCTGGAGCAGGAGGTATGTCCTGCAGCCTCAGGACCTTTAGGGCTGGACAGCTGAGCCTGGCTAGTTCCTGGCTTTCCAGAGTGGACCACTGCAGGGAGAAGCTGGGAGGATGAGGACATGATCCAGGGCAGTAGCTGCTGGTGCATCCCGGCGTCTCTCAGCTTTGCTGGCTTGAGGCACACCAAGGTGTCCATGCCGGATCCCATCCTCACTGTTCCTGGTCCTGGGCTGCCCACCTTTGGTCTCCACAGGTACCTAATGGGTTTTTCAGTGTTGTCGTGGGAAAGTGGAACCTGCCACCAGTAAATACGTTGACAGCCTGTTTTCAGCCATCAGGGAATGTAAATGATCTCATTTGAACGAGGCTAACGCCGAACCAAGCCATTGGTCCCAAATATCCCTTATAAGTGCAGATGAGAAATATTCATGGCATCTTCACTCCCAGAATATTGCTTTTATCTTTGCGGTTCCTTGAGTGGCAATATAAAAGTTACTGATTTTGCACTTTTCATGCATCTGAACCTGCAGACTTTGAAATCAGTAGATTTGCCTGCGTGATTTGCCTCGTTAGAGCCATACCCTTGCAGGCACCCAGTAATGATCTACTCCATAAGCTACAGTGTACTTGGGTGTGTGATGTCCTACCTTGAGAACGGCCTTAACCAGGGCATTGGGACAAGTGGAGGTGAGGGTTGGGTTGGGTCTTTCCAGGGCAAGGTAGATCCTGACCACGGGAGGAGCCTGTGCGTGCCTGTTGTGATCTGTGTGGCGCAGTGGTAGGGTGGCTGTGAATCCCCATGGGGCCATCATAGGGACTCCCAAAAACTTTGGACCAAGTTCATTTTGGGCAGTCATGCTCTTCAGTCTTGTTACCCTGGAGCTCACCAGAACTGGGATCACACCCAGATCCAGAGTGGGATGCAATGGCCCTCACTGTTCAGTCGGTGAAGGAAGTGGGATGCAGAGGTTGGGCTTCCTCAGCACATCCTGGTGTCACTTATTTCTTCTGTAGAGCCCAGCTCAGGCTGTTTCAGGTTGTTCTTCTGTGCTGCCCTCACCTGAGGGCTTGGCTAGTGTGAGAACATCTTGTTTGGACTCAACAGTGTGTCACAGGGTTTTCTGGGAATGGGAGCTCCAGCTCTGTTCCCCTCGATTCTTGAAAGAGAACCAAAGGCACTGGCTGAAAGCAGAGCAGGGGCAGCAGCTGGAGGTGGAAACTCCCACTGGAAGGTCTCACGCTCCTACACGACAGCCTCGCACGGCGGCAGGTCTTTGCAGGCTAAAGCAGAAGGTCAGATTGTCTCGAAACCTCGACCGCGTTTGCAAGGGGACGTCTCCTTGCCTTCGCTTTTCGCTTGGTAACAGGTTTTTCCCTTTAAGAACGCCCAAGATTGATTCCCTTGCAGGGCGCATCGCCGAGGCGAGCCATGTCCAAATGGTTTGCACGTCTGCATTTTTTACTGCTCTCGTTTAATATGTATGCAAATGCAGTCTCTCCTGTCCTCACTCTCTGTGTGGGTTTGCACAGTCAGGAGCACATTCCCATTACCGCTGCCCATCTCCTGCTCCGCTCGGCATTTGAGGAGGCCGCCTTTGAAACGCTGATAGATGGAGGTGCAAGGGGGAAAAAAAAAGAGAGAGAAATGACGGATTTTTGTAATTTCTTTGCTGGGGAGGTCTGGAGGAGTTGGGAAACCAGAGGAAGGAGGTTTAAATATATGCAAAATTNNTCAGAGAGTGAAGAGGGGGAGGGGGGGGGGGGAGCCTTCCAACTCGGAGCGTATTTCGTATGCCGTTCCATTTTCAGAGCGTCAGCTCAGAGGGTTTTAGCTGGAGGTTAGGGGGAAAATCTGAGCGCTGGCAATAATCTTGTGATAGCGGAAATATTCAGCTTTTCTCCTGATAAATAGACACGTGTCGGAACTGGAGTCGGGCTTGCAGGCCTGGAAAGCAATGTTGGCTTTTCTCTTTTTTTTTGTATTTTTTATTTTTAATAAATAAGGAGCAAGAGCTCCAGAGCTGTTCCTTGCAAAGGGGCAGGATCTGCCTGCTGCTGCTCACTGGAGCATCCTTACTTACTACTTACTTCCTTTTTAATTAGCTGTATTGTTCCAAAGTGCTTCCAACCCAGCACCCCTGGAACTTGGATGCTCCTCTAGCATCCAAGCATATCTTTTCCTTAAGTTAAAGGGGAAATGGCCAAGATGTGGGAGTCACCTTTGGAAACCTGGCCAAAGCTAGGGGACAGTTTTGTATCCCCAAGTGAGGGCACTTTTCAAAGTTATCCTGTGTGGAGTTGCAGATCTCCAGATTCAGCATCTGCTCAGAGGGAACTGAAGGCTGGAGAGGTCCTTGCTCTCAGTGTGGGGAGCAGGCAATGACAAATCCCTCCAACACCCACGTGAATCTGGAGGAGAAATGCAGGCTTGTGGCGATAGTTAGGTCCTTTAAAAAGCTGAAGGGCTGGATTTTCAGGTGTATTTTATGCATTTCAAGTTGTTTACTGTTTTCATCTTTAAACACAAAGCACCTTAAAACCTGGCTGGTTTGGAGCCCCACTATAGAGTGCCCAAGCCTTGAATTACTGAGCTGCTCTGGCTGGGCAGGGATGCAGGGAGTGGGGTAGAAGGGCTATGGGCAACTAGGGGCACATTCCCCAGGGTGAGGGGTGGCTGTGGGTAGCCTCCTGCTTCTTAGCTCCCAGAATGTGGGGCTCTGTGTGGAACTGAGTTCATCTGGCTAAAGCCAGATCTTTCCTAGACTCTTCTAGGAGTTCACAGACAAAACTCCTCCATCAAGTTCCTTACTTTCCGTTCTAGCAGCCAAAGGGCTTTGTGTGCTGGGAAACCCCCTGAGCTGCCGCCGCCGTACAAACTTGTCAGCTCTGTTTACTTTTGCATCTCTGAGTTTGCAAGAGAGTTTTGTGTGTCTCCAGCGCTGGATGTTGTGAAATCCCTTTCCACGTGGTAGCTCAGCTTGTGCTGGTCTGTGAGACTCAGACCTTGTTGCTGCTTTTGGCACAGTTAAAGGAAGCAAGGGATGATGATCAGGAGGGGACTCAGTGTTTGGATGTGTCCAGCCCCTGCAGTGAGGTGCAAGAGCTGGTTTCATCCACACAGCAGGCATGGAGCCTCTCTCTGTTTGGGAAATGAGCTTCTGGGGCTGCCTGCTCCTGCCTTTACCGTGTGGTCCTCTGGGCAAAAGCCTGCCCTTGGTAATCTTGAAACTTGTAGTTGCCAGGCAGGGTGGGATCACTGGCTGCCCTGCTCGCTGGGTCCATAGCCAAGTTTTGTCTGTCTGATGCAAAGGGCTGGCCTTCCCATTTCTTTCCATCACCTTTGGGAAGCTCATCGTCATCTACCAGCAGCCGAGTTGCTGGAGGGGGCAAATTGTGGGTGAGCAGCTCCAGCTCTGCTGTTCTTGCCTGTCCCTTCGTTTCCTTTGCACCATCTTTGCTGTGAAGCAGATATCTCCTGCCATCATGTCCTCACTCCAGTGGGTTTGTGTCGCTTGTGATCGCAGGCTCCAAACTTCCCCTATTACCGTTGCTTTTTTCACAGTGTCTTTTTACTGGCGAGTAGATTCGTGGAGCCTTTCTACTTTCTTCATCTGTAAATTGTCCTCTACATAACGAAGAAGCCGTTCAGGCTACGTTTTGATGTGTTTGTCGCCCAACAGATGTCTGGGTGGTTAAAGTGCCCCCTGAGTACAAGTATCCTGTGTTTGCGAGCTCTTTGATAGTTGGTTCAGGAATCTTTTTGTTCTTTCTTTCTCTCCCCGAGTCCTGGGGGTCTGTAGCAGATGCCTGCTGCAGTCTCTCCTTTGTTTTCTGCTCATGATTTCTGTGCCCACGATGTTATTCCTCTACCCCCTCCCTTATCAAATTAGATTATCTCCTTGAAGGTACTTTCGACACGTGTGGCCGTGCAAAGGCACAATGAGTGCACTGGATCACGCTGTTGTGTGCCTGTGGTTCATGTCTCTGCCTCTCCATCACACTTTTACAGGACCCTAGGACAAAGGCTGGCCCATTTCCCACCCTACACAGTGGTACCAGCAAAGGCAGGGCCAGTTAGCTCCACTTCCAACCAAGCCCCAGTGCCTCTTATGGGCACTGCCACATCACCCAGCATGGGAACCCTGAGCCCGTCATGTCTTCTGCTCCATACCATGTTGTTACAGCCCTCATGTCATCACGTTTCCTCCCTGCTGGTCTGTCTGCATCATCTCCCCTTTTGTCCTGAACTTGGCTGGTGGCACCTGAGCTTCTCCCAGGTCGCTCTGTGCCTGGTCCTTGGCTCTGTCCTTGCTTTTCCACTGGCTTTCCTGGCTTCCATGTGTGATCCTGAAAATCCTTTTTGTTATTCTGTCCTTCCTCCCCATCACAAACCTGTGTTTCTGTTCCATCTTTCATGAAAAGGTCTAAGACTGAAGGTGAAATGTGATAACAGCCTTCAAAAATATGTCAGTGGCTGCTGCAAACAGGATAGGAATAAACGATTCTCCGTGTCCTACAGTGGGTAGGACGAGAAATTATGGGCTTAAACTGTAGCATGAGGGAGATTTAGGTTTGATGTTCAAATATCCTGGGGTTGAAGCGCTAGAGGAGGCTGCCACAACGTTGCTGGAGGGGCAGATCGGGCAAGCAGCTGTCAGGAGAGGCTGAAAGGGAGTCAAGGGGATAGCAGGGTGATCCAGAAGATCATTTTTCATCCTCTCCAGCCCTCTTACCTCCCCTTCCATATGCTGGAAGCTTCCACTAGGCACAGGGCTTTCTGCAGCTCGTTCAGCCAGGCTCGTGCCTTTCTCTCCTGGCTTTTTGTCTCTGTTGCAGCCATTCTGGGAAATGCAATTGCAGCGAGCCTGGAAACAGCCACAGCCGTCCTCTGCTCCCCAGACCTTTCCTTTGTGCTTGGTGGTTCTCTTTAAACCTCCTCTGCTGGTGGAAATGGTGGCAGCTGCAATGGGAGCATTGGGATGTGCAGCAGTGACCAAACCAAGTGGTTTGCTTGCACCCAGGAGGGTCAAGGCCGAACATGAGGAGCCTTGGAGGTGCTTCTCAAGACCACTGATGGGAAGCCACTGCTAGCTCTGCAGAGGGCCATGTTGTGTGTGTTCCACTATGTAAGTGGAGATGCTGTCCCAGCCTGTAGTGGGGCTCCCTATCAGCTGTGTGAGTGCAGGAGAGTGAGGAGGAGGGATGGGAGCCCTGTGTGTGAGCCCACCCTCAGTGGGTGCACCAGGCCACCCAGGGAGCAGGGGCTGTGGGGAAGCTGAGAGAGTGGGGCTCCTTGCAAAGCTTTCCCATCTCCTCAGAAAGACATCGTAGGGCAGCAGCTGGATGGAAACTGCTGTCTTTGCCCAAACAGAAATCTAGGGGTCTGGAAGTCAGAGTGCTCCCTCCAAACTGAGTGTAGGATGCAAGAGCAGCCGCCTTGTCTCTGACAGTGCTGGCCAGGAGGTCACCGAGTCCCCTGGGCACCTTCAACTGCCTGCTCCTGACACCCACCTCTCCCAGCCCTTGCCCATCTGGCACCGCTGCGGTCATGTCAGGGTCCCGTTGCATCTGTGCTGCATCCCTGCTTCCTTCCCCAGACCTCCCTACCTCTTCTCCCCTGGGTGCTGCAGGGGGGATCCTCGGTCCTGGTCAATTGTGACCACCTTCACCACCCCACAGCATCACCCCCTTTGCAGCTTCCTACCAGGAGAGCCGGGCAGGGAGAAACAGGCAGATGAATAATTTATTACAGCGATGCAAAATAGGGTTTTAAAACTCTCCCCATATAAATATTTATTTTTGACTCGTTAGCTCTGCAGCCGCCTCAACACCCCCCCTCAAACCCCTTCCCCTTGTCTTTCCCAAAGCCACCCCAGCCTTGTGGCCATCACGGCTGGATCTCTCCCAGTTGTCCATCCGTCTGTCTGTCTCTCCCGCGCTCTCTTTTCACATGATCCGAACCCCGGTGCCAAATGTTTTCCAGGGAAGAGGGAAAAGAGAAAAAAATCAAAATCCCACCTCTTTCTCCTCACACACACACAAAAAACAACAACGGGAGGGACGGGAAGGGGGGGAGATGGAGCAGCACACACAGGCACACGCACAAAACCCTTTGAAGCCTGTGCAGGGTAAGGGTTGTTTCTGTGGTAACGGCGCGGGGATTGGTGGTGGTTGGTGAGGGCCTCCATCCCGCGGCGGTGCCGAGTGATTAATGAGCCGTTGCTGGGCTGTACGGGAGCGCTTGGGCCCGTTTGAGCACTGTGGGGCTGCTCCAGCACCGATGGACCTCTGACGCCTCTTCATCCTCTTGTATTCACCCCCAGGCACAGTGCTCCAGTGGTACCCCACACCTCCTCCTCACACATGGGGTCTTGTGGGATGTTGAGGCACATGGCAACCAGGCTTGGGACATCCCTCTATTCCCTGCCCTGATGGTGTTAGGGCATCTCCAGGGTTGTGGCCTTTGTCTTGCCACTCACCCTTGCTTCTCTGCACTGGGCTGTGTCCTAAGGTGGGTCCAGCATCTCCTCCATCACAGTGATGGGCCACGCGACCATGTGGGGGTGTGGTGGGTTCAGTGAGAGGGATGAACCCCCAGCATTGTGGGGAGCGTCAGTCTCGCTTCAATGCCTGCCCTTGGCCTTGTTGCTGCCAGTCTCCTTCCCACCCCCACAGCTTCCCGAGGCTGTGGGGTGACTGGTGACTGAGTAAAACCAAGGGCTGTGATGCCCAGGGCCCATGGCTTTGTTTAAAGCCCCCACCTAGGGGTCACCAGCGTGCTCAGAGCATCTCCCAGCTAGAGCCGCCGCTCCCAGGAACCCTCACACCCCTGTGGGCTGTGAAACGCCCCTCTCCTGGCTCTGTGCTTCGAAAAAGGCGGAGGAAAGAAACAGGCAGCATTCGCATCTCATGGGTGAACAATAATAATGAGCGAGTTTCAAATCTCTTTCCCCCAAAATAGCCAACCCAGAACACGCACAGCCTGCCCGAGCCGCTGCCTCAAACAGATGTGCTGCCAGCGAGGCAGCTATTTATAATGTGCAGCATTCCCTTCGCAGCCGCAGCGACTCCAGCCCTCGGCTCTTGCGCTCAGCAGCTCCTTTTGAAGCCTCTAGCTCTAATCCGGGGACTGTTCCTGGTGCTGCTAAAAATCTCCTTGTAAACCCGCCGGGATGCCAGAGCTCTGCCTGCGCTCTGGTTTATCATCTCCAGAAGCTGCCAGAGTGGGACTGTCCCATCCCTCAATGTCCCAGCTGGGATGGGACAGCAATGGGATGCTGTTGGGTAGTTTGTCCTCAGCATCTCTGTAGCTGTAGGCTTTAGGGGTGCAGGGCTGATGGGTCAAACCCTTTCCCAACCCCAATTTGAGGTGTTTTGTGGCACAGAAGAAGAGAAGAGGTTAGGATGCTGTTGCTGGGTGGATGGAAAGGTTGCTGTGGGTTTCAGCCCACTGGGTTTGATCTGGTCCTCACTAAAGGAGAGGTACAGTGTGATGTCGGGGGAGAATGCAGAGACTGTGGGGTGAGGAGTAAAACTGGGGGTCCACCTAAAAAGAGATCTGTGGGGTTTTGCCAGCACTGGGTGTTTGCTAGCCTGGGGATTCCGCAGCAGCCCTGGAGCTGCAGAATGGCTGTGGGATGGTCACCGGGGGCTACTCACACCCCCAGGAAATGTGGGCACCCCATTACAGGAGAGGCTGCAGCTCACAGGCACCAAAGCACCATAGGGCCAAGCACCATCGAAGCTGCTTCAGCCCCTCACAGGCCGATGAATAAGTGTGCTGGTATGTCAGGGCGGGGAGGTTGGGCAATGCGAGAGCATGTGGAAGCTGTTTATTGCCAGGGCTGTGCAGGCCCTCCTGCCTCCCGCAGCGCCACAGCCGCCCCAACCAGCCGGGCCGGTGCGGCTGCTCTGCGTGGGGCCGAGCTAGGGGATCGGGGCCCCAGCCCAGCGGGGGCAAGGCACTGGGGGAGAGGGCTGTGGGGCTGAGGGGTTTGTTCACTATTTGCTTTTCTCCCAAAAAGGGTGTTGGGAAGCGCAGAGGTTGCTCGATCTGAATCCCAGGTTTGGGGATGGCTTGAACCCTCTGTTCCGTTCTTGGGTGGCCCAGAGCATCATCTCCTGCCCAGCACGGCGTGGCTGGCCAGGCAGCTGGGAGTTGTGGTGAACTGGAAGGACCTCCCTGCTGCTGAGAAAGGGAGATCACAGCATCAGGATCATCTAGGTTAGAAAAGACCTTCAGGATCATCCAGTCCAACCGTCCACCCTACAACCTCCAACCACTAACCTATATCTCCAAACACCCTGTCTGCCTGTTTGTGGAACTCCTCCAGGGATGGTGCCTCCACCCCCTCTCTGGGCAGTCAGTTCCAAGGCCTCCTCACTCTTTCTGGGAAGAAGATTTTCCTAAGATCCAATCTTAGTTGTGTCCCTGGCACAACTCAACCCCATTTCATCTTGTCCTATTGCTGGTCCATAGGGAGAAGAGACCAACCCCTGCTCACTCCAACCTCCCTGCAGATAATGTAGAGAGCAGTGAGGAGATGCTGAATAAAGCCCCCAGAGTGACCTGGCACAGGGTGCTCTGGCTTTGCTCCCTCTGTTTTTGCAGGTGCCACAGGATGAGGTTGAGTGTTGGTGGGCAGCATCCATCCTTGTTCCACAAACTCTGTCCTTTAACCTCCAGATCCCATCTTGAGGGACATCATGATCTCTAACCCAGGGTGGGATTTTGAGAAGGAACTGAGGAAGAGCTGCCTTGGCAGGGCTCTGTCACCTCAGCTCCAGCAGCACAATGGATCAGCTCAGCCCCGTGGGGATATAGAGACAGGTTCCCCATGAAGGATGGCAGAGATGGCCAAGACTGGAGCCTTCCTGGTCTCCAGTGGTAACCGACAAACCTTTGCTCCTGGAAGAGGGGTTGTAGCACAGTCTGTATTGTTGAAGGCTCTTAAAAGCTGGTCTCATTACAGTTGTGTTAATTATTGATGGGATGTGGGGAAGAAAACACTGGAAAACCCCAACAGTGCAAGGCAAGCTGACACTTCATCTGCGGCCAGCGGCGTGGGGCTGGCTTTCCCCTGACCCAGGGGAAGACTTGCAGGTGAATTCTCCAGTGGCTGGTGGCAGCTCAGTAGTGTCTCTGATAACCACAGCAGTCCCAAACCAAAGACCCAGGTCGGTTGTGCAGGTCTTACATGGGTCTTTAGCAAAGATCTCCCCTTGTGAAGAGATAAAATCCCTTTTGGCAACGTCTCTGCTCAGTAGGGCTGGCAAGATGCTGTGATAGCAGAGTACAGAGGCACTGGGGATCCCTGTCCCAGCTTGGGGCAGTTGCATGGGCAGGATGGGACCCCAGGAGGGTGCTTGGACTCACTGGTGGTGTGAGTCAGAGCTGGGGGATCTCATCAGGGCAATTTTCATCAAAAACAAGGAAATGTGGAGTTTTCACCCAAAACCTTTGGGGACATTTAGGGTCTCTTTCCCCATATCTAACCTGGGTATCAGGGCTGTTCCCATGGCGGAACAGGGAGGTGTTTCTGTGCAAACCAGTGTCACTGCATGGGGGGACCCCACAGCACAGATCTGGGGCCTCCATTGGTGCTGCAGAAGCAGTGCTTGGTGTGCGAAGGCACAGGTCTGGCAGGAGCTCTCAGGGCAGTGGTGCCCTGGCTTCATGGCACACAGCTGAGATATGCCTTTGGTTCTTCTTGCCCCATCCCTCAGGGGCAGGCTATGGCTGTAGGTATCTCCAGCACACCCACCACCCCCACCAGGAGCCTCTGCCTCCCCCCAGCACCCTCCTCTCTGCTGTTTTCCATTCCCCATTCCCTTTCTCTCCCTTTCTTCCCCTTGCTCCACCCCCTCTCCAGACTCCTCTGTGGGGCATTGATTTTTCCATCCGTCAGCGAAACGCTTGAGGAAAATGAAAGAGCATCTTCGTGATCGATCAGGAGAACTCTTCAGCCTGGGGTCAGGAAGGGTTTGAATCAGCTGCTCCCCTGGCATATAATTACCCCCTCTCTCCCAAGCAGGGGCTTTTCACACGCCAGCGGGAGCATCCATCCCACCGCAGGGCCAGGGCATTGCCCGGGAGAGCATCCTCCTGTCACACTGGGAGAACTGCCTGTGCATGTGTTGGCTTTCACTGCTGCCACAGCTCAGCGTTGGGCTGGGGTCTGCACTCTTGCTTTGTGTGGAGCTGGTGTGAGCGTGCACTCGCCTCTCCCTCGCTGGCATCGATCGCTCTGTGTGGCTAATTCTGCGGTGCTTGGTGAGGGTGGGGAGATTTGAGGCTTTGAGCTTAAAGAAACTGAAAAAAGAAAACCCTAAATCCAATAGGACTTGGGTGCCCAGCTCCATTCTCTCCTGTGAACGTCTCGTTTGCAGGGAGCAGCATCCTAGGAGTGCTGCACACAGTGTTGGGAGCAGCCTGGAGATGCCTGTGGAAATGCCAGAGTTTGCCATCTGGTACCATGCTGGCCTCTGAGGACCCTCTGCTTGCTGCTGGCCTCCAGAGAGCCAGCAAATAGCCGAGGGAGCTTCTCATTCTGCTGTGGAGTAGCTAGCTGCACGCAAATGTTGACTTCTTCATGGCAACCGGCGTGAGTCATGCTGGGAGCCAGAGGGGAGCATTGGCGCCAGTGGCTCTCGGTCTGCTCATGGACCGTTGCCTGGATCTGATGGGTGCAGGCACAGTCCTCCCTGCTGCTCTCACTGGAGCTCTGTCTGTTCGCAGGGGGATGTGCTGCCTGTTCTCTGCGCCACGTTTGCGGTGTGGCTCTGCGGTCACAGCGTGTCCATGCGGACATTGCTCCAACGGACAACGTGTGGGCTGCTGCAATGGCTTTTGTGGCACAGCAGGGAAAATCTGTCTTTAGGATTTGTCTGAAGGAGATAGATCCTGAGCATCTGCTTCCCACTCCCAATTCTCCCTATTTCCCACGGCCATTTCTCAACCTGTTTCCTGAGCTAGGCACAAGGGGTTCCGACCTGGGGGTGCACAACACGTGGCTGGTTGGAGGTCCCAGAGCAGAGCACAGCAGCTTCTCCTGGTGGGTTGTGCATCTCAGATAACACCTCTGCTCGCACAGATGCAGCACAAAAGCATCTCGTAGAGAGCAAGGAGAAACAGTAAGAAAGTGGGGGGGAAATGCAAGCTGACACTCTGCTCCTTTGTCCCTCCTGGCTTCTGGCCCTGGAAAGCCTGGGTGTGGATTGCACCTTCACCCAGCTGCCTCCACCAACACTCTCAAACCTCATGGTCTGCAGAAGATCTGCGGGTGGTTGTTGCCCCATGTTGTGCTGCTGTTACATGGGAGCTCCCAACTGTTTGATCCCCCTTGTGTTTCCACACTGGCCTGGGAATGAGTCCACATGGAAAGAGATGAGGAAAGACAAGCAGGGTGAAAAACCAGAGCAACACATTCCTGCTCTCACCACAGCCAGTTCAGACCAGCCAGACCAGAGCATGGCAGGAGAAGGACAATGCAAAGGCTCTGGCTTTCTCCCTCCACAGCAGCAGGCACATTTTGGCTCCGGCATGGATGTGCTGCAGATGTGCTGATAGCAGTGAGCCGAGTGCTGACGCTGCTGTAGAAGAGCTGCCTGAGGAGCCGTAGGTAAGGCTGAACTGGGTTTATCTGCTCCACAGATAATGTCTTCTGCTGAAACAGCCACATCCTGGCCTCGTTGGGAAGTTGGTTTTATAACGTGTAACGAGAGCTTTGTCCCGTATCCCTGGTAAAGCCTTGTCATACAGCCCCATCTGGGCAGGGTCTTTCCCCCCAGTGGGATTTGGCATCAGTCTGGCAGTTGGGGGAACTTTGTTTAACCTGTGAGTGTTGCATCTCAACATCAGTGTGGATCTAACCCAGTTTCTTTGAATCTGTGTCACTGTATTGATAGCAGGGGAAAGAGGGTGATTTATGCAAGGGGGTAAGCTGGGATCTTCCCGTTATTCCTTGCTTTGGTGAGCTGTTACCACGTAACACCACTGCTGGGTTCAGAGCAGGTAACCGGGACAGGGAGGGCTCCTCACATCTCTCCATTGTTCTGCCACCTACTCATTGGCCACCCTTGGTCACGATCCTCTGTCTTCCTGCTGCCTCCTCGCTCCCTGGTCTGTAAAATGAAGATAAAATACTCTCTGCCTTGCTGGGGAGCTGCAGCCCAATTAAGAAGTACATGCTAATTAAAGCAAGATCCGCCGTTCCTGTTGGTATCCCGTAGCCATTGGTGGGGTGCTGGAAAGCTCTGGGATGGGGAGCGTGAGCTTGTGACAGAGATGGAACAATGTGCTCTCAGACTGCTCCGCAGAAAGTGGATCCATGTGTTAATCTGGGAAAAAGAGTGTGAAATAACTGCAAATCCTTCTCAACTTCAACGTAATTTCTCCCAGATAGGATGCAGCAGGAAAAGCGTCCGTTCCACAGCCCAGCCTCTGGCCTCTGGGTCCTTACTGAGCTAAACCAAAGGCTGATGCCAGAGGAAACCCTGTCCCGTCGCGGGGCTGCATGTGCTGGAAATATGGGGGAAAGAGTTAGTTAATGCCTGCGCTGCGTGCGGGTGGTTTGGGTCCCAGTGGCTCCAGGCTCTACCAGGTCTTTCCAAGGGTTCCCAGCTGGCCCAGCTTGGCTGTCGGAAGAGCCAGGAGGATGCCCGGGTGGGTCTGGTTGAGCGGTGCCTCCAACAGCAGCACGCTGCTGCAAACGGGCGACCGCGGGGCACAGAAAGCCGGGCCCCTCCCCACTGCCTTTCTGCTAATGCTCATCTAATTAAACAGCAGCCTGGAGTGGCTGAAACCAGGGCAGCGGGAGAGCTGGGGTTTTCATCCAATAGGTTCCCGTCTCCGGCTCAAGAACCAGAAGAAAAACCCTTTTGATATTGTCAGATCAATATGCAGGTGGTGCTCCCCCTCCTTTCCCCTTCACCTTCTCCGGCTCTCTTTTCCTCTCCTGGGCCAGGGACTGCTTTTCAAAGCCAGTGCAGGGCTGGGATCCCTACCCTGTGGATTTTGCACCTCAGCCCCCACCCTGCCTGCTGTAAGGGCCACACACACGCTAAGGGGCTGAGGTGCTGGCATCGGTGATTGCTGGTAGCCTGATCTCAGCAGGTATCGGAGAAAGCAAGTCTTGGCTTCAAACAGGGACAGGGTCCCGCCTTTAGGGAGAGTTTCCACTCGCTCATGTCTGTGAAGAGCCATCATCTCTCTGCTGAGACCATCTGCAGAGCTACAGGATTGAACGTGGGCAAGATTTGACCAGCAGCTCTCGTGGTGCTTGCTTGGGGATAGGCAAGGGTTAACAAGAAGCGACACTTTATTTTGCTGTGCCTCTGGTTCTCTGGAAGGAGATGCTCTTCCTGGTGCTTCGGCAGTTGTAAATGCATTCTTCTTCCCAAGGTGTCTTCTGAAAATTAGCTCCAGCATGTTGTCAGTGGTGGGGAGATGATTATGGAGAAGCAGCTGTCCATCCCCTCCTGCCAGCTCCCTGTGAGGCAGCAGCAGGAGGGGTGACGGCTCCTCTGGGTGCTGGCTGCTGGCAGCAGATTCTGTAGTGCCTGATCCAGACTCCGCTGTCAGTAGGCAGCTTCAAGCTCCGGCCTTTTCCACCTCATCTCGCTGCATCAGGGAGAGAAACCAGCACGCAGTGCCCAGCTTGGTGCCGTGTCCAACCATGGTGGGGGTTTTTCACTGTAAGAAAGTTGTACAAATCTTTCCCCCAGACATCAACCTGGAAGGGGTCGGCTTCAGCTCCTGGATTGTTTGTCCCCACAGGAGATAAATTACTGTCTTATTTCTTCATGCAAAAATTGAGGGATTGGCAACGGGCTGAAGAGGAGAGGAGCTGGATGCGTGCCCCAGAGACCTCACCATCTCAGAAGACAACAGCCAGGTCCTAGGTTACTGTGGCTCTGTCCCTTCCCTGGTCACTCTGTGATTAATAAAGTGCTGGGTTTATCGGGTTTATTATTTGTGCTCCTGCACCGGGCTCCAAACCCTGCCCAGCAGCATCTGAGCCCACTGCTGTATCACACCCCGTCTCCAGCCAAGAGAAGGTGAGCTCTACACCTGCTCGAAGGGGCAAGCTGGCACAGCCAGATGCAAGCTCTTTGCTGCTGGCTTTCCATGGCAACGGTCCATCAGGGGGTCAGAGAAAAATTCTCTGCCCCCTCCTTCCCTTGCTGGAGCTGCCGGTCGCTATTTTGATTGCATTCCTGGGGAGCTGAGCTGCAGATGTGGTCGCCTTATCTTGGGAAGGTCTGAGTCAGTTTTTCCCTGCGTGACAAAGTGGCAGCTGAGGGCTGGAGGGAGGAATAAATAGCTCCTGAGGTATGCTGGGGACGTCTATCCCTGGGGACAAGGTGATGGGCCAGGAGCCCTCCACCACCCACGATCCTGGACTCGTGGTGCCCATGTGGCATGGTGTGTGTATAGGAGACAAGGGAGATGGCTCTGCTCGGCAACCTTCTCACATCCTTGGCACCTTGGCCAAGGGAAAAGGGGGTGGCCCAGGAGAACCTGTGCTGCGGGCAGGATCCTGCTCCCAGGACAACCTGAGGAATACAGCCACATTCGCCTCACCAGTCCATGTCTGGGAGTTCAGCCTTGTTGTTCTTCACACACCAGCTGATGTGTCAGTTCAAGAACTGATTCCCTCTGACCTTGGGTGTAACCGAGAGCAGGACCTGATCCCAGAGACACCTGCCGTGAGCAGATCTGCATCCAAGTGCTATCAGCAGAGCTCATGATCCAGCACCTTTGTGGCCCCAGTGTGAAGGCTGGAGGTGGGACAGTCACTCCGGGTCCCCTGGTTGCTTTACTGAAAGAGGCTCTGCTTCCTTCCCTTCCTCCCAGAGCTAATGTCCTCTGATTGCTTTTCTACTGAAGATCCTCGCTGCTGGATGCTTCACCATGGAGATGTGATATCTCCGTGCCCAGCAAAGCTGTCGGGGACTGGTTGAAGCCCTGGTGATGGGTCCAGGTTTCACGCTGTAAGCTGAGCTCCTTCTGCAACCCGGCATTGAGCCCGCTGCTATCAATCCAAAGCACCAGCCCCGCAGAGATCATGCACTGAATAATCATCACTCCAACTTCACAAAAAACCACCCAACCCACATTAAGTGTTAAACACATTGCAAGTTCCCCTTCTGTTGGTGGGATCCTCAGCTCAGCTTTTCCAGCCTTTGCCCAAAATCTGGCAGCTCAGGGAGCAATTCTGCTTTGTCGTCCTTTTCACGTTGCTTTCTCCAAACGAGAGTGGGGTTTGTCGCTCAGCTCTGGGACTGTAAAGGCTGTTGGGGAAGCGATGGGCAAGGAAGACCCTTTAGGGTTGGAAGGTACAGAATGCAGAGCCTGGAGGAAGACAGAACAGCTGGTGGCGGCCACCACACCTCCATGCACCAGTGCTGCAGCGGGACCTCGGGTTCAGCCTGTGTGGGGCCAGCCAGGCACCACAGGACATCCCAGTGCCATGGGGCTGGGGTCCGAGCTGGTTTCCAGTCTCTCAGCTCAGAGCTGCAGCCTAGAGCCAGGGCTCAGGAGAGGGTTTCTATAGCAACAGCTGCCACTCACTCCCCATCTTGGATGTAAATTAGTTTGGATTTTATTAGTGTGCAGAATTTCAAGAGGCCGGAGCTGGCAGAGAGACCTGACCAATTCGGGACAGGAGTGTGTGAGCACAGCCTGCCCAGGCCATGCCAGTTTAGAAGCATCTTTAGGAGTTTGGACCAAGGCAGGTTTGGGGGTTCTCTGAATTGTCCAAACTCCTGACTTTTTACCCCAGGACCATCACCTGCCTCTGAACTGGCTCTGGGCTTTCTGTGGCTCAGGCAGGAGACTGGATGCAGAGAGGGCTGCACAGACTCCAGGGGAATCTATTGGCGTGGCTTGACTTGCTCCAAAGCCTGGGAAAGGGAGAGCTGAGGGGCAACTGCCCTGTGCCTGACAGAGAAAACACTACAGAACCATGGAATCATCAGGTTTGGAAAAGACCTTCAAGATCATCAAGTCCAACCATCCACCCTACAACCTCCAACCACTATCCCATCTCCTGATCTACATGTTTGTTGAACCTGCCCAGGGACAGTGCCTCCACCCCTCCCTGGGCAGCCAGTTCCAAGGTCTCTCCACTCTTTCCAGGAAGAAATTTTTCCTGAGATCCAACCTGAACCTTTGGGCTTGAAAGCCCAGAGCCCCTCTCCTGGGAAAACCATTGATGGCGATGAGTCTGACAACATCTGTTAGAAACTCCTCACTTCAGTTTGTTAGAGCAGAACTTCATGGCTGCAGAGCAGTACGTTCGGTGTTCCTTGGAGATCCTGGAATCCAGACTGAATCCTCAGGTAAGGCAGAAGCACAGCCTCATGGGGTCCAATATGGGGTGACCTGGGAGATCAGCCTGCCAGAACTGCAGAGCTACTCTTAGGGCTCAAAGTCTCCAGATGGGAGGTTCTGTAGCTCTGAACTCCCTTCTCTTCCTCAGGAGTCCTGCTGGGGTGAGTCCATCGTGAGTGACCACAGGTGCAGCAGCACTGCCTCCAGAGGGTTCCAGTTAAACTCCTGATGATGAAGCTTGTGGTGGGTCGGTAGGAGTGTTGCTGGTTGTTAGTGGTCTGAGCTGAAGAGGTAAGGAGCTGGGGCTGCTTTCTGAGAGCTGTGGGTAGGACTACAGCAGGGGGTCTTGTTTGGGTAGGGGGTCTGCTGGGCATCTGACCCCCCTGAGCTAGGGGATTTCTTGTTAGTGGGATCAGAGCTGGCTGTTAGATGGGATCAGCTCTCGCTTCGGTTTCTCTGTTGTCTGGTTTAACCTCAGTTTACTCTGCTTGGAAAAGAAGTGCTGTGAGTGCTGCCCTGTTGGGAACCTCTTTGCATCCTCAGGTGTGAGCAAATAAGGAGGGTGACTGCAGTGCCACTTGCTACCCCCAGACTAAGAGTTGGTGTAAAACTTGTGTGAAGAAATCAAGATGTTTTCTGTGTTTCCCAGTTTCCGTGTGGCCAGGAGCCATGCTTTCAGAATTCATATTCTCAGCTCTTTGCCTCTAACCATGAGCGCTGTGATTTTTTTCCTTTTTAATGAAAGAAGAAGTTTGATTTTTGTTCTTTTTTCATAAACTTCATGGCTCTGGGATCAAGGGCTTTGTGAAAGTCAAAAGATTTTGCAGCACTTTGTGATGGTGCTGTGGTATTGGCCAACAATGAGTTAGAGTTGGATGGTGATGAGTAAAGTTTGTGTAACTAGTGTAGATGTAATAGGAACAGGCTTCTCTGCCTTAAAAAACAGGGCTGGGAGAGTCCTGAAAATACTGGAAGTCATTGGCAAATGTCTGATTGATTTGGAAATCAAGATTTTGGTGGTTTGGTTGTTTAGTGGGTTGCAAAACAAACCACAGAGGAGTAACTGTTCACCATGGCTGGGTTGTGCTGGGATTAGTGAAGGCTATTCTGCCCCATCCAACCTATGGGCTGGTTGCACATACACCCAGCTGCTTGGAGGGATCTTCTTGGCTTAAACCATAGCGACTGATGTCCTTCCTCTAAAAATCTGCTCTTCTTCCTCCATGGGGTTCATCCTCTGGACTCAGGAGCACACTTTTGTTGGTTTGTCCTTCACTCTCCTACCCCTCTTAATTCCTCTACACACTGTGGAAATATTAATTCATCAGGTAATAGTTATTATTCAAGAACTGCTCTGCTATCATGGCTTGCACTGGTGTGGTGAAAAGAACCAGTTCAAGGGCTGAGGAATGCAGGTTGGTGGTGGTGTTGGGGCTGTTTTTTCCCTGCCCTCATGCCCCAGCACAGGGCATGGTGGATGCTGAAGGGTTTAGCAGGACTCTGTGCTGGCACAATCATTGCCTGCTGGAAAGAGCAGCCTCTGAGGCAGGGGTTTGCTTTCAAGATAAATTGCCCTTTTGTAGGGGACCGTGTCCTAAGCATGATGAAAATGTCAAATGTGCTGATAATGCAACTTGAAACACATCCACGGGGACTGTGTGCTGGTGTCTTGAATGTGATTGTGAATAAAAAAGGAGCTGGGTGATGCACGAGGTAATGGGGCTGTGAACTCTGTGGGTGGCTGGTGTGGTACTGGGCTGATATGGGGGTGCTGGTCAAGGGGTGGGAGCCTCTCCCCTGATTTTTATGAGGATTTGATCCCTGTGAAGTGCAGGACATCAGCACAGGCTGTGTTAGCCAGGACATCAGAGTGCTACAGATTATTTTTGGCTCCCCTAAGTTGAGTTTGTGTTCCAGGTTAACAACCATGCCAGGATCACTCAACCCCAAGACCTGGAGCCCCTCTTGTTGGCTGAGCAGGAGCACACATTGCACATGAGATGCAGTCTGGCTGTGAGCTGAGGGAGACCGTCTGAGTCTCCACCAAGACCTTCCCAGGCAGCAGAGCTGGTGGTTTTGGGCAGGCAGTTGCTCCTCTTGCTGTCTGATGAGGACAACACAAACCTGCTGTGGAACTGTGAAGGCTGCTCAATGCTTGGTGTTACCAGTGTTGTGGAGGACAGTCGGTCTCAGGCTCTGTCTGAATATGCAGGAGGGGGTGTAGCAGCTTAGGGACACCCTGGGTTTGGAGGGAGGGGGCTGTGACTGAGCCCTGGTTCAGAGGAGTGACCTTTGCTGACAGCAGCTCCTCATTCCCTAACCCTTCAGCTCCAGTGAAGAAAACAGACTTCAAGTGCCTGCTTGAATTTAAGTGCAGGGCTAAGGGTGTTCCTGTTCCTGGGTCTCAAACTGGGTGACGATGGCTGGATGAACTGGGAGATAGTATGGCAACATGGCCACGAGCTCCATGCCATCTCGCACAAGGCTGGCTTTGAGGATTAGCACTGGGCTGCTTGTATGGCAGCCCCAGGGATTGGGCTCTGGTTCTGTCCTACCTCTTCACCATCTCACAGAGCCTCACTGCATCCTTCTCCTCACTGCAAAATCCATCCTTCCCTTTCCCTGTGTTTTGTACCCTCTCCCCAAGGCTGCTCCATCCCTCGGCTGCCATCCTGCCCTGCCAGCAGAGCAGAGAGCGCATGGCCCAGATATTTTCCTTCACATCAGCACAAACCCAGCCCAGCCCTTTCCACAAGACAGCTTGGCAGGGCACGGCGTGGGCAGCACCAGCCCCACAGCCAGGCGGTGGGGCAGAGCCCCATGATACCCCTGCATGACTTTGGGGTTCCAGTAGTCCCTCTGTGGCCATACATCTGCCTGCTTTGGGCTGGCCGGGAAGCTGGAGCCCGAGATCAGCTCGAAAGGCAGCAACAGCAGCCTCTGCTTTTCCACACGTCGGTATTTTTAGCTCCGCTGTGCATTAGCGTGCAGGAGCTCAAACTGCGAAGCCTGGCTGAGGTTTTATCTGTTGTGACAGCCCTTAGGGCTGTAGTCAGACACTCTCTCGCTTGCTCGCTCCCTCTCTCCTTTTTTTCTTCTCTCTCTTTTTTTTTTTTTAAAGTTTGCAGCTCGGATCTGCTCTCTCCCCATGGATACCCAGTGCAGCTGTCAAGGCAAGGGACCAAGGGTGGGAAATAGGGTCCAAAATGTGGTCTGAGCCTCTTTGCGAGGGAGTTTTTCCTCTGATCGTTTCTGTATTTTTCCATTCCTCCTTGCTGCTGCTGTCAGGGCTGGAGTGGTCGGAGCTGATGCTGCAGGATTAGGTGCTGGCTCGCCCCTGCTGCCCTGCCCCAAAGGGTCTCCAAAAGGCTGTGCTGGGTGACAGCTAAACAACTACTAGGGACAGCAAAACAGAGAGCAAAGGCCAGCCCAGTCCAGCCTGCACCTGCCAGGGCTCAGCAGAGCTGGTGCTGCTGCCTTTTCCAAAGTCCCACTGTCTGTACCAGCTATTTAAAGCACAGATATCACCCCTCTTTGGGCTCCAGGTACCCCAGAGCATCAGGAAAACGTCAAAGTCATTTGCAAGATTTGCTGGGTTTCATCCCAGAAGGTTTTTATTGTCCCCAAATGCAGTGTCTGACCTCCCTCCAGAGAACTGGGTTCATGAATCCACCCTCTGCCCTGGCTCTGTGCAGGCACCCAGTGCTTTGGTTTTTAAGGAGGGTTCTCTTTATCGCTTCTCTCTTAAAAATTGGCTGGGAGCGGGGAGGCACAAAGAAGCCCTAGAGATGTCCTTCAGAAGGATGAGGAACTGAGATGCTGACCAGGCTTTGGCTTTCCAGCCGGCTCAGCATCCCGCCACGCTGGGCTGTGCTCGGGTGAGCCCAGTTCCAAAAGGGAGCAGAAGTTGCCTGAAAAATCTGGTGCCCCTGGAATTTGTCCAAGGTCTTGGGGGGAAGTCGAGGACAGAGGCAGGAATGGGATCTGGCTTCCTGTCCCAGGTGTCCAGCCTTCCTCTCCAACCCTCAGCACACGCCTGCTTCACGTCATTCCAACTGGAACTGAAATCCTGCACCCAGCTCTTGGGGTGTCTGTGCCAGCCCTCGTGTCTCCTGAACGGGAGCACAGACCCCACACAGCTGGATGGCTGGGTCCCCCTGCCTTTTCCTTATGTTGGATGCTCAACAAAAGGGTGTTGAGGAAAATTCCTACTTAGGTAGAGAAGAATAGTTTGACCTTTTTCCAGGCATTTAATGCTTGAGGAGACCACAGTGGCACTGCAGCTGCTGTGGCCCAGAGCTGTGGCCCCCAGAGGAGATAGGGGTGTGTGGGTGCTAAGGAGGCTGGAGGAAAGCAGAGAGAGGAGAGGAGAGAGTCTGTCCACACCATGATTCCGTCTGGTTTCACATTGTTTGGTGTGTGGCAGCTCCTAGGCTTTGCTAATGCTGGTGGAGACTAACAGGCTGCAGCTATGGGTCAGAGGATGCTGTGGGCACTGGGGGCTGCCAAGAGCCAGCTTTGTCAGCTGGGTATAAACCCAGTGGGGAGTCTGGGATGTCTCCCTGGGTCCTTCTGCCTCATTTGCATTGATGAGAGCTGGAGGGATATCCCAAACTTTGCCTGGCAAACCCACATCTTGGGTAGCTTTTCTAATGAACCATCCCCTTGCTGTGCTTGCTCTGTTCTCCCTGCACAGTCCCTCCTTTTCTCTGCTGGCAGCAGCCAATGCCATGAACCACAGAGATGAACTGCACAGTGCTCCTGGCTCAACCTGAGCAGAGATCTCTGAAAATATCTGATGTCTTTGCCCTTTTGCAGAGAGCACCCAGGGGTGAGGATTTTGCAGCTCGTGGTGCAGAGCAGGGTGTGCGGGGCTTTGCTCCTGCAGCATTTTCTTTGTGCAGGTTGTGTGATGGGCAAATCCTCAGTGGCAACCAGCGTTGGGCAGGTAGGTTTGCACAGAGCTCTGGCATCCCCCAGACAGCCCCTGAGCAGCTCCATGGGGTTGGGCTGCCATCTTCCTCTCTGACATCCTCCTAGGAAAATGTGACTCATGGCTGCAGGGGATGGAAGCAGATGCTCTGCATCACCAAGAAAACCCCAGGACAGTCCAAGACCCCAATCTTGGAGCTGCATCACTCTTCTTCTGCTCTTCCCCTTGCTGAGGGAAGCTGCTAATGGCAGTGGAGTTGAGTCCTGGTCTGTACAGGGGCTACCCAAGCTCTCTACTGCTGAGGTCTAGGACCAGAAGCCATCCTTCTAGAGGCTTTGACTGTCGAGTGAGGTCTAGGAGAAATTTAAACAGTGTTTATTTGCATGTGATACTCTGGGAGATTAAGGACTTTGTTTGGGGTCAGAAAGAGGAAAGCGATGCTTTAGGAATCACAGAAGTTTCAGAGCACCCTGTGGCACGTTCCTGAGCTAACAGTAGAATCATAGAATCATTAGGGATTGGAAGGGACCTCGAACGATCATCTAGTCCAATCCTCCTGNTCTGGGAGATTCAGGACTTTGTTTGGGGTCAGAAAGAGGAAAGCGATGCTTTAGGAATCACAGAAGTTTCAGAGCACCCTGTGGCACATTCCTGAGCTAACAGTAGTCCTGACTGATTTCTAAACACTTTAAAAACCCAGCTGTAAAAAGCTGCCTTTTGCCCTTGTGGAAGACAACAGAGAAGCCAAGAGATGCCGTAAAGATTGCCCGCTGCCACATGACACCTCCCTTCTGGAGCCAGCCGAGCAGTTCCTGTGCCACCAGACCAGTTGCTGGGCACACCGGCTCTCCCTGCCCTGTGTCCTGGCAGGGACAAACCCCAGCAGTGCTGGGTGCTGTAAAGCAGAATTTCTCCCCTGCCACCTCAAGCTTCCCAGGCTGCTCCTCTTCTCACACCAAACCCACCTGCTCTCTGCCCATCCCACCCCTCCTTGCTCAGGCTCTGGGCACGGCTGATTCTTTGGCACTACCAGTTTGATCTCCAACTGCTGCTGGCCCCCTCGTGCGTGTGAGCACTGGGGCTGAGAAAGCGGGGAAGAGATGAACAGCAGGAGAAAAAAGTCTTCAGGGAGAGGATGGGGGAAGGATGAAAAAGTGAAGGAAGGAAAAGCAAGAACAAGGAGGAGGGAGGGAGGAAGGATGGATGGATGCATGGATGCTGCCTTGTCCTCAGATTTAGATCGGTTGGGTTGTGCTGGATTAGCTAAAATTGGTGCAGAGCAGCCTTCCCCTCTCCTTTCCTGCAGGCAGACGCTCCTGGTTGGGGCTGAAGACCTTAATTCACTTCAGCTTCAACCTGTTCCTCATTGACTTAAACCACATGGAAAGGCACTCTGCTTCCCCAGCAAGTGGCTGCAGGATTGTGCCTTCAGTCAAGTCAGCGTGATTCTGCGGATAAAGTAGCCCAGAGCCCGGTGCTGGATGCCTGCAGGGATAACTGTGTGCCAGGGGCTTGTGCCCAGCAGAACAGAGCCCCACAGGCTGCTCCTCGCCAGTGGGGTTTTGGTCTGACCCCGAGTTAGGATTTGGGGATGGTGGGGGGCTGTGAGTTGGTGGGATTAGACTGTCAGAAGAATTGCTGTTTCTTCTCATTCCTCTCTCCTCCATCCCTCCCGCTGCAGATTTCTGCTGTAAAAAAGAGAAGGAAAAAAACCCATCCCTTCCCAAATGTCGTGGTAACGCTCACTGGAGGGCTGGTCCTGCTGCACAGCTGAGATGTCTGGCAGGGTCAGCTTAACCCAGCCTCTGATTTCCAACCACAGCTATTCTGAAGGCACCAAACCCGATGAAAAACACCCCAAAGGGACTTCTCTGTTCTGGCAGGAGCTGGGTGGGCAGGATGAGCTCAGGGGGCTCTGGGGATGTGCCAGCCTGGTGCTCAGCAGGGCCAAGCTCTAGGAAAGGGAGAGGAGCTCATACTGGGGAGATGAATCTGCTCTCCTCAAAGTCAGGATTTTAAGGGGCAGAAGGTTTCCTTTGTGTTTAAGGTTGAGGCTTTCCAAGGGCAAAAGGAGAGCAGCGATGTTAAGTGGAAGAAGATCCCTAATGCCAGGGGATGCTCTCAGAACCCTCTTCCTTGTGGAGGCTCCTTTTGTCACACCTGGATGCTGTCTGAACAGAGGGCAGGAAAGGTGTGCTGGGTTGGGTTATTTTTCCTCCTCTTCCAGCTTCTCTGCATCTTCTGTCACCTCATTACATTCCTCTGTCTGTGTTTAATTTCAAAAGCACTGCCTTACCCACGTTTCTGGCTTGGCTAGTTGTTTAACTAGATATTTAGCCACCTCAGACCCTAGAAAACATCTGGAAGCTTCTGAACCCTGATGGCAGGAGGAGTTACACCCAGACTCTACTCCCTCTCTAACAGTGAGTCCATCACCCTACACAGGGCTTTTCTCTGGGTCAGATCCCAGCCCTGTTCCTGTGGGGTGGTTCCCAAAAAACTCAACCCTTTGCAGTGGGAGATGTTTGGAAGGGTCAGGGCCAAAGATGCTGAAGGGGAGAGCATTTCCCAGGGCAGGGGGGGCAAAGTGAGATGGAAGCAGGGGTGCACAGGGCTCTGCTCCCAAATCCAGTGCTGTACCCTACCAGTCAGGGTACCATCACCCCTCCTTGGGGCTGGTGGGTCCTGCCAAGTGATGGCCCCCAGCCGTGCNGCAGGGTACCATCACCCCTCCATGGGGCTGGTGGTTGCTGCCTGGAGGTCCTGCCAAGTGATGGCCCCCAGCCGTGCTGCACCAGGTTATGAGAACCTCTTGGAAGTCTGTGGCTGACACTGCCAGGTGCTGGCTCAGAACCTCTCTGGGACAAAGCCCAAGGTGGATGCTTGAGCACGAAATCAGGGTGAGAAGAAGGGGTGGAAAAAAAACCCCCAAAAATCCCCATGGAGCAGGAAGCGGAACCGCTCAGCTGATGGAGTTGCCATGGTGATGCAGCAGCGAGGAAGAGGAAAAGGCAGAAAATAGCCCGATGCTGGGCTGAGACCTGCGGGAGCCCTGGCCTGACAGCCCCCCACATCCCCAGCCCTATTCCTGTCCTTTCTTTCTCTCTATGGTTGGGGTTTTTTTCCCCTCCTTGTGGTATTTTATTTTCTCAAGCCAGATGAGGTGTTGAGGTGGTGGCCAGGGGTTTTTTTCTGCAGTGCTGGGGTAGGGGGGATGAAGGGAAAACATGATGGATGCTCTTCCCTAGGGATGGATGCAGTCAAGTCTGTTTCCTCTGGGGCTGAAGGCTTGGAGGCAGCTCCAGCACTCACAGAGGACAAAAATGAGTCTGGGGTTAGGGTCATGTTGACAGTGGAGGAGCTGGGATGGCACTTGGAGATCCCAGGGGCTGGCACAGGTTTGGTGGGAATACTCTTCTACCCATACAAACCAGGTTTAGTTCCCCAGAACGTGTGTGGGTCAGGATGGGTCTTCTGTTGCCTCCTGAAAGGTGATGCTCAGGTTTAAGGAAGGAAGGAGGTTTTGTCTCATGTACCAGATTGTTTTCCTCTTTGGGAAAGTGATGCTTCATAACCACAGCGAGTCATTTCCCCTCTGTGAGTCAGACTGGGGCTTCTTGCAGGGTTTATACTGGGAATAACCGTTGAGATCGGGCTCTCTGCAACAGAATAGAAACCTGGGCTGGCTACAAGAAAAGAATGTGTGTTCTTGTGCCCGTGGGCTTGCCCTACAAACCAGTGATGTCCACCCATGCTCTTTGCTTGACAGATCCTCACTTTAAAGGTCCAGCTCACAGAGTCTGGTCACCATGAGAAGATCTTGGCTTTAAGAGGTTCCATATCAGTATCAGCAGGACCTTCTTCCCAGGGAGGGTACTGGAGCACTGCACAGGCTGCCCAGGGGGTTGTGGAGTCTCCTTGTCTGGAGATGTTCCAGCCCTGCCTGGCTGTGTTCCTGTGTGACTTGGTCTGGGTAATCCTACTGTGGCAGGGGGACTGGATCTTTCGATGTCCCTTCCCATCCCTAAGGATTCTATGGTTCTGCGATTCAGTAGGAAGGGAAAGGTGGTCTCTCCAGCTCTTGGGGCCTCAACAAAAAGCAGTAAAGGAAAAACGTGACCTCTGAAAGCACCAAAAAAGCCGAAGATATGCCATTACCACACTAAGACTCTTAGACCCTCCTCATAATTTTGCTTCTGGCTTGGCAATGGCCAGCGAATGCTGGAAGCAAGGGAGAGACAATGGAGAGCCTGTCCTGCTTCCTCCTCTGCCTCCATCTGCCTTTCTCCTTTCTTGCTGCTTTGGTGGATGCCAGCACAGTGCCTGGCTGTGAGCACACAGGAGTGTCGCTGCAAGTGCAGATGCACTTCACAGACAGCAGCCTCTGGGGGTGTTTCCCTTTCTCCTTGCCCTTCCAGGTGTGTTTGCTCCAGCAGAAACCCTCCTGGCAGCTCCCATCTTCTCCCTGCATAGGAACTAATTGTCACAGCATCTCGTGCTTCTCCATGCCCGTATGACATCAGGCTGGTGTCTCTAATAACTTGTGCTGATGCTTGGTACCCAGATGGCCCAGTTAATAGGACTTAGAGCAGTAAATCTCCATTGCTGTGGCCGTGACCCTCACCTCATGCAGACTCTTCTCTCCGGGTGGCCAGTGGGGAACAGGCAGCGTGCTCCCACCAGTGATGCTGCTGGCACAGAGAGAAGTGTTGGGTGCTCCTGGCTTTATCAGATCCTGTTTAGGGGAGATTAGGGCTATTCCTCCCTTCTGTAATTCCCAAGGGCTTTTTCCTCAACCAACCTGGCTCTTTGTCCTCGAGGGAGGGCCCCAGACAGCTTTATCTGCAGATCTCACACCTCTGCATGAACCACTCCAGCTGAACTGTCGTTTCACTTCCTTCTCTCTGAGCTGAGGATGGGGGGGAGCAGGTACAGGGAGGGTTTTAGATGTTCAGGGGTTTCAATGGAAAAACCTCACATCAAGGGAGCTGCATGGGATTGCAGCCTTGGGGTGTGACAAACGCTGTAGGATCAACCCTTCCTGTCAACTTCCCCACCACAGCCTGGAAGTGTTTCTCTGGACAGTCTAAATATTGAGCTTGGCTAAGAGTTCACTTAAACCAGGGATGAACAGATATCTGAAGGTCATAAACACACAGCTGAGTAATTATTTAGAGTGGTCTATGGGACACAGCTATGGGTAATGGGATGAAAAGAGGAGAGGGAACAGCAGCCTTGTTATCAGAAAATTCCCCTCAGTACCCTACTTAGTGCTGCAGAGAGAAACACAGAGGTCCTGGATAAACCTGGAGGGGTGATTTATGGATTGGTACATGAAATGATGGTGAAGTCCCCAAGGAGAAGTGGTGAACAGCCCCATCTCCTGAGACTCTGCACACTCAGCTTTGCGAATCTGGTAGACCAAGGGACAGGGAGCAGCAGGGCGAGAGAGGAGCTGTTTCACTGACAGATATTGTTTGGCTGATGACCAAATGACTAGAAACTGCCTACAAATAAGTTTAGGCTGCAAACCGAGGAGCTGGTTTGTGATGAAGGGAGGGATAAGGCTCCAGGCCAGCCCTGCTGGAGCTGGTGAAAAACTTGATGAATCTAGAGACGTCGCAGCTCAGCCATGGGCAGAGCCAGCTGCTCGCAGGGAGGTGAATGTGGCAGCCCCCAGGCAGTCCTAAATTCCTGTATGACATGCTCTGTGAGGCCAGGTCCATCTCCATGTCTCCACTATTGTGCTACTAATACTCTACTAATAATAATCAGAGATTAAGGCAGGCAGGGATCTTCCCTGGCAAACACCTCGAGATTCCTCAGAGCATCTGAAGAGCTGCTCCTAACCTGAGTGGATGAAGTGACTTGTAACGCCAGAGCTGGTGTCTGTGTTTTGTGACAGTATACCTGGAGAATGGTTGTTATTGGTGGAGAGGTGGGCTGAGTTATGCTTGTGGTCATTGTGCAAGTCGTGGCTTGTGTTGGAGCTGGCAGCATCCTCTGCCTGCAGGAGGTGGGTACCAAGTTGGACTCTTTCCATTTGGTCCCCCGTTATTCAAAAACTAGTTACACGGCTAATGAAAACCCAGTGCTGTGTTTAGAAAGCTCTTGGTGCAGCTAAGATGCTGTTTCCCTCTGTCTCCTGGCATATCCTGATCCTGAAGTGGGAAGGGAGATCACTCTCCTTGGGCTTTCTCGTCTCCACATGGGCAGTTGAAAGGCATCTTGAGAGGACACAGGGAGATCAAGAGTTGTGTGTGAGGAGTGAGGCTAGGAGCACCAAGTCATAGAACGTGTTTGGTTGGAAGGGACCTCCAAAGGGCATCCAGTCCAACCCCCCTACAACAAGCAGGGCTTTTGCTCACCAGACCAGGTTGCACAGAGCCCCCTCCAGCCTGAGCTTGAATGGCTCCAGGGATGGAGCTTCCAGTACCTCTCTGGGCAGCCTGTTCCAGGGATCCCCCACCCTCAGATTCAACAGCTTCCTCCTGATGTCTGACCTAAATCCTCCCTTTTCCAGCTTCAAACCATTACCCCTTATCCTGCTGTTCCCTGCCCTTACGAACATTCTTCCCCAGCCTCCTGACAGCTCCTTTCAGGGACTGAAAGGTCACTCCAAGATCCCCCTGGAGCCTTCTCCTCTACAGGCTCAGCAGCCAAAGTCCTTTTTGGTGTCACATTCAGCTTCTCTTCCCTCAAGTAGGTGTGAGAGAGGGAGGAGGGAGCTGCTCACCCCTGGCTGTACACTAGGATGGGCAATGTGAGACAGAGTGGGATGTGAGGAAGGGGGACCGTGGGGACAGTTTTGTGAAGGTTTTGGTGAGCCCTGAGTATCCCCAGTGTCTGTGGGACTCCTGGTTCCCAGCTCCCAGTGCTGACAACTCCAGTTTCCCTGACCTCCATCCCACCCCAGTTTGTGCCACTTTACTGCTCCCTGGCAATACTTTACATCTTGCCCAGCAGGGCTTGGTTCCCTTAATCGTGTCTCCCGTGGGATTTCATCAGAGGCCTTAGGACAGTCCCAGTGATTTATATCTACTGATTTCCCTGTGTCCATTGTTTTGTTGTTTCCACCCAAAACTCTCCCTGCGAGCGGGCGTGCAGGCTCTGCCACCCCAGCCTGTTCCGTGGAAGGGACAGGGCGAGAGGCATCGCTGGCTAGAGGTGCACGTAGTGATCGGAGTGTCTGCTCCTGAGCACTGTGAGCGGGTGGTTCGGGTGGGATGTTTGCAGAACAACACTCATGTTGACTCTGTCTCTACTACCAGGAGCCGGGAATGTCCCAGCAGCGAGGGGCTGCATCTGAAATCACCCCCACTCTAAAAAACCCAGCTCTCCTCGCAGCACAAACGCAGGAGGCTGCTCACTGCCTGCGCTGCTGGCTGAGCGTGAACTTGCTCTGGCTTTGTCCTTGAAATCCAGAGAGTGGGAGTTTTCTGCCAGGCTGGCTGCAGCGATACAGAGGAGGAGGAGGAGGAGGAGGAGGCAGGCGTGGTGGTGGCGAATCCAGCAAGTCAGGGGTTAATAATTTCCATTGCAATTGTGTCATCTCTTTGGGGACCTCTCGCTCATTTTTCCGAGCGGGCGCTGAAAGCCGAGGCGCAGGGGTTCGTTCTTATTCAGCTGCACACAGCTTCAGAAGCACCGGCCGGCCGCGCAGCTGGGCTCGGCCGCCTCGGCCCCGCAGATGGATGGAGAGAAAGGATTTGTGTGCCTGTGTGTGCTCTCGTGTGCTCCTGCGCACGTGTGTGTGTGTGTGTGTCTGTGTGTGTGTGTGTCTGTCTGAAACCTAATTGTCTGCTGTCTAATCCGTCAGACGGGGGACAGCTTGCACAAGCCCCTTCCAGGCAGGCTGATAAATGCGGCGCTGCCAGGCCCCTCTGCGATGCTGTTCGGTTTAATTGGGGTTGCTACGTGTGAGGAAAGGATGCTGTAAACGGAGAAGCCGTGGCCAGGCTCTGCGGCTGCATCTAGCCGGGCTGCTGGTGGGATCTGGGGTCCTGGGAAATGGTGAAGTGGTCTGAGAGTAACCTGCTGTTGGATGGGTGAGGTTGAGGGTGGTTCCATGCCGGGTTAAGCTGGTGATGTTAGTAGCAGCACTGTGTGGTCCTGCTCTGATGGTCTTGGAGGGGTTCAGCATCCCCCAAGCTGGGCTGTAAATCCACCTGGCCGCTGGGAGTTTGAGGTTGCCCAGGGTGCGACGCAGAACACAGTGACATCAGTGAGCTGGCTCTGAGATGTTCTCTGCCATCTTCAGTGCCAGAACTGCGCAGGGCTGTCTGTCCCCTTCCCAGCCCGTGTCCCTCAGTGACCGGCAGTGATGGATCTCTGGAGCATCTCCTGGCTCCGAGCACGTGGCAGCTCAGGGACTCCCCGAGCCAGCGTGGCACTTTGTCTTTAATACCCCTCAATGGATTTCCCATGAATTTGTCTAGTTGATTTTTGTAAACACGTAGGCTTTAATCATCCCCTGAGATCTGCGGCAAGGACTTCCACTGCTTAACCAGGCACCACGTGAGGAACCATCTCCTCTTGTTTCTTTTGAACCTGCTGCCTCTTAATGTTATTGGATATCTCCTAATTCTTTTACTGGGAGACACAGCGAGCAATCAATCTCGGTTCACCTTCTTGAGGCCACAGATGTGCTGCTCGAGCGGCTTCTTTTCCAGGCTGAGATCTTCCTCCTTCGGATTCATTTTTCCGCTCTTCTTCCTCTTCCTCCAGACCTTTTTCCAGCTTTGCTGGTGGTGATGTCAGGACTCTGCATGTGGCAACATCCTCAGTCGTTATGTAATTAAGGGTGATGTCACGATTACAGAGGATGGTATTGGCAATAGCATTGGTTGCTTGGTGCTTGTTGATGTCAGGAGATCCTTATGTCCTGCCCAGTCATGAAAACTTCTCGTGAAGCCGCTGATCCTCAACCTAGGGGGTTAATAGGAATATTTTCTCTTTGAGTTCCCTGGCTGAGAGCACCCAGTTATTTAGCAGGGAACAGTCATTGTGCTTTGCAAGATACTCTGGACTTAGAGGAGTGATGTGTCTGATGTGATGCAGTCACCTTCAGGTTGGTACCCACCGCTCTTCCATCAGGTTTCAGGACAAGTGATTTGAGTGAATCACGCTTGCAGATGAGAGATTACAGGATGGCAGACTCTGGTCTGGCGTTAGACATCTCCCTCATGGCTGGAAAGACAACTGTGCGGGGCTGCATTGTTCCAGACCTTAGTAGGGTCTCAGAAGCCAAAGGGCAGGAGCCAGGGTGCCCAAGCCCAGGGTCACCTCAGCCCAGACTGGGTCTGCTCTGGCACCTCCAGCCTACTCAACTACATTTCCCACCTGGGCTGTTGGTAGCCCCAGCCCATGGCTGCCACCTGCCTGGCCTGTGCCTGGGAACCACCATGGTCAACCAGCCCCAGCCCACTGCCTGCATCCTGCTGCTCTGTTTCCCCATCCCTTCTCCTCCCTCTCCCTTTCTCCCTTTGCCCTCTCTTTGCTCCTTTTTCTCTCCACACCTGCTCCTCTCCTTCCTTCCCCTTCTCTCCTTCCTCTTCCTCCTCCCCTTGCCTCTCTCTATCCTCTTATCTCATCCCCCTTGTTTTTCTCCTCTCTGCCTGTCCAGCTGATTTACATGCACGCTGCGTTGGAGCAGCTCAGCTGGATCTAATGCCTCCTGCCGCGAGGAGCAGAGCCATCTCCGGACTCGGTGCGGCACTTCCCTGGGCAGGGAGGTGCTCTGTGCATCCCACCACTTCGGCTCATGCCTTGGTCCCTTTCTGTATTGCTCTTCATCCCCTCTTCCCTTCTACATCCTTTATCCAATGCTGCTGCCTCTGCTGTTGTCTCCTCCATCTCTGCAGTGCCCACATCTCCTACAGCTCCCTTGTGGCTGGATGCAAGAGGCTGGACCTTGTGGGGTGCAGCTGCCGCTGAACATTCCCAGGTGGAGCCTGTGGGTCCCCCATGCCGTTGCCTGGGGTCCAGTATGGGAGTCTGAGGCATCTACTGGACCCCGCTGACCCTTGTGGAGCTGAGATGGAAGTGCCCACGTTGTTCCCTGGCTCTAATCACTCCCATTTCCATTCTGCTGATTTGCATTTCCGCGAGAGGAAGATGCCCTGATTAATATCCCCTCAGAAGAGCTTTATTGCGATGGCTCCTGCCTCTCTAATTGGAAAGTGGTCTTAACCTTTCATGCGAGTGGCTGGGATGTTCCCTGCCTGACAGAACCCCGGGAAGGGTCTGGCTCATCCTGAATTTCAGGGGAGTGGGAGGTTTGGAGGATTCAACTCCTCCTCCAAAGTGGGGCAGGGACCCCTCTGCCAGAGAGGGCACTCCTGGGCACCAGAACCTTGATACCAGAGGATGGGACCTTCTCCAGCACAGCAGGTTGGCTGGGCCATCACAGCAGGGGGATGTACTGGGATGATCTTGTAGGTCTCTTCAAACCTCAATGGTTCTATGATAGAAAACCATCCAGCACCCTGCCAGCCCCAGGAGCAGCTTGGTGCTCCCCAGCTCTCACCCACGTGCTAATTAAGGGCTGTTGAGTAGCGGATTCATCTGGTGTTGATGGAGCTGTTCCCGTTTACCTTCCTGCAGCTGGGAGGCAGGATCTGACCCAGCAGCTGGGATCCTACAGCTCTTGCTCCCTGGGGAGTCCCAGGCCCACCACTAACCCGCACTGGCAGCTTGAAAGCCTGCCTTGCACTTAGCTGCTTTCTGATCTTCAAAGGCTGTGAATGCCCAAGGAAATCAGACCTCGTGCCTTTTCTTCCCGTGCAGTCCCCAGATCTGGACTCTCATGCAATTTATTATCCCCGACATGTGCTGCTGCCTCCCTGGCTGTGCATGAGGATGGAGCATCGTTCCTCTGCTCTTCCTCGGGTACCAGAGCTAGGCTGCTATGGTGCGAAGCCACTGCTCCTCATGTGTTCCTAACAGCTCCTCACCCTGTGATGCTGCAGGCAGGGCCAGGGAGAAGCGGTAGTGCGGGCACCACCTGCAGTGACGGTGTTTTGTGGCTCTAGATTAAAAATACAGCCCTGGCCTGGCTCCCTGAAGAGAGAGGAGGTGCCATGACAGCATCATGGAGTGGCAAATCCAGAAGACGGCTGGGGCAAAGGGATGAGGAGCTGCTGCTCACCCAAACTCTTCCCCATCCCTTCACCAACTCCAGCCTTCCTGATGGCTTCCCAGAGATGTGCCCACTGGCCAAGGCTGGCAGCTGCCTGTTCCAGGCAGGTCCCTTGGTGCCCTGCCAGCAGGTTTTGCTCTTCAGTCCCTCTGGCCAGGGATCTCAGCCCCTGTGGCTGTGGAGCCTCTTTTCCCCATGCCCAACCCAAGCTGGTGATGCAGTTGCTTTATGAAGACCCTGGTTTGCCTCCCAGGTGCTTTTACCTCCCCTTCCCCAATCTCTCTCTGAGGTTATAGAAAACAATTTCCCCCCTTTTATAGCCCTTTGTTAATGTTGGTGTTTAAGCTGGGTTAGTGGCTGCAGCACTGAGTGCTCCTGATAAACAGCCTGGGTGATCCAGAGAATAATCTCTCTGCTTAGCGATGGCAGAGGCTCCTATCGCAGCTGCTGGCAGCACGCTAAACAGCCGTCCTCACCCTCTGCCTGCCCTATCAGCCCAGGGAGGGGAGCAGTTGGCTCCATTCTTAAGCACAGAATTCACAATCCCAGCACCTTTGATTCTTCAGGTTGGCAGGGTTTTGCCATGTGGGCAGAGGGAGAAGTAAGGAGCTCCCAGATGGGAGCAGGAGTTGGAGAAGGGATGGGGAAGAAGAGTTTGGGTGAGCAGCAGCTCCTCTCTTTTTCCCCAGGTATCTCCTGGACTCAGTGCCCCACGATGCTTTCATGGCACCTGTCTCCTCAGGGAGCTGGGCTAGGGCTGTATTTTTAATCTAGAGCCACAAAACACCGTCGTTGCAGGCTGCTGTGCTCCCAGGGCTTGTGTAATGCTGCTGCGGTTGGGGAAGAGTACGTGCACTGACAGACACGCGTGCTGGGGCAGCTCCCCAGAGCTGTCAGGGAAATATGGGAAAAAGGGTGGATGAAAGGATAGAAAAACACAGGGAAGAGCCAGAGAGATGCCTCATCCTTGCCTTAAATAAACACCAATGAGAAAGATGCTCAAACTCATCCCTTTGACCAGGTCAAGGGAAGGAACTGGGTTGGTGGCGTAGGAATGGCCCAGATTTATAAACGTCTTCCAGGGAAGCCGGTATCTCGGTGCTGCACTGCAAGATGCTGCAGACAAGGAGGTAATGAACCTCTGTCTGGAGGACGTGTGATGCTGAAGCCATAATACCTGTCAGCAGTCATTCTGAGGTGCAGGATGGGGCTGGCCATACCTCGATAACCCCGTGGTGACTGCGAGGCAGCGTGCAGATGAAAGGTGCCTCTGCTCCGTGCTCAGCGCCACTGAATGGCAATGTGGGACCCCTGCACGTGGACTGTCACTGCAGACAGTCTGCTCACCCCGGTGCTGGGAACACAAGCGCCCGCCATGCTAGGGACTGGTGTCAGAGTCGCTGGAGACTGCCTTTAATGAGACAGACAGAGCAACATGCAAAGCAAATTAAGAAGCAAGGCTGTGTGAGCTGTCTTGAATGCAGTGCTGTGACTTTCTAGGGGGAGGCTGAGATTGCAAACAGTGTCAGAGGCGCTGGGGAGATGGTCGCAAGAGATGGTCGTCTTGTGTGGACTCAAACCAGAAAGCAGCCGAGTCCTTTCCAGTGCCTTTTGCAGAGATCTTGCTGCTCTGCACCCAGTGGGGACATACCAGGCAAACCCCTGTGTCACACCTGTGGGCTCAAGATTCATGAAGAACAGTGTTGGTATTGACCCCTCTCTGCTCCCCATCTTCTCCCTCCATCTCCAGTGCCTGGGGCGGGTTTAGAAAGCTCTGCAGTCATAGGAGGCAAATTCCCAACCACGTCCCTGTGATGCTGAGGGAAATCCCTGGCTGCCTGGAGCTGGGCTGCTGTGGTCCTGGGCTGCCCAGGACATCGATAGTCCATCCCAAATTTTCCATTGATCTGAGGAGGCAGGAGAAGAGCCTTTGCTACAGCCAGGTCTGTTCTTGAGCAGTGAGAGGCTAAACCAAACCCCCTTCCCTTTTCGCAGCAAAAAATGCTCAGGCATTGACTCTCAACGTGAGCAGCATTGCTCAGGCAAATGGTGTTTACACCCCGAAGCCTTCACATTTTCTAGATTTCACCTGCTTCTCTGCAGAAACCCCTTGAGGAAATGTTGCCAAACAAGGCAATACCGGGCTGGATAAATTGCCTGGAACAAACGAGCTGGAATTCGCACGATCCCATTCTTCATGTAGGAACGATGTTGCTCCTCAAGCAGTCTCTGGGGACAGTGGCCACCCTGGGAAGCATCATCCTGGGCTGCCTGCGTTGGCCACCCCCTGCTTTGGATTGAGCTGCCCGAGTCTCCACATGCTGCAGTGCTTTTTGCCATCAATTCCCGGGACTCATGGGGAGAATCACAAACGGCAGCAAAGCGAGGTTTCTCCCTTGTTTCCCCAGCCCTGGGCTGGAGGGAAGGGGGATCTGGGGAGTGCTTTAAGGCTGGGGTGTTCGGTGCTGGGTTCCGCTGGTGCTGCGGAAGCCGATCCCGCTGCCAAAGGCGCTGTGGGAACACGTTCCCTACAGCCAGTACTGCTTGTCCCTCTCACGGTGCAGCTATTTCTGCCTCAACTTTCTAGTGAGCTGCCTCCAACGCTTGCCGGTGTAGAGCAGGCTCTACACCATACTGGTGTAGAGAGGCAGTTTCATCTCCCCTTCCATGTCTCATTTGCATGTATTTGCATAGCTCACAGGTTTCTGGGAGGGGAGGAGGCACTGGAGAAGCACATCCTTTATTCTCTTCTCTTTTCCCCTTTCAGCAGGGTTATTGATTTAGACCCAGCACTGCTGTGCTGAGGAGCTCGCTCCTCACCGGTACCTGTGGGTGCCTCGATGGTGAACTGGTGCCCCCAGACCCCATCCTCCCACCTTCGCTCTTCCCTCCCTCCCATCTCCAAAAGCTCAACCTGGTCCCTGCCCTCCGCAGAGCCCACAAGACCCCTCTGGTGCCAGTCCAGCATCTTTCAGGGATGCAGGCTGGTGGATGTTAGGGGAAGTGGTGGGCTGGGGGAAATGGGCTTCTCAGGTCTGTATTTTTCCAGTTTCCCAGCCAAACTGGAAAGTCAAACAAACCTGATTTCCCCTTCAAAATCTGGGCAGGCAGAGCTCTTGGGTTTTTGGCAGTGACTCTTCTCTTCCAGGAGGGTAGAATCTTCCCCACTGGCTCCCACCTTGCAATGGCCTTGTGGAAAAGACTCTTCACGTTCCTCAGTGTTTGCTGGGCATTCCCTCTCCTCTCTGGATTTGGTTGCCTCCCCAGTGTTGGGCTTGCTCTCCATCCCTTGGGATTTGCCACTTTTCTTGGGAAAGAGAAAACACTTTCCTTTGGGTTTCATCAGCCCCAGTGATGGCCCTTCCTATCCTGAGAGGGAACCTCTCATCATCTCTCTCCTGCCATAGCACCCTTCACCTTGCAGTGCTGGGGAGATGGGCAGCTGGGGTAGAACATCTTCAGGAGCATTGTGGTGACCCCAAACTGCTCCATCCCTACAGGTACCTACTTACATGAACCTCTAGGAACTGGACAGTCGAGCTGATGTGTCTCTTGTTTGCTGGTGGTCCAGGGGAGATTTGAGACTGGGTGTAGAGTTTTGCCTTATAGGCTGTTGTTTCTGATCCTCCTCTGGGTGATGTGAACCCTTCTAGGGATCTTCCACACACCCACCGCGCTGCTGAGTTCAAGGTGTGGTCTCAACAGAAATTAAACCACTACATCCCCCAGCCTTGTGCTCCCTCCTGTCAGTGTAAGCCATGCTGCTTCCCGGGTCCTGGCAGGACGTGGGCTGACTGCTGTGTGGCTGCAGGGTTATGAGCCAGGTAGGATCCCAGGCTGGCCAGCTGAGAGATGCTCAGTGCCTGCATCCCTGGTGATGCTCAGAGATAGCCCTGCCTGAGGGCTGGGCAGCCTCTTTGCACTGTGGGGGTCTTCTTGAGCTGATGGGTGGCAGCCATCTGTCCACCCTTTGCAGGCAGTGATGCTTCATGGCCTCAGGCACATCCCTTCATGTCTCTGCTGCCATATCCGTTGCTGTAAGAGGGATAAGATCAAGGCACCTCCTTACTGTCCTACCAAGTTGGAAGGGCAAATCAGGAGGAGACTCTCACATTTGGGTCTTGATCTGTTACCAGTGGGGCCGTGCAGACACTGGGCTCCCTTCAGCTGGATTTCTTCCTCCCGCAGGGCAAGACAAGGAGGAGAGGCCAGCCCACGTGCAGATGGGGCCAGCAGGATGATGCAGGTGACAGCAGTAAGCTCAGGTAAGGCACGTGGCTCCTGGAGCAGCGAGGTGTGGGGTGTTGGGACGGGACTGGATCAGCCCCAGGCACATGGAACTGTCTGGAACATCTCACACCTGGCTGGGCTTGAATTTTTGATGTGAACTCTTGTTTGGAGTGAGTGCAGTGGCGTGGTTCCTGGTGTTGCCGGGCTGTGGACTGTGCCAGAAGCCAGCTCTAACCGAGCAAAGGGGAGAGCTGGCTGGCCACGACTGGCACGGCATGGCACAGCACAGCTTTGCCCACTGAGGGCAACCGGGCAGGGCAGCATGGCAAATGAGTGCTGGGCTGTTACTGGCCACAGGCTGAGTACGTGATGAGATCTGGGCTGGCGATGCAGCAGGGCTTGGCAGATCTCCATGCTGGAGACCATCTCCTTTAGTAGCTGGGCTCAGGTTAGCAAACCCCAGAGCATCTTTAGGAGTGAGGAGCACAGAAGTCCCCAAGCCCCTCTGGAGTCAGGGCTGGGACTCCAGCGCGGACACAGCCCACTCTTTGCTCCCGTGCCCTCTGGCTGGCAGAGCTTTCCAACTGCCCGGCTCAGAGGCTGTTTGTCTTCAGCTTGACCGTTCCTCCGCCTCCCCCGCCTGTCTCCTCCGCTTCCTCATTCTCGGTGTCGGGTTGAGCAAGAGCAGAGCAAAGCCTCCTCAGGATCAGGGTGAGGCCGGGGGGCCTCTAGTTCCAAGTTCCTTTTTTTTCTTTCCTCCTTTCCCCCCCCTCCTTCTCTCTGCACACAAAGCTGGGCTGTGATGAAACTCCAGCTCCGTCTTGCTCGCAGCATTCATGCACAGCACATGCTGGAAATAATTGTCCTTGGAGGAGCTCTGCAAGCTGCAGAGCGATTTCACCGAGAGCAGGGGGAAAGGAGTTTTATTTCTACACACTGTGCTTCAGACTCACTGCGGCTCCGGGTTCTTCTCCAAGGTGGATCAGAGGCAGCCATGAGCTGGGGCTGGATCTAGAAGCCCTATGACCATGGCTGTGTGGTGTCAAGCCTGAGTGAATGTACCTTACAGAACCTTTACAGAGGCTGGAAAAGACCTCGGAGCTTGTCTAGCCCAGCCCATGATCTCACATCACCACATCGACCAGACCAGGGCACTAAGAGCCACAGCCAGGCTGCCTTTCAACACCTCCAGGCATGGGGACTCTACCACTGCCCTGGGCAGTCCAGTCCAGGCTCTGAGCACCCCTTCTGTGAGGAAGGGCTTCCTAACCTGACCCCTTCCTGGCAGCTTCAAGCTTTGCCCTCTCATCTTGGCACTGGTTGCCTGGGAGAAGAGCCCGACCCCCATCCGACTACAACCTCCCGTCAGGGAGCTGGAGAGTGAGAGAAGGTTCCCCCTGAGTCTCCTCCAGGCTCAACATCCCCAGCTCCCCCAGCCTCTCCTCATCAGTCTTTCCCTCCAGTCCCTTCCCCAGCCTGGTTGCTCCTCTGGACCCGCTCCAGCCCCTCAATCTCTTTCTTGGAGGGGCCCAGAACTGCCCCCAGGACTGGTTCAGCAGCCCTTAGCACACTGGGCTTGACACCGCTTTGATCCACTCAAGCTGAAGCTGAGTGAGCTGGGGCTGCTGCGATGTCCCACTGAGAGTAGGCATCACGATGGGCTCTGTGTGAACCTTCCTGTTGGTTTCTCCAGGTTTGGGATCAGATGCTGCAGTGGGAATTTCCGTAGGTGCCAAGTCGTGCTGGTAAAGGAAGCTGCAGGGTGCAGGCTGTGTGCAGAGCGTTCCTCGCAACCTGGCCTCTCCTTTACGTGCCTTAAATAAATTGCAGATGAGGGGGTTGTGAGGCTTGCTCTCGCTTTCTACTTGCGCAGAGTAGCTGGGAAGGAGCATCCTAGCCTTGTGCTGTTCTGATGGGCAGAGGGGAGTGTGGGAAGCTGGAAGAGGAGGGTTGGCTCCAAGACCCTTAGGAGGTGTCGGAGCAAGGTTTGCCTGAGCTGCTTTAAGGGAAGGGCCCATCTTTGGTGCAGAAAGACAAGGCAAGGACATAAGAGCTGAGGCCACCACACTGAGAGTTTGGATGTTTGAATGAGATTTTGTCTTTCCCAACCAAAGCTCCCAGTCTTGAGCTCCAGCCTGTGTCAGCGGGAGCTGCCTGTGGGCAGCGTGCGCTCAGCACCATCAGGCTACAGCCTGTTCTTCTTTGGTTGGCTCGTTAGTCACACCAGGTCCTCCTTCTCCTCCCGTTCACACCACACTGCTGTGCTTTGTCAGGCTCCGTGATGGAGAATCTGTCCACAGAAACATTTTGTTTCCTTCAAACTTCCTTTCCTTTCCAAATGGCCAACCCATGCTTCTGTGTCTGCGCAGAGTTCTGCTCGCCGTCGCCAGGGATCTCCGTTACTGCCCGTCTCAGCTGGGTTGTGGTTGGTCAAGGTCAAGCCCAGATCCTTTTGCTGGGAGAAGCTGGGACTGGCAGAGCACCCCTTGGTGAGGAGAGCCTCCTTGCCAGTGCATTTTTGGTTTCACCAGCTTTCCCAGTGTCAACTGGTGTGAGGAGCCGTGGGCAACCTCTAGACTGTTTTCTCCTCCCAAGTCAATGAGTGCTCTCACCAGTGTTCCTCGGGGCTGTGCAGAAAGGGGCTTTTACTTTGTGTACTCTCTGCTGGAGCTGGAGCCAGACCTGACTCTGCTCTTACTCAGCCAAAGGCACTGGAGTTGGGAGCGCAGCCCTCCCAGTAACCCCACTGGAGCTGCTGGAGCTGGGCTCAGGTTTCTCCCCAGGCTGGTTCTGGTGGCACAGCAGGGTACAGCCGTGCTCCCCCCTGGTGTGACGCGGACACGGGCTGTTTCAGCTCAGCTCAGCTCAGCCCTGGGGCAGCTCCCCCAACTCCCACCCACCAGCGAGGTTTCATGCTCGGGATGTCGGAGCCAGGCTGACCCGGGGCCAGCCAGCCCTTTGCAGGCTCTCAACAGCCAGGCAGAGCCAAATTCTTGACTTCTGGCCCTTCGGTGGTGGCCGGGGTCGATGTGCGGTGGGGAGGAGGAGGAGGAAGGCTTCGGTGTCAGCCCCGTTTAGAGTCCCCCCACCCCCTCGCCATGGAAATGGTCCCAGCGAGGCGCTTTGCCCGCTGGCAGCCAGCTTTGCCCCCATCATCCTTCCTCAAGCACAGAACCAGGAGGGGGGATCATCAGACCCCTCAACACCCGCTTTACTCTCCCCCTCCCACCGCCCTCATCCCCCCCCAGTTCCCCCTCCCCCAAAAAATATCTTGCATCGCCTACAAAAAATCCCCACATTCTCCCTGGCTGCCTTTTCTTGCTAACCTCGGCTTGCTTTGCCTCTCCTCCCCTCCCTCCTCTCCATCTCCCTCCCTCCCTCTCTCTGGGGGGAAAAAAGGTCATTGCGCAAATGATTAGTCAGAGCTCAGTTGCTGTAGCAACCGGCTGCTGGAACTGGGACAGGCGTGCAGCGAGGACAACGGAGAGGTCGAGCATCAGCCAGGGCTGGGGGAGCCCAGCCTTTGTATTTCCTTCCAGAACCGGGGAGCCGAGCGGTGCGAAGCCCCCCAGCCCCTCTCCGACGCAGGTGGCCGCTGCGCCGGCAGCCCCCCCAGCCGCTCGGTTCCATCGAAGCCGTCGTCGCGGAGTCGCTACGGCCTTGGCGTTTCTCCGGTGTCGCTTGGCCGGTGGCACCGTGCTTGGCAGGGAAGGGAGATTGTGCCCTCGGTGGAGCTGCCGTGGAGCTGGGGCATGTTGGGGTTTCTGGCTCCGTGGCTGTGACCGAGCCCCTGGGGTTGGGGGGAACTGGTGCAGCTGGGGTTCAGGGCTCCTTGTCCTCTTGCGACATCCCACACGTGAAATACGAAGCCAAGTTCCTCCTGATCCTGCATGAGGAACCGGCGTTAACTGTGTCCTGCCCAGCTCCAGGGCACTGCAGTCCTTCTGCCCCCACTGCCGGAGCAGCTTCAGGCTTTTCTAAACCCTCCTCCGCTCCTCCCTGCCCTACGCTCAAGGGCAGCAGCCTGGCATGTGATGTCCATGGGCATCTTGGCCTTGGAGCACAGGGCAAGGAAGGGCTCTTCTGGGGAGGTTGGAGGTTTTCACCACCATGGTCACGGTCTTCAAGTGTTTTGGTGGCTGAGGCTGCTGCCTGCGGGCTGGGAACTGCCCTGTGCAGGCTCAGCCTGTCCCTGCCAAGTCCCAGCGCAGACACTGTGGCCAAGGAGGACTGGCAGCAGACCCATCGGAGGTGCAGACAGGGACCCCTCCAGCTATCTGTTGGCTGGTGGGACCTTGTGCTGGGCTGCCGAACTGGGGAGGATGGAGGAGAGACCCTATTTCAGTCCTTGCCTTGGGCGTTGCTGGTTCTGCAGCCCCACAGGTCTCCTCTGCAGTTCCAAAAGTGCTGCTGCACAGGCCCTGCAGGGCTCTTCTGCATCGTTCTGGTGTAGTGAGAGATCACCAGCTCTCTGCACTGGAGCACTTACAGTCCTAGATTGGTGTGGGGTGAGAGAGCCCTGCTCTTGGAAGAGATCACCAGCTCTCTGCACTGGAGCACTTACAGTCCTAGATTGGTGTGGGGTGAGAGAGCCCTGCTCTTGGANCACAGCTCTCCTCTGCAGTTCCAAAAGTGCTGCTGCACAGGCCCTGCAGGGCTCTTCTGCATCGTTCTGGTGTAGTGAGAGATCACCAGCTCTCTGCACTGGAGCACTTATCAGTCCTAGATAGGTGTGGGGTGAGAGAGCCCTGCTCTTGGCTCTCTCCCAGCACACCAGCCCTCCAGACACCTGAGTCTGGGTTTTGACCAGCAGGAACTGCCCAGGCCACTGAACATCCTGCGTGTGCTGAGCAGTGCTTCAGGGTCACGCATCCTCCTGGGGGTTGTGTGGAGGACAAAAGGCTCTGAGGTTGCAGAGGGCTTTGAGACCCTTGGAAAGGGTTGAAGTTGCTGGGGAGGGAAGTAAAAGCTCTGCTTTTGGAGAGCTGGCTGGGCTCTGGGCAGCATTTTGGGGGTGGCTTTGGTCTCTTGCTCAAGATTGAGCTCAGTGCATCCACACAGAGAGCTGTGTGCTGGTGTCCTCGAGCCTAGGAAATCGTTTTAGTCTGAGTTTGTGGGAAGCAGCAGGAAAGGGCATTTTATGCAGAAAATGGCTTCTAATAAACCCCCTTCCTTTGGGAGCGGAGAGAAACTGCTGAGATGTGCTGCAAGCCTCTTCGCTTTCCTGGCACTGTCCTTGGTTGCCAAGAGCCAGCCGCACGCCACCACCACACCAGCACTTGGCGGTGACCGCAGCCCTGCTCCAAACCCCACATCCCCAGCTCTCCATCACCCCATGAATGGCTGCAGAAGGGTTTTCGAGGGCACTGCTCGCGCAGCATCGCTACTGATGCTCCTCTCGGTCCTGTGAGAGGTCCTCCAAACCTCTTGAGATTTCCCTCCGCTCCCAGCGTTTCCTTCTTTCCTTCTTCTCGTTTTTTTTTTGTTTGAAGCCTGTGATTGCAGAACTCTGGTGGGGATGGGGGTGGCTGGATTCGGAGTTTCTTACCTCACGGTTGCAGAGACGAGCTCGGCAGTGTGACATCACAGCGACCTACGGGCTCAAAACCCAATAGGGAAATAAAAGCCAGCCAAGGGGTCACTCTTTACTTCTTCTTCTCCTTCTTTTTTTTCTCTCTTTTTCCTTGCAAATCTCATTAAACTAAAAGCTACTCCCTGATTTTTTTTCCCAGGATCTGAAAATCCTTAGGAGCTCTGGATGCTTGGCCTTGGCCATGGGGTTTTGGAGTGGTTTTCGGCTGCGGTTTCCTGTGGAGTCGGTGCAGAAAGCCTGCAGATTCGGCCCAGGTGACTGATGGGTCAGGTTATTGAAAATGACAGAAGAAAGGAAGAATGAAGAAAGGAAGGAATGGAGGGAGGAAGGAATGGAAGGTCTCCAGGAAAGGGCCAAAAATCCCTGTGACTCACTCAAACTCTGGTTTGAGCCTGTAAAGCACTAAATGGTGCCTGTTCTCCCCTGCTCCTTCCAATGAAGAAGCAGACTGTCAGCACACAGAGATGGGTTTGGATGACAGTCCCACTGGGGACTCTTTTCTACAACATCTTTCATCGCTCAGCCCATTTCTGGCTTCCCAAGGACCCCCAAGGTCCAGGCTATGAGATGGTTCTGCCAGCGTTTGAAGGCATTGGTCCTGTCCTGAGCACCCATGGGCTACAAGAAGGATGGAGATGGTATTGAGGGATTTGTGCCCTGCACAAGATACAGAGTCAAGCGATAAATGCTGCTGCGATGGTTTGGGAAGTCATCCGTGACCATGTGAGAGCTTTCTGCTTGGAAAGGACGTAGATGGAGAGAGCCTGGGGACAGCCTAGTCCCTTCTTGGGCTGTGGCAGAGCTGGTGCAGTCTGAGGGGTTGAGGAAGCAAGTGTTTGGTACCTCACGCACACCCTCGCTGCAGTGCTCCCTGGGGAACCACCTGCAGAGCAGGATGGGACCAGCTGTACCTCCTGGGTGCAGAACACTCACAGAGCTGGGTGGATGTGACCTGGGTTGGTGGAGCCTCTGCTGAAAGAAGCAGCTGGGCAGGGGAGCTCAGGAGGAAGCTGTACAGCCCTTCCCTCAGCTCTCTCCTCTCAATCAACTTGTGCTCCTCCAAAAAAACCTACTCGTGGGCTTTTGCCAGCGATCACCATCGAAACAGGCAAAGACCTCTAACCCAGGGTCAGGCCTCTCGCCAAGGCTCCCATGTTATGAGATTCCTCCCTAAAACTGCGGAGAGCAGCCTCTGTGTGTGACAACTTGTCTCACTGACACCGCTCAGCCATAGCCCCTGTCCGGGGGGGTCGCCATCAGACATCGGATGTCGACGGCCAAGAGCTGGACAAGTGTCCTGGGGACACCAGTTCCAGGCGGCTCGATGTGACCCTGTCACCACAGCTGCCCTGCTGGGCGAGTGCCTTGTGCTGCCGGTGCCGCGGCTGATGCTCCTCGCCAGGGTCCATCGCGGGAGATGCAGCACAGAGTTAATGCCTGCTCTCGTTTCAGTCGTCTTTTGTTAACGGTTCTGGCCCGGTGCCATGTGGGGAGCGCGGGCAGGCGGTGCTGGGGGCCAGCGGGGCTGGTTTTGTTCAACGCTGGGGCTCCTCGGTGGAAAGGACGGTTGGCCGAAACGGGTCACGTCTGAGCGCAGCGGTCACTGCGCCTGGGGAACAGCCCAGCTGCTCTCTTTGGCAGGGACTCCCCTGGGACTTTGTGAGAGCAGGAGGAAGCTGCTGGTTCCCAAACCCCACTGGGGTTTTTATGCTGCTCTTAGTGGGCACTCGGGAGTCCCATCCGGAACACCCAGCAGAGATCTGCCCCACGCGAGGTGTTTGGGTTTCCCTTGACCTAGCGGCGTTGGGGCAGCGGGCGGACAACATGAGACAGCTCCTCTACCCAGTCTGGGCCAGGGCCAGGCCCCGCTCGGCTTTGGTTAAGCCCAGCACTGTGAGCAGACCACTGGATCTGGCCACCTCCATCTGCTGGAAACGCTGCCTTTGTTTCCTCCCAGCTCCTCATTATTTTTCATGGCTTTTCCCTCTCTTCCTCCCGCGCTGCTCAAGGCTGGCGGTGCGAGCTCAGTGCTGGGGCTGCTGTGTGTTGAGCTGGACCCTTCTCTGCCCCAGCAGGGTTAGTCTGTGTTCTCCCCAGCACAGAAGGGACTCAGCCCTTTAGCGACGGCAGGGAACAGCGCGTCCACGTGAACCCCGAGCGGCTCGTGGGGAATGACGCAGCAAAGGTGAAATATCAAAGGGAGACGGGAAGTGCATGGCAGGAGCAGGGGAAATGGAGGAGAGAATAGCCGGAGCTGACCTCAGCGGGGCGGGAGCCCAGCTCCACACATGGAAGGGAAATGGGAAAAGGATGCAGCTGGGAGCAGCCACGGCACCCGCGAGCTTTGCCCTAGCAGTGCTGTGCCGGGGGAATGGGTCAGGTCAGCGCTAGCCCCCCGGCAGAGTTGGGTTCCCAGAGATGCCCATCAGGAGTTGCATCAAACACACCCCATGGGGCAGCTCAGTAGCCACCAAGCAACCACAGATGATGCTCTCAGGCATCTGTGACCCCATGTACCAGGAACTGGCCTCAAGGAAACGGCTCTGCTCTGGTTGACGATCAGCTCCAGCTCACTGCAGATCCACCCCAGTGCATGGCCAGCCCGGATGCCTGGGTTTGCTTAAAGGTGATGTGGGGCACATCCAGCCTTCCCCAGCGGTGTCATCATCAGCAGGGCCACCAGTCTAGAAGCCAAAGAAGCCATCGCAGGGTAGCTGCTGTCCCTTCAAGCGCTCTGGGCTGTGCCCGGGGATGCCTGACATTAGGATGGTTTATTTTTTAAATCCTTTTACACGTGGAGTTTTATTTTTAGCTGGGGAAAAAAAAAAAAACCACCCAAGCAACCCAAGCAAACAACAACCCAGCCTTTAAAAACACCAAACACACAAAGTTTGGGGGAAAAATTCTCAACATAATGGGATTTTTCTCTTCGTCGCCAACCTGCCTGCCTGTGACATTTCTAAATGAAGGCTTCCTCCTGCCCTTCTGCTTCTCCCCTCCTCAATCTTCAGGGAAATTTCTCCTTTCCTTAAGCCGCCCAGTTCTCCTCCCCAAGATCTGCTCTTTCAGGAGGAGAAGCAGCCACTGTAAGGACTGGGGTTTGGAGAGGGGGGGTTGGAATGTTGGGGTTTGAAATTATCAACAAAAAAGGGGAATGTCGTCGCTAATTTACAAACCCATCCCTTCTGAAGCCATTGCCACGGGATGGCATTCCTCCTCTTGGTTGGTTGCCCCTTGTTCAAACTAGTTCTCCCCTGTCTTTTTGGGGGGCAAATGGCAGAGAGCAGCTCCTGCTCTTCCTTTACCTCAAGGACAGGTTTTTTCTGTCCCAGTTACAGAATCCTAGAATCCGTAGGGATCGGAAGGGATCCTTGAAAGATCATCCAGTCCAATCCCCCTGCCACAGCAGGATCACCCGGTTGAGGTCTTTCTCTTTAAACCAGGGGTGAGGGAGGCAGTTAATAGCTTTTGCTCTCCCCAGGTTGCCACAGGGATTTGATCAGTCACCACCGACTCGGCTGGAGCAGAGGACAGTGGTTTCCCTTGGAGGTTACAGACACACTGATCTGTTTGCTTCTGGAGGTTGGGATGTTCCTGTCCTTGGACAACTGGGCTCTTTGCACACTTGTGATGCTCAGAAACTGCATCCAAATGGACAGCTGTATCACAGTTCTTCCTTCCTGATGCACCTGGTCTGTCCTGACCCAACCCAGGAGCCTTCACATCCCTTGAGGGAGTGAGCAGATGACACTTGAGGCTGCGGCAGGCTGAGGTCGCATCCTCCACTGTGGAAGTCTGAGCTTGGTAGCCTGATTGAGGCACCAAATTCATTTCCCAGAGGTCTCATTGGAATGGTTGATGCTGCTCTGGAATGGACTGCCCAGGGCAGTGGTGGAGTCCCCATCCCTGGAGGTGTTTAAGGAGAGACTGGCTGTGGCACCTAGTGCCATGGTTTCGGTGATGTGGTGATGTCAGATCACAGGCTGGACTGGATGAGCTCAGAGGGCTTTCCCAGCCTCAATAACTCTGAGTCTGTGCTCTGCCTCAGGTACCATCAGCTGGCAATGGGACCCACTTGGGATGGCCTTGGTACTCGTGTGCATGTCTGGTGGGAGCTACTGGCCATGGCTCTCCCCAGACTGCAGGGGAAATACTGGAGCTCGACGGCAGCCCCCGGCCGTGCAGAGGCAGGGCAGGGAGAGGGAGCAAAGCGAACGTGCTTTGTCCAGGCTATTTATTTTGTGCTGGGGTAAGGGGTTTTTCTGTGTGTGTGTCTCAGACATGCGATGAGTGTGTTACTCAGCCATGACTCGAGAACTTGTGAGCAATAAAGTCATCCCGAAGTCTGCCAAAAAAAAATCTTCTTAGCACACCCACCTCATCACACGTTCCCACTGCAGCTACTGCCGTGCGATCTGCCGCGGAAAGGCGGCTACCACGCAGGGAGGCTGTGGTAGCCATCTGTGAGCCTGTGGCAATGACCCCTGGGCAAGCCTGTGCCCATTGGGTTCACCTGCCTAGTGACCAGGGTACTTTGCCAGCAGCATCGCAAACATGGTGGGTTGGGATTTGCTCCAAGATCCAAGAGAAAATGGAGCTGAAATGGGGCTGTGCAGACTGGAGGACTCTTCTTCCTGGGTCTTGGATTTGGCCTGTTGGTTTGGACCTCTTGGGATCAAGACCTGCCCTGAAATCCTCATGAGGTGGGGAGCTGTGGATGCCCTCCTCCTTCTCCTCCTGCCCTGCCCTGACACAGCTCCATCAGGGCTGGATGGATGGAAAGTGACTTGAACTCCAGAGCCCTGCCCCAGTTTGGGGTGGTGCTGGGCAGTGTGGTGCTTCCTCTGGCTGGGCTGAGAGGAGGGATGGAGACGTGCCCCACTGAACTGGGAGAGCGCTGTTGAAAATGGCTGAGAAAGTGCGTTTTGATGCCAAAGTCCACATTACTGGGATGCTCCCTGGATGAAGAGGCAGGGTGCTGGGTCTCTGTGTGTGAGATCCTTCACCCTGGGGCAGCTGGTCTGCCTGTGGGGTGGTGCAGCCCCGGGTTGGGCACTGGGTCCGATGTGTTTGGGACTGGGATGATCCTGGAGCTGCATTTTGGGGCATGCCCTGAGGGAAAGCCCTGCTCTCTTGAAGGCAAGAAGGACTAGGTTAAGAAACAACCCCGTATCTGTGGGGTGAGGCGCAAGGAGCAGTGTTGGAGACACCCCCCACCTCTCCCATTGCCAGGCAGGAGCCCGGTGGACGGGGGGCAACAACGAGATGGGTCCGGGCAGAAACCCCACTCCTGGACCGATGGGGTAAAACCCTCCTCTGCCAAGGCCTCCTCTCCCCACCCCTTCCCCGCGCTGGGGCTCTAAATAATTGATTAACGCTGATAAATAATTGATCTTGTATTTGCTCCTTCGCTCCTCTCTGCCGGGGCGGGCGCTCACAGCCTGGCAGCGCTGCACCGGGGCGATGGGGATGGGGAAGGCGGCTGTTGGGCCGGGGTAGGGAGCTCTGCAGCGGGGAGAGCATTCCGGGGAGATAAAGGGCTGGTTTGATGTGTGTTCATGTGGCGGGGCTGTTTTGCCTTGCATGCCTTTCTCTTTTGCTTTATTTTTTTCCTGGAGTGAAGCCTGGCGCCAGCAGTCTGGAACCAGCCTGACAAGCTTTTGAGTTATGGAAAGGGGGAGGAAGGGGGGAGGAGAGAGAAAGAGGGAGCGAGAGAGGCAGGGAGGAGGAGGGTGAAGGCAGAGGGAGGCAGCTGGGATGTGGATTATTAGGGGAGAACAAGAATACACACAAGAGGCTGGTGGGGTGAGGGTTGGGGGCTACTGGGGCTGGTGGGGAGGGGATGGAGCTGGCTCCTCGCAAACCTTTCAAAGGAGATTTTTTTAATTATTTTTTTTTACATGGAGGGGGGAGAGGGGGAATTGAGTCATTTTGGGCATGAAACGCAAACCTTGCGCGTCAAGGAACAAGGAAGTTTTTT
>VZRI01001465.1:108290-118643 GCA_013397515.1 Upupa epops
AGAGGGTTCTGGAAGAGAGGTTGGGGAGCAGAGTGGTCTGGGAGCAGAGCGGTCTCGGGGAGCAGAGGGGTCTGGAAAAGTGGAGGGGTCTGGGAGCAGAGGGGTCTGTGCTTGCTCCCTGCCTGGGTTTTACCGAGGTGTGACAGTGCCTTGGCCCCGCTGTGGAAGGGTACGGAGTGAGAGGCTGCGCGTTCTGCCAGCGCCTCATTGCATCAGGGCTGACTCCCTGCTCTCCTCCACAGACCCCAGACCACGGTGCTGGAGCTGCTGGTCTCCTTAAGCAGTATCGCCGGGACCCTGGTGCCTACCAGCACACAGTGCCTAGGCCTGTGGTGAGTTACGGGGTGATGTGGATGCTGGGGAGCCCCCTTGGCTGGATGAGGAGCTCCCACTGAGACCAGAGCACCAGGGGGGCTGCCTTTTGCCTTGCCTGGCCCACAGGAAGCCAGGAGACCCCTGTAGCAAGCCAGGAGGATGGTGGAGGGGCTCAGGTGTGGGACCATTACTCTCCACGAGGTGCTGCCCCCACTCATCCCTCCTCATCCTCCAGCACCCAAAGACTCCTCCGTGGGGTGTCGGGTGATGGAGGAGGGGGTCTCCCCTCTTCGGGGAGGGGGTCGGGACTCTCGGCTCCATCCCTGCAAGGCCAGGCAACAGTTAAATTCCTTTCCAGCTGAGCTGGCAAGCAGAGCCCCAGCATATTAGTCAGATCCCTGTAGGGGGTGGGGAGGAGGAAGGACGCGGCGAGGAGGGGCCGGAGCGGAGCAGGGCTGGGCTGCGGGGCAGCGCGGGGAGGCAGCGCAGCGGGGGCTGCTGCTTCCCAGAAACTGGAGTATTTTTACCCCAGGAAGAAGAAGAAAGGAAGGAAGAAGGAGGAGAGGGGGAGCGGGGAGGGGGGTGTCAGAAAAAAAAAGAAAGGAGGAGGGGGTAAATCTGGAGGAAGTGGGAAAGAGATAGTTGGCACTGGCACAGCTTTGCGGGAGGGAGGGAGGGAGGGAGGGAGGCACTGGGGTGGCACTGGGGTGGCACTGGGGTGGCAGGGCTGCTCTGTGTGCCCTACTGCATGGGGGGGGAACAGGATGCAGAGCAGTGTCAAGCTGGCAGTGCCCCCCTATCACAGCCAGGCTGCTCCATGCCTCCTCCTCCTCCTCCTGCACCACCTTCACCATCTTCGGGCTCTCCTGGCACATGCTGGTGGCCCCTGGGTGCTGGGGGAGCAGGATATGGTGGGTTTTCCTCCCTCACATGAGAAGAGGGCACATACAGCCATGGTGGTGGCCTCCCAGATCCTTCCTCTCCCTCCCTTTGTGGGACTGTGGCTGCCTCAGAGAGCTAAGGAGAGTGGGAGGGTCAGGTAGGGCTCATGGTGGGCACACACTGGGGGCACCCCTGATAGTGGGACCCCACGTTTCTGCAGTGGGGAGCTGGGACTTCCCAAATCTCTCTGGAAATTGCCATGCTGCTCCAGGGAGGGTCACTGCAGAGAATGTCAAAGACAAGTTCTCTCTTCCATTGCCTCACCACACCTCAGTGGGGGTCTGGCATCAGAGAACTGATGAGGGGCCTTGGTGGCAGCTCTCTGCGTCTGTTTGGTCTGTTTGATCTGTGGTACAAGGTTCTAGGGTGGTAGTTTCAAAGAGCTGTAGCTGGCAGATCCTCTAGAAAAGCCTTGCCCAAGCCCACAAGTCACATCGCAGGTCTGGGCTCTGTGTGCTGCAGCCCTGGGTTAGGGCAGGCAGGCCAAAGTTCCCTGGAAAAGTCAAACCCTTTGTGTCCCCAGCTCACAAGGTGAAGACCTTCCACCCCTCATACCAGCTATTCATTGCATTGCAGCCCCCACGTGTGTTGGAAGCTGAGTGTCCTTCCCAATTGGAGCACTACAAGCCCTTGGTGTAGGGCTTTGCTGGAGCTGGACACCCTGGCCTGGAGCTGGAAATGCACAAGGGAGCCTGGCACTGCCACGCTGGGAGCTGAGGGCACCACTGCAATGGGCTGGTGATGAGAGCTATCAACAGAGCTGGTGCTTTTCTCCTCAGACCCCCACCTGGGGAGCACTGTGCTGGGAAACAGCATCACCCCCGTGGCACGCCATGGCCAGCCAAGGTAAACTGAGGGGATGAGTCCCTCTCTGGGCAGGTTTTGCCATCCCAGTCCTCTGTGGGACTTCTGCTGTCATCTTCTCCAGTCAGCTGCAGTGGCCAGATCCTGCGTAGGGCTGAGTGTATCCACACAGCAGCATCAGTGCACATACCCACAGGAGAAGTAGTCCTTGATTTAGCAGACATGAGCAGACTTGGCCAGAAAATGGCTCTTATTCCCCAAAGGCAGAGAAGGGACAAGGACAAACAGCTCAGCTGAGCCAGTGTTGGGCCGGACACCCCTCAAACTGCTGCCAAAGTGTGCTGGCTCTTTGGGTTTTCCACAAACCCTGCTTTTGACAGCCCTGAGGGCTCCAGCTAGGGCTCTCCAAGGGGGTTTGCCGAGTGCTAGTGGGGTCTAAAGGGAGCAATGTCACCTCCTCAGGGAGCTGGGGAGCTTCCCTGTCACCAGCCTGGATCAGGAGTGAGGAAAGCATGTCCAACCCGCTGGGTATTCCCTGGCGCCTCCTTTCCAAGCACTAGAAGTGCTAATCAGACCTGAGCTGCTCTCTGGCATCTGGGAGGGGTTGTCTGCCTTCCCCAGCAGACCGGCCATGGGTCTTTGTGGGGACAGTCCCTGGTGGCAGCCAGCAGCAGAGGTCACTTGGATGTGCTGTTTGTTGCAGCCAGGTTTCAAAGCCCTGGAGCTAGGGATGCTCCCCAGGGGCTCAGAGGCAGAGCAACCTCATGGACTGTTGCCACCCCTAAACCCATGGTCCCAGTGGAGACAGGGCATGCATGCTGTCCCCCTGACCTCTTCCCTTCTGAGGTCTTTGGAGCTGGCACTCCCTGGTGAGCCGGGGTGGGCATGGAGTGGTTGTTTCCAGTGGATGGCAGGAATTCTTGACTCTTGTCCAGCTCTGAGCGTTAATCCCATCCTGGGAAGCTCAGTCGTGTCTCAGAGCTCCAAAGGCAAAGTTCCAGAGGGCAAAGGGTCTGAGAGGGGAAGGATAACTCCTCTTATGACAGTTGAGATGGGATGGGATGGGATGGGATGGGATGGGATGGAAGGGNTCTATCGTTTTGTGAAAACCAAGTGACTCTCAAGAGTTGCTGAAGCAGCATCAGGGCCTGTGGGCAGGGGAAGGTGCCCAGCTCCAGGGTTCATGTCCCCACTGCTCAGAGCAGACCTTCACATCTCCCAGCTCTGCAGTGAGGCCAAGGTGTCTGTCTGACCATCCACCTCTGGCCAAGAAAGCAGTGTCATGGGCACTCACAGCCCATTGCAGCCCACTGGTGCAACCTCTGCCTCCCCAGGGCCCCTTTTCCCCCAGACCTGCACTCCTTACCCTCTGTCTCATACCCTGGCTTTGCAGGGAGAGCTGAGCCCAATGGCTGAACCCCAAAACCAACCAGGGATCCCGGTGTTGGGCCAAGAACTTCTCCCACCCCACTGACACCTCCATCTGCAGCAAACTCTTCACTCCCCCTGCTGCCAGGGTACCTGGGGCTGGCCAATGGCTCAGGGTGATGGAGGACCCTCCAAAGAGCCCCTTGTGCTGGAGGGAGCCCAGCTCTCCGCCAGCAGGGTAGGTTTTTTTCTCCCTCACTCTTTGTTAAGCTCCCTTTCAGCTGAAATGGCAATGCCTGGGTGTTCTGAGCTGACAATAATTGCTGCAGTCTAGACACTGTCTGGTATGAGGCACAGGGAATCAAAGAGGCCCCTTCTCTCACTGCGACTTTCACACATGCTCCCTCGCTCCGGCTTCTTCCTTCTCCCTCTCCCATGTTCCCTTGGTCTTTGCCTTTTCTTTTTTATTCTTTTCTTTTTTGTATTTTTTCCCTTTCCCTTGCTCCCCTCTCTCTGCCTCTCGCCGCGATGGAGAAGAAGCGTCAGCATCTTCCCCCCCACGCTGCCGTCTGTTCCTCTCCCGCTCCCCCTCTCCCTCGCTCCTTCTCTCATCTGTCTCCTCTCTCCTTCCTCCACTCTTACCTTTATGCTATTCCCTTCCTCCCAAAGTTAGCAGAGAAGCAGGAGAGGGGGGGAGCTGGCAGTGCTGGGGATTTAACTCCTTCCTCACTCTCTCGCAGGCTCTGCTCCTCATCCAGCCCCTTGCCAGGGGTTCTGCTCTGGGGCACTGGGCTCCTCACAGCCACCTCAGCCCCTGGCATCAGTCCTGTGAGAGGTGTCTGTTGAGGGCAGCCTGGGTGGGGTGAAGACTGGTTGAGCTGAAGGGGACCAACACCCTGCTTCCCAGTACTGGGAGCCACGAGGAGCTATCAGCATCCCAGGACTCATCTTGGGTTGTCCCCTCCAGTGGGCTTGGTACAAGTTGGGAGCTGATGGGCCTGGGGATGCCCTGGTCACCTTCACCTTTGTACTGTGATCCCACAGAGATCACCTTTGCTCTCCCATTGGGGAGGTAGGTTGGTCCTTTGTTCTCCTGTTGGGCTATAGGTTGGTCCTTTGCTCTCCTGTTGGGCTATAGGTTGGTCCTTTGCTCTCCTGTTGGGCTATAGGTTGGTCCTTTGCTCTCCCATTGGGGCTGTAGATTGGTCCTTTGCTCTCCTGTTGGGGCTGCAGGTTGGTCCTTCCAATGCTGCAGCTAACCAAAGGAGGTGGCTCTTCCACCCGCCCCAGTCCTTACTGTGCTGCTGGAAGGGGACGTATGTCCAAGCTCACAAGTGGTTTGTGGCATCGTCACTGCCTCGGGCCGAGCTCAGCTGCCCCCACGCTGCCCTGGGCCCACGGTGAGCTCTGGCTGTGCATGTCCTGTGGGCATTTCAGTGGGCTGCCTTGTGGCCAGGCCCAGTCACGCTCAGGAATTGGACTTCTCTGCTGTAACGGTGTAAACTGAGCATTTCTAGCTCTGCCGTGGACTTCTGTTAACGTCCAGCCCCGCTGTGAGAGACCCTGTCTCTGTAAAGCCCAACAGGCAATGTCAGGGTCTGGTTAAGGTGAGACTCAGGGTTGGACTCCAAGATCTTAAAGGACTTCTTCAACCTAAACAATTGTGTGATTTTATCCCAGCATGGAAAATGGCCTATGGATGCTTTTACAAGTGGGGAAACTGAGGCAAGAAGCAATGGCTGCAGGTTGCACCAGGGGAGATTTAAGGTGTCCATGAGGAATGGTCTATCCTGTGTGGCTTGGTCTGGGTGATCCTGCTGTGGCAGGGGGTTGGACTGGATGATCTTTTGAGGTCCCTTGTGATCCCTAAGGATTCTGTAAGTCTATTCCTCAAAAGGGTTGTTGAACCCTGTTGCCACAGGCTGCCAGGGCAGTGGTGGAGTCCCCATCCCTGGGGGGGTTTAAAGGACACGGAGACGCGGTGCTGAGGGACTGGAGGTAGTGGTGAGCTGGCAGTGCTGGGGGAATGGCTGGACTCAATGAGTCCAAGGTCTCTTGCAACCAAAGAGGTTCTGGGATTCTCAGCCCACTGGGTCGGTCTGTGGAGCCCAGGGGGCCACACAGTTCCCTTCTGTGGGACCCAGATTTGGGGCTAGATGTTTGCAAACAGGCAGAGCTGCTCCCTCGTCCGTCCACGGACACAGCCAGCAGCTCTTCTCACCACCTCCAGCATCTCAGCGGTGGCCGTGCTCCCTGCCTGGCGTGGAGGAGTCACGTTAGGAAAGTATGCGCTGTGCTCGCTCTGCCTGCGCTGCAGCTGAGCAGCTGGAAAGGAGGAGGGAGCCAGCCCCGTGCAGTCAGGCCGATCTCTGCTGTCCACAAGCGAGGGCTCAGTGAACGCAAGGTTTCTCGGTGAGGTTGGGGACCCTGCTTGGGAAAGAGCAGGAAACACCCTCTTCCTTGCTCCAGGCTTTGGCTCAGGGAAGCCCGTGGGTGCAGGATGGGGGCTGGAGGACCCCACTTGTCCCCAGAAGCCACCACACTGTCCCTACCTGCAGATGCTGAGCCTGTGGTTGGGTCTGATTCCCCAGAGAGCTGGGTGTTGTGGCAGGGTGTTGGTGTTGGGATCCTTCATGTGCTCTGGCAACAGGGCTCACAGTGCAGCTTTATGGGAGCCAGACCCTCCAAAGCCCTGCTGGGCTCTGGGGGCACTTCACACCCGACACCCTTGCCCACCTTATTGCCAGTCCCAGCTTCCTGTGATGCTCTTGAGGCTGGGTTTGCTGGGCGGGTAGATGCTGCCAGGCTGTGCCACCCTCCTCCTCATCCTCCCCTGAGATGGGGAAGAATGTGTGCTCTCAGCACCACTCTCCTGGCCAGACCCCCCAGAACCTTCCACTGTGTGCAGGGAGGGAGCTGAGTGGTGTGAGCAGGACACAGTGCCCAGGGCCTGATGCTCCTGCCCACATGCCCTCCTGTGCACTAAGGTCCTGCCAGTGAGGGAGACAAATGGTGGCTAGTTGTGCTCCTTTCTGTGCCCTCCAGCCACCAGTGCTCCTCCACCACCAGTAAAGGGTCTCTAACTGAACTGCTTTGTGGGGTGGGGGCTCTTTGGGCAGCAGTAAGGTTTACCTGGGGTGTTGGGGTTGGTTTGCAGTCTCCAGCCAGCTGAGTGTTATGCAGGGAAGTTTGTTGCCATCACTGGTGTTACCTCTCCTTAGAGAACTACTGTTTCCCCAGCCACGGCCCTCAAGATGTAGAGGATGAGAGGGAGATGGGAGATGGACGCCCCTGTGGTAAAGCTCATGCAAGGAGCAAGCACATTTTCCCCAGAACAGCTCTGGGAGCTGGAAGCTGCCAACAGCTGGTTCCTATATTGAGGGGTTTGCACACAGGAGGTAAAAAGGAGCCATGGGACCACCCGGTGGGTGGGGGCTCAGCAGTGGGGCCTCTGCTGGGTGCCCAGAGGCTGCAGAACCCACCAATGCTCAGAGCTGCTGCTGTCTGCACTTCTGTGTGGGATGATGAGTAGAGTCTCCTCGGGTTTGGGGTATCTGCCTGGGTTTGGGGTATCTTCTTGGGTCTGGGGTATATCCCTGGGTTTGGGTATCTCCCTGGGTTGGGGTATCTCCTTGAGTTTATCTCCTTGGGTTGAGGTATCTCCTTGGGTTGAGGTATCTCCTTGGGTTGAGGTATCTCCTTGGGTTTGGGGTGTCTCCCTGGGCAGAACATCATGGAGCATAGGGAGGCCTGGTGGAGACAGAGAGTAGGAACAGGTGTGGGGCCAAGGGACAACTCACTGAGGGTCATTCCCCAGCCAGTGGCTGAACCAGGAATAAAATCCAGGGGTGCTGAGCTGGCCCTTGGGTTGCATTCACACACAGATGAATGAGCACTGCTGTCCCCTCACCAGGGGCCATTAATGGTAGAAATATCTTCCCAAAGCCACTAGGTCCCTCTGGAGACCTGCTGCTGGCTGTGGGGCTGGTTTGTGTCCTAGAGGACGAGAGATCTGGATATTTGGGGTCTCCTTGTCTCTCAGAGCATCTTCCAAGCCCTTCTGGGTGGCTGGCAGATGCAGTTGGGTGGTGGCTGATAAGGCCAAGGGGTTTGAATGCTGCCTTTATTTGGAATCTTATCTCCAAATCCTAATGAAAACAGACAGGGAGGGAAGGCAGGGACCGTGGAGGGGGGGACCTGCACTCCAGTGCTGTGGGGATCAGGGCTGGGTGATGCTGAGCAGTAGGACCTGCTGGAGCTCAGAGTCTGAGCAGGTCCAGCATAGGGGCAGAGTGAGATTTAAAAGATCAGGGGTGAAACCAAGGCACTGGGACAAGATCGCTGGGATCCTTGGCTGCTGCTGTCCCCCTCTGAATATCCTAAATCTGGGAATCATCCCTGTTTATTTTCTTTTAATTAGTGTCTCAATGAGGAAGAAAAACCTTGAAACCAAGGAAACGAGGGAGACAAAAAGGGAACTGTTGGCTCCTGCAAGGCAGAGCGAGCTGGCTCCAGCACCCTGGGGTGACGCTGGGTGCCACCCCGACCCCTTCTCTGTGGCTGGGGCCACAAAGGTGACCACCCAGAGATGAAATGAAAGAATGAGAAGGTGAAGGGAAGGGTCTTGTGCAGGGAGGGATGTCGGGGTTTGCTCTGGAGGGTGCTGAGGCACTCTGAAGGAGCCTGCTTTGGTGCAAGAGAAGTGCTGGTGGAGGTGAGCAGAGGTGGTTTTGTAGGGGATGCTGTGGGGTTGGGAGCAGCTATGGTGCCTCAGCTGCCCTACAAAGAGCTGGACTGCCCAGACACCAGAATAATCATTCAACCCAAAAGTTAGGGGGTAGTGGGCTGGCCAAAGTGGGGCTGAGGGCTGTGGATGTGTGTGGATGTAGCTGTGGGTGTGCCACACACCATAAATCACAGCCTGAAGCTCCATCAAAAGAAACCCTTCCTTCCCAGATTTGGAAGTTTCCCCTTAACAGCCTCAGTTTTCCCCACCGAGTGGCAGAGATGTGGGATTCTGATTACAGCAAGTGCAAAACCTTGCCGGGGGCCCTGGCATCACAAAGAAGGGATTCACTGCCCCACAGCCCGTGGTGATGGGGAAATTCAGGCAAACCCCTATTTTTCCCCATGCTGGGACTGATCCAGAGCAGTGCTGAGAGTCCAGGGGTTTGCACCCGCATCTCCCCATCCCCTTCTCTCATCATCCTCCCAACCACGGCCGGCCAGGCCCAGCTCTGCTGTGCTGGGGGAGAGTAACTGGATATTTTCCTGCATGGCCCCCAGAGGGTTTTTTCCATTACAGAGGCAGAGCAGAGTGGAGCGGAGCTGCCTGTTCACCCGGCTCCTCCGCCTGTGCAACCCCTGGCCGCGCGTTTGCAGCGGCACATTGTGCAAATGTAACCTTTGAGTGAGCGGCTCCTGCAGCGGGGAGCTGGGGGGCTTCGCTCCTGCCAGCAGCGCAGCCGGCGCGGAGCTGGAAGGCAGCCCGTTCCTCAGAGCTGCCTGACAGCGACGCTCATGTCCTGGGCAACAGATTTCTGCTCCCGCTGCCTCGCTCGTACAGACTCGCCTTCCCGCTCCTGCTCGGCTACACCGACTGCCCTGCCATCCTGCCTGCTTGCCCAGCCTCAGTCTCACCAACCTCATCCTCGTCATCCTCATCCTTTCCATCCTTATCCTCCCTATCATCAGCATCTCCATATTTCTCCTCTCCATCTTCATCTTGCCATCCTCATCCTCTTGATCCTCATCCTGTCTGTCCTCAACCTTAACATCCTCATGCTCTCCGTCCTCATCTTTTTCCTCCTCCTCCTGTCCATCCTCATCCTTTTCATCATTTCCATCCTCATCCTGTCCTTCCTCATCCTGCCATTGTCTTCATCCTTATCCTCATCCCTCCCACCCTCATCCTCCTCCCCTCAGACAGACACTTTCCTTCTCTATGCCAAGTAAGAGCTGCCCCTGCTCTTGGCATGAGGCTGGTTCAGGTGCTGCTGAGGGCCCAGCATCAGGCACCTCTGCCCCATCTTTGTGCTCGCCAGGAGGTTAAGGCCACAGAGAAGGGTCCCCTCCAGTTCAGTTCCTCCTGCCCCAGCAAGACCTAGCACTGAGGCCTTTTCTGCCCCAGCAAAGTTCCCTTGGAAGCACCAGGGGTGCCCCCCAGCCAGGGGCTGCTGCATGGTGCTGGGTTTGGGGCAGGATTTGATCCCCCTTCTGGTCGCTAGTGCCTTGAAATCAGCTGTCTGGGTCGGGTGGGTGTCTGAGCCCACAGGCACAACCGAGCAGAGATGCAGGAGGCACTTTCATCCCCTCTCGAGGTGGATTTGCTTTGCTGAGGAGGAGTGGTTTGATTTTTGGAGCTGCCGAGCCCGCTCAGGGCTGGGCTGTGGCTGCAGGGGCTCTTCATCCACCCTCACACTCCTCCCCATCCGGGCTGATGGGGCCAGCACTGCAAACCCCTGCATTTATTTTTCACATCCCATTTCTTCTGGGGGTCCAAGTACTAAACGTGCTGCATGGTGGCATCTGCCTGTGGGCTACTTCCAGCCCAGCTGGGGGCAGGAGGCACTGGAAATTCAAAATCGGAGAAAGAGAACAGCGGAGCTGGTGAGATTTGGGCTTCCAGCCAAACTCACCAAACCCAGAGCGCTGGGAAAGCCACCCTCTTCCCACTCTTTGCTCATCCCAAACCACCCTGTCACTCCCTCCCGAAGGGCTCTGAGGATGCTGCGCAGAGCCTGGCCCCGCAGTCGGGGCTGCGTTCGGGCTGAGAATGCAGCTCCTGCCGCCTTCCTTTCACCTTTCCCCCCGGTTGCGGTGGTCCCGGGAGCAGATGGCGATGTCCTCGAGTGTGTCCGTTATTCGAAGTCACTCACTGAGACAGCCAGGGCTCCCAACAAACCCCAGCATCCCCCCCCCCCC
>VZRI01001465.1:118658-133453 GCA_013397515.1 Upupa epops
CCCGCCCCGCAAGGCCGGCGTTTGCTCCTTCCACCTGCCCAGCCGCTGCCGTCGGTGCGGGCTGGCAGCGCTTCCCGGCTGCGGGGTGCGGAGCCGGAGGTGGGTTCAGCCCCATCGGTCACCTGCGCTTCTCTGCCCCTTCGTCTCTGCATGGTGGCTGCAGTACCTGGCCCCTGGGGGCTGTGGGGAGCCGTTAGGATTGACACCCCAGCCCTGCCGGGGGTTAGGGCTCTGCTGGCTGTCCCCGTTGCCAGTGATGGGGTGAGGCTAACTCGCTGGGAGGGTGCTCAGTTGCAAAGTGGGAAGATGCTTCTTGTGAGGAGGAGACACCAGTGGCACCAGAAGACACCTGGGACACCTCTGCTGCAGCTCCCTGCCCAGCCTGGGGGGAAATGAGTGGGCTTAGGGTAATAAAGGCTGCTAAAGCAGCCCCAGGAGGTCTCATCTGTGCAGCAGCCCCTGGGGCAAAGGCTGGTGTTTGCACAGGGCGATGGCTCCTTGCCCAGCTCTGGGCAATGGATGTGACAAAGGGACCAGCGGAAGCAGCTCTGGGGGAGCCACAGGCAGCCAGAGCTGGTGGCACCTTGCTGGGGGAACTTGGGTAAGTCCACAAGGGATGGACCTTGCCTGGCTGGCATCTGCCAGCTCCCTCTGCCTGCCCATGGCTCTGCTCTGGGTGCTGGCACGTTGGGAAGGGACCAGATACGGGTGATGTCTGTGAAAATGGAGAGAAATCAGGAGAAACACATGGAGTGGGTATGGTCTAGTGATGAATTCTGTAGAGCACGGTGGCTGGTTGGACTCAGTGATCCTAAGGGTCTTTTCCAGCCAGAATGATTCTATGGTAAGTCCCAACCTCACCCTCAGCCCAGCAGTCAGCCCTCAGGGCAGGGCCATCCCCAGTTTCTCCAGGAGAGAGGGGCTGAGTGGGGGTATGCACCCACCTCCCAAAATATTCTGCTTCCTCCTTCTGGCTGCACTGGACTCTTTTTGCCTCTCCATCACCTCCTTTCCCCTTAACAGAGATCCAGAGCTGGCTGAGGGGACCCTGAGCCCCCCCACAGGGGAACTGGATCCGTGCAGAGGGCACTGGGGGGGCTGTGAAGGGTTCAAAGGGGTGAAACGCTTTGAAATGCAGTTTCCTCTCCCCAATCCTCCTCCCCCCCAGACTAAACAAATACCCCCGGCTGGAGATGCCTCACAATCCCACAGGCTTTTGTTCCCAGGCCTTTGTCCAGGGCTAGGGAAGGGGCCAGGACCCCCCAGCCTCCCTGGGGACACCCATGCCGAGGGGGTTCTGCACTGCTGGGATGCTGAGAGAGAGGCAGGAGGTGAGAGCTGGCTCTGCCTCTCACCAGGGGCCACCACTCAATGGCCCTGAGTGTCTTCCAGCTGCTGTCCCATTGCTGCCACCCTGCTGCCAGTCTGCCCATCCCTGAGAGCTACTCGTGGGACAGGTCCTGGTCATCCTATCCCCACCGTGTCCTCCTGGCACTCCACCACCAGCACAGGCTCCACACATGGGCAATGCCACCAGCTTGTGCTCACCCTGGAGACACCCAGCACCCCTGGAACCTTCCCATCACCACAGGGACCCCTTGGAAGAAACTCAGGCTAAATTTGTGTAGTTGTTTGCAGAGAGCTCTGGCTCCCCAGAACCCACCACCTGTCTTCATTTCCAGCCCTCCAGCCACTTCCTGGGGCTCAGTTGCTTTCTGGGGCAAAAAAGTTGTGGGAAAAACCCCCATGACCAGCCCAAGCCTGATGTGACTGAGGAGACCCCAATGCCAGCCTCAGCCCATCGACCCCACAACAACAACAACAACCACCACCACCTTTGCTCTGTGCAAAACAACCCCTCGATTAACCGAAAGCAACGGTGAGACCCCAGAAGAACCCGCTGGATCCCCCCTCTGCCCAGAGCAAAGCAGTTCCCTGGTGGCCACGTCTGGAGGACAGCAGGGCTGTTTACACGTCCCCTGGAGTTCCTGCATCGCGCCAGGAGTTACATCAGGGAACTACATCCTCTCGGTTTTGGTTGGACGTGTGAAAGTGTCCCTATGGCGAGCAGAACCCCCCAGCTCCCACTGTGTCCCTGTTCCCATGGGATACGACAGTCCATTCTCGGTCCAGCTGCAACCAAGGATGTGCAAGAGCCTCTCCAGACAACAACAGCTCTCTGGCTGCTGATTTGCTGCTGCCTTATCTCTTTCCAGGTTATCAGGAGGTGGAGAAGGCCCCAGGACACCCTGACCCCAATCTCTTGGGGTGTCAGGAGCCCTGTCAGGGCTGGGCGATGGCTGTGGGTGATGGGCAAAGCTCTGCAAAGGAGACTTTCAGCGCTCAAGGGTCCCATCGTGTGTAGGGCAGAGCCCTTTTTCCTCCCACTGCCATCTCCCTTGGTGGGTGAAACCTCCTTGGGGAGCAATTTCTGGGCAGGCGCGGAGCCCTGGGGTCGCCTCCTCTGCCTGGGAGGATGCTGAAGCCGGCAGGGTGAGCGGAGGAGGCTGCGGGGCCGGCCGGCAGGAGATCAGCCCCACAGCCCAGCACCGCGCTTGTCACCCAGACAAGAGATCAATAACTAATTTCACTGCAGCAGCAGTGCCGGTTTTTTTCCAATAATTGTGAGCCGGCGGTGGGGAATGAGGCTCTCAGCACCGCTCCACACCAGCCTGCACCCGATCAATCGCCACACCGCTGGGGCAGCAGCAAAACTCATTTTTTCTCTTTTTCTTCCCTCTCTCCTACCTCCTCCTCTGCTCCACCCCTCCTCCTCCTCCTCCTCCTCCTCCTCCTCCAGTGTGACACTGGGCTGTGGCCCCACATGGGGTGGCACATGGGATCAGGCTTTCCTAACCATTCTCACCGTGCTGGGGCAATGGCTGAGGCTCCAGTGCTGCCCCAGCAGCTCCAGACTGGACTCGTTGTGCAGAGGATCAGCCCCAGCTGCTTGGATGAAGGTGGCAGAGGAGTGGTTCCTCCATTCCTCAATGGGATCAGGGGCAACCGAGCATTCTCTGGCCACCAGGCTGTGATTTCCAATGGCCTCTTGACACCTTTCTGTGGTCCAAGTGTGGTGCAGAGGGAGATCTCTAGGTTTTCAGCCCTGACCACTGGTCTTCTCCAGGACACAAGCCCTACTGATTTTCTCCAATAACTCTGCTTAATCCCCTCTGCTTCTGTTACCCCACAGTTCCTCAGTTTCCCCCCATACAGATCAATAATAGATGGAGCTGAGAGCATCCCCTCCTGCTTTCTCCGACACCATGGGCTTAAACTGAGTCAGAAGGTGTTGCTGGTTCCCAGCTAAGGCTAGTGCTTGCCTTTGGGGTCCCCATTCTGATCCGTGGGGTCCTGTGATTGCACAGGGCGGTGGAGAGCAATACTCTGCTCAACACCAGGATCAAGAGATGCTGAGAGAAGGCTGGAGAGTGGGGCACCTTTGGATCTCTCCAGTACCTCCAGTGGGTTTGGGACACAGTGCTGTGCTTGGGCTCTGCAGTGTGGAAGGGTCAGCAGGGGGGTTGACACCAACTGCACCTTCCAAGCCCACCCAAGCACCATACAACCAGCACAGAGGGCAGTAGTGCAGTCCCCCCACTTCTTTATCCCTGCTTTAAGACCCCACTCCCTGGTTCTGCAGGACCATCCCCTGGAATTAACCAGCACCTCCGCCGCATCGCTGCAGTTTTATTACTCACCTGGAAGGCAGTTATTGATCGGGGTCCTCCCTGGCTCATGGGGTTTCAGTATGGCCTGGGCTGGCCAAGACAGACTGAAGCCTCAGCCTGTCCAGCTTAGCTAAGCCATGGCTTGAAACCTCCTTGGCACAGGCACAGGGGCATCTCAGCTCTGGGGAATCATCCCTGCGCCCATCCACGCTGGAGCTGTTTGCGCTGTGAGGTGCCTTTTGACTTCCAACTGCCAGCCCGAGAGCTGGTTCCCCCAAGGCCATGCTTACTCCAGGTGAGTAATAAACCCAGTTTAACCCACAGAAGGGTTTTCATGGGAAGGTTTGAGCTGCCTTCAGCAATGGGGACGAGGGCAGTCTGGGGTGAGGGGTTCTGCCCTGCTGAAGCTCCAGACACTGCTCACCATTGCTGTGGGGGTTAGGAGATGCTCATGGGATGCAGGGTTTATGGGTGCAGGTGATGGCTTCCCCATGCACACACATGTTCACACACAGGTCTCCAGGGTGCCATCAGCCCCTTGGCTTGGCTTTGGAGAGGAGATGGAGCCCCTGGCATGTTCTTCACTTCGGAGCTCTCCCTGCCTCTGCTGGGGGCTAAGACCATCTCCACCCTCTCTCAGTTTTTGTCTCCTCTTGGGCCCCTCTGCTTTTGCTCACAGTTCCCCCAATCCCCAGGGGTCCCAGTGCATAGCTGGGCTGGGATCTGGAGGAGCAGGAGGGGGTTTGTAGGACCCCCCTGGCTCCTTTAAGAAACCCACAACCAGCTCCAGAAACCAGCTCAAGGTCACAGCGGGAACCTGCGGACTTGGCAGCGGTGAGCAAGGGAGGAGGGAGAGAGGGAGGGAGGGAGAGAGAGGGAGGGAGGGAGGGAGCAGAATGGAATCACAGCCAGGGAGAGAGGACAGCTGGTGGCATAGCCAAGGGGAGCAGGAAGGTTGGGGTGCACCAGGGGTCCCACCCATGGGTGCCTCTCAGGGACTGCTGCGGTCCCAATCCCAGCAGGGACCCTCTAGCCTTCACCGTGTCCCCTGGCACAGAGCCCTGGCCCTCCTCGGTGCCACCCAATGTGCCCAAGGCTGCCCAAGCTGAGGAAGGTCCCTTGTGTCCCCAGAGCCACCCTGGGAATGCTGGAGTCATGTCACTCCCGTGGGACTCCCCAGGCTCTGGAGGAGGTTTCACAGCCCTGGCAGGAGCAGAGCAGGAGGGAGCTGCTGCCCGGGGAGGGTTGTGTCCTGCAGTGGCCCGTGGCACAGCTCAGCCCCAAACTCACCTGGTTTTCCTTGTAAACTGGTTTTCCTTTTAAAGCAGCAGCTACTGGAATCCTCTTATCACTGCTGAGTCTCTGCCTTCGCTTCAGACCAGGGGACCCTTTGGAGCAGAGCCATCCTGCCAGGGAGCACAGCGCGGGGTGGGGGGGAAAAGCAAGGTCTGAAAGGCTCAGCCCCCAGGAAGTTCCTGAGGAGTAAATTAACATCCCTCCCCATTTCATTTTTGGCATTGAAACAATTCCCACTGTTCTGGGGGCTCCTACTTGCCCTCTGGGCTGGTAAAAGCAAAGGCACCAGAGAAGAAGACAAATCTTCTCTGAGCCAGGATGTTTACGGGGCAACTCATCCCCTCCTGCCCCCAAGACCTGTCCCTGCCCCATAGGCTTTCAGGGGACAAGCGGGAGCAGAGCTCAGGCAGACCCGATGCTGGAGGGTGGCCGTGGCCAGGTTGGGGCTGAGCTGTGGCTCGGAAGCAGCTCATTGTGGGGTTGGGTTGGCGATGCCCGATGTTAATTTTCATCAGCAGAATTAATCTGTGGAGTTCTTTTCCCTTCCTCCCCCTCCCCTTCGTCTCTTCCCTGCTTTATACAGAGAATGTGATCGTTTCTCCCAGGAGCCTGGCACCATTAATATTCTCTCCCATCCCGTGTGAGCTGTGCTGCATCACCAAGTGCCGCTGGTGCCACCAGCCCTGGGACCCGACCCTGGTTCAGAGGGGACCTGGGCACCAGCTTCTTCCTACAGCTCAGGCTGGGAGCGAGTCCCTCCACACCCCAGCTCCCCACTGGGCTGCTCTGGCACAGTGAGAAGGGGTGGGATCCTGGCTGAGCTTTGCTGGAAGTTGGGCTGTTCCAGAAAATTGAAGCTGAGGGGCTCTGGGAAGAGCAGCCGAGCCAAGGGCATGGCTGCATCCTGCAAGGGTTGGTGTCTGAAGTCCTGCGGGTTGGTAACCCAGGGTTTTTCCCGGAGTCACATGAATTCACAGGCTTTGAGTCCTCATGAATAGAGGTTAATTAATTTTTTTCTTCTTGTCGTTGTTATTATTATTAATAATTATTATTATTAATAATGTTATTAAATAATGCAGACCAGGCTGCCTTCCCCTGCGAGAGCACTGGGGAGCTGCAGTTGGCAGAGCATTACCCGGCTGGCACTGCGCTGGCTCTGCTGTACTGTAGATTCCCGTGTGACCTGTATGGGCTGTCAGGGAAGCAGCCTGTGAGGGGACTGCTCACTCTTTGCTTACCTGAGTTCTGAAGGGGCCCAAAAGCTCAGGGAATTGGGGTTTGGCTGGAGTGTGGAGGGGAACACCACTGCCCCTACCCAAACCCAGCCCATGTCACCCCTGGGGGTCCCCCTATTTGACCCCCATTGCAGGCCCTCATCTGCAGTACTAACCCATGTGTGCAGCCAAAGGGATGCTGGTGGGCACAGCAGGCCCACAGAGGGAGAAGGGACTTTTGCAGGGTTTACTGGCAGGCAGCAGCAGCACCTGGGCACAGAATCCCACCTGCACCCACTGTGCTTAACCATTTCCTTCTTGGCCACAAGCCCTGCTGGGTTGTCCCGCCTGGGAAATGAACTCAGCTCCCAGTGGGAAGTGCAGCTGAGCCAGCCCAGGAACTTAGAAAAAACAGCAGCAAGAGAAAAACAAGTTCAGAGGCTGCGCTGGAACATAAAGGTTGAGTCCTGCCAGCCCCATCACCCACAGCTCGTCCCAAACCTCGCGCTGCCACAGACTCTTAGCCGTCACAGAATCTCAGAATCATTAAAGTTGGAAGAGACCTCCAAGCTCATCCCATCCAACCATCACCCCAACCCCACCCTGCTCATTAAACCCTGCTCCCCAGGGCCACAGCTACTCGTTTGAACCCCTCCAGGGACAGTGACTCCCCCCTCCCTGGGCAGTCTGTTCCAACCCCTGAGCACCCTGGCAGGGAAGAGATTTCTCCTGGCATCCAACCTAACCCTCCCCTGGCACCACTTGAGGCCGTTTCCTCTTGTCCTGTCACTGGTGACTGGGGAGAAGAGACCGACCCCCAGCTCTCACCACCCTCCTCTCAGGAGAAGAGCAGTAAGGGCTCCCCTCATCAATGGGCTGGCGGGTCTGTCCCAGCCAGGCGACGCAGAAAGGGGTGAGCGTTGCTCTCGCAGGATTCCTGATTCCTCAAAGCCCCTTGTACAATTCTTATTCATTCTCTGTTGCTTCCCGGCCGTGGAGCAGGGAGCAGCCGGGTGCAAAGCCCACCCCAGCCCAGCCGTGCTGCAGGGCCAGGGCAAGAGGCGTTAGCTGAGCCCAGTGCTTTATTTTTAGTCTCAGCTTAACAAGTATTAATTAATACGAGAGTACATGCTAATGCTGCGATGACACAAACTGTGGTGCCTGAAACGAATGGTGGGGGCTTGTCTGTGCCAGGATTTACAGCCGAGGGGGTTCAGAGGGGCTAAATCACTGCTCAGGCTGCAGTGGGATGTACTGGGGGCTCTGGCAAGCTCAGGCATCCCTGGAGAACCTGCCAGGAGGTTTCTGCCATGTGGGTCAGGCTAGTGGCTTCCCATTGAGGCTGAGGGGGTGGAGGGGCACACCTTGCAGAAGGATTTATCAGCCCAGTGAGGACTACATTGGGAAAAATCACCTCCATCCTGCTGGTCTCCTGCCCCATGGCTTCTTGCACCAAGAGCTTGGCTTAGCTGAAGGCTTGGGAGGAGGCTCGGGGGAACCAGGTGAAGAAATCCCCCTGGGGGGTGGTCTGGGGAGGTTTGGTCCAGCAGCACCAACACACTGTTGGCATCACCAGAGTGATGAGCTTGGAGCTCCACCAGTGTGGATTCACCAGAGTGTGAAGGTCCAGTGTCTGTGGCACTTGCTGAGGTCACGGAGGCCTGGAGACCTCCTGCCCTAGGGGCACAGGGCAGTGGGAGAATGAGGGATGGAGGCTGTGTGTGGGGACTTAGCCTGCCCATGGAGTTCAGCACCTCAGAGCTTTCCTGTGAGCTGTGGCCCCTGCCTGTGAGTCAGGGTGAAGGTGGCCAGGGATCCTGGGAGACCCAATGGAGCACCCAAGGGCAGCTCTGGGCCACCCTGAAACCTGAGTAGGGCTCAAACCTTTACAGCAAGGCAGGTGCTCAGTCAGGCCAGATCCGGGCCGGGTTTTCCATCTTCTTTCTCCTTCCAAATGCAGGCAGGAGGGGGCTCTACCTGTCTGACAGGATGCTGCTGCTGCAGCCACCTCCAGCAAGTTCTGCTCAGCTGGGACAGTGGCTGTGGCAGAGTGTGGGAGGCCAAGCAGCATGGTCAGGGCAGGCTGGGAACCAGCCGTGCCCTGGGAGCCGGGGAAACTGATCGGTGTGCAGTGCATCCTCCCAGCTCACACTCTGCATCCTACTGGAGCACAGGCTGCATCATGCCTTTACACACTGCATCCTCCTAGTGCTTCCTGCCCCTTCCCCTTAGTGCTCGCTGCATCCCCATGAGCAGGAGCAGCAGTGGGAGCTGGCAGGACTGCCAACACCCCATGGTGGCAATGACTGGTCCCCCACCTTGTCTCCATGCCAGGAGGGCTCCCCTTCACCCAAGGGGGCTCAGCTGCCATTTGGGGAAGGCTAGGAAGGGATGAGTTGGTTTTCTTTGAAGGTCTGGAAGGACACAGAGCTGTGGGCTGTCACACACTCACTGGGGTGTGAGGGGGGGCACAGTGGGATGTGTGGCCATGAGGCCAGCTCCTGGAATGAAGTGGCCATGCTGCTCTCCAGCCACTCTGCTCCTATCATGGAATTTTAATGTAGTTAGTAGAGTTCTTTAAACAGTGTGAACTTGCTAAGTGCTTTGCATATTTTATATCCGTGAGCAACATTTATCAAACAGAAAGTGCAATTAATCAAAGGGGGGAGCTCTGGTAACTGGGAGCAGTTTGTATTCTCCCTATTCCTCCCTGCCGTGCTCTAGCCTCTGCATCTCCCTCCTCTTCCTCCTCACTGCCCCGTACTGGCCAGGGAGCCAAACGGAGCACAGAGCGTTGTCTGTCTGGTGTGGAAATAGATCAACAGGAGCTCAGGGGAGGCATTCTCACTCACTGAATCACCGCCAGGGGTTGGAAGGGACCTTGAAAGATTGTCCAGTCCAACCCTCCTGCCAGAGCAGGATCCCCTAGAGCAGGTCCCACAGGGCTGCACCCAGGCAGCTTTTGAACATCTCCAGAGCAGGAGACTCCAGAGCCTGTCAGGACAGCCTGTTCCAGGGCTCTGCCACTTTCACCATGAAGAAGACTTCCTTATGTTTTGATGGAACCTCCTCTGTTCCAGCTTGTACCCACTGCCCCTTGTTGGGGGTCCCCCTCATTGGATGTCACTGGGCAGAGCCTGGCTCCATCCTCCTGACACTCACCCTTTCCATATTTATCAATGTCAATGAGGTCATCCTGCAGTCTCCCCTTCTCCCAGCTGCAGAGACCTAGCTCCCTCAGCCTTTCCTCATCAGGGAGATGCTCCACTCCCTCCATCATCCTTGTAGCTCTGTGCTGGGCTCTTTCACTTCCTACAATTCTCTCAAAGAGGTTAGACTGAGGTGGGAGCTGGTCTCTTCTCCCAGACAGGATGAGAGCAAACAGCCTCAAGTTGCCACCAGGCGAGGTTCAGGTTGGTCACGAGGAACAACTTCTTCCCCAACGGCGTTGACAAGCCCTAGAACAGACTGTCCAGGGCAGCGGTGGGGTCCCCATGCTTGGAAGGATTGAAAAGCCTGGAGCTGTGGAGCTGAGGGACAGGGGTGAGTGGTGACCTGGCAGTGCTGGGGGAATGGTTGGGCTTGAGCTTAAAGGTCTTTTCCAACCTAAACCTAGTATTCTATCCTATGTCTCTGTGTGTGTGTGTGTGTGTGTAGGATATAGTGTGCACGTGTAGGCACATAGAGGCACAGTGCTCCATTTACACTCTACAAACACTTTACTCATGATGTTACACACAGCACACACAATGTTTGTATCGACAGACACACTATCTCTGCTGTCAGCTACCCGGTACAGAGCTATGCACTTCAGAGCGTAGTGCATACAGAGTAGTAGCATCGTTCAGGTTGGCAAAGATCTTTAAGGTCACTGAGTCCAACCATGAACCCAGCTGTCCCAACCCACTGCTAAGCCCTGTCCCTGAGCTCCAGATCTCCACGACTGTGAAACACGGCCAGGGATGGCGACTCAGCTCCCTCCCTGGGTAGCCTGTGCCAAGACCTGAGGACCCTTTCCAGGAAGATTCTTCCCTAATGTCCAACCTAACCTTCCCCTGGGGCAGCTTGAGGCCATTTCCTCTTGTTCTATCACTTCTTCCTTGTGAGAACTGACCAACCTCCACCTCTCTGCACTCTCCTTTCAGGGAGCTGTGGACAGCAACACAGTCGTCCCCCCCAGCCTCCTTTTCTCCAGACTAACCAGCCCCAGCTCCCTCGACTGCTCCTCACAAGGTTTGTTCTGCAGACCTTCACCAGTCTCTGCAGACTCCGGTGCAGTGGGGAGATGAGGCTGTGCCAATACCCAGAGAAGGGCTGGCACCAGAGCTGGGAGATGAGTGACATGGGAGCACAGCTGGCCCAGAAGGACCTGGACGCTGCTACCCCTCTGAGCACCTCGGCAGCTCTTGGTGGAGTGAGGAAGAGCTCTGACCTAATTTATTGCGGCTTCCCAAGCCTTGGCCCCAGCGGAGGCGGTGGAGGAACTGGGCAAACGTGGACAACAAGGGCAGGGTTGGCTGGGGTCAAACTCCACTGCCTTGGCAAAGCAAAGGAAGTGGGAGCATCCCATGAGGGTCCCAGCAAAGGACCTGGAGGTTCTTCCCTGGGCCAGTAAGGGGGCAGCAGGCATTGTCCAACCTCAGGTTAGACATTGCTGAGGGACGGGCTGCACTGGCACTGCAGGACCTGCCTTGCAAATCACCTGCACCAACATGTGCCGCCCTGGTCACCTCTTCTCAAAAATGATAGTGCAAAATTAATTAGAATTAATTAATCAGAAAAGGGTAATAAGGGTGATTAAGCACCTGGGGAAAAGAATTAAAAAAAAAATACAAATTCCTGAAGAGCGACTGCGGCGGCGGTGATTACCTGGGGAGGCGGCGGGAGCAGGGGGAGAGTGTGCGGGGAAATAAATGGGCTGGGGAAGGGGGTCTGGGGGGTGTTTTCTATCTCATCACACAAGGCATTACCGAGTGACAAGATTGAAACTGGTCAGAAGAAAAGCATTTCCTGCCAGCAGCGACCACGGGGAGGCAGCTGAGCCGAGAAGGGGAGCGGGTGGCTCTGCAGTGGGGCCGGAGCTGTTGCTGCTGCTACGGGGTTGGACTCATCTCCAGTGAAGAGTGGGACTCCATGGGGTGGCCTCCACTGTGGCACCCTGGTCCCCAGCCCTTTGCTGGGTGTGTGGTGAGCTGAAGGGCACTCATCCAATTTCTTTCTCCTCTCTTAATTTTCAGTCACACTCTGTTGCCTTAAACATAGAAAATGAACATTTGCAAGTGAGAATGGTTTATTTGGCACCTGAGAGGCTGATGAGGAGCCCCAGCCCTAGGAGGGGTCATACACAGTAGGAGTGTCCACCCTCTGCCACCCTGAAGGACTTTGGCAGTAGGGAAGGATGGAGGAGGTGGCTGGAGCTTAATGGGAAGAGGCTGTAGGAGCCCCAGTGTAGCAGTGAAAATGCCTGTCTGGGGGAGGAAGGGGGAGCAAACAATGCAGGGTCCCAGGGGAAATAGGTGGCACTGATGGGGTGTGAATGCCCAATGGCATCCTTGGAAATGCAGGTGGCAACCTGAGTGATGCAGTGGCTGGTGGTTTCAGTGAGGAGTTTGGTCATTCAAGTCCCTGTGCACCCCCCTACACCTCCCCAGACACCTGCCCACTCCGGGAGCAGCTGGATACTGCTGTCCTGCACTCAGGGTCCCCCCACCCGGTGACAAAAAGCCTCGTTTCATTAACATCTGGAAAGCAAACTGGGGCAGAAGCTTTCTCTGCTCAGAGGTGTTCTCGCTGCATTCCCAACTCTGCAGCCAACTAAGCACCCATCCCCTGCCATCAGCTCCTGCCTTGAGTCGCTGCTGTCCCCGCAACGTGTTGGGGACTCAGAGGATCTGGGTGCCCCAAAGCCACCCTGGGGTGACAGCTGCTTAACCAAGGGTGGAGCGCCCCTTGCTTCCTGCAGAGGCTCTGTGAAGGATGCTAAGAGGCTCTGGCACTGAGTTGCAGCCTGCTTGTGCCATGGACTTTGGAGTGACCGTGGGGCAAGCAACTCTGTTTTGGGAGACAAGTCCTGGCGAGGGCCAGCAGGGCACTCTTGGGGTGTCAGTGAGTGCTGGCAGGGTGGGAATGGGCCCTAATCGCCCCGTGCCGGTGCCGTGCTGGCCCCGTTGCCGCTACCTTCTGACTACTCGGGGGAATTTCAAGCAGATTTTGTTGCTCCGGGTTTCGTGCGAGTTGGTGGCTGGGGGAAAGCGAGGGAGGAGCTGGTGGTGACTGGCTGAGGGAAGGGCTCAGTCCTTACGAGACACCGGAGAATCCACACTGCCAGCCTCATTCCCCCAGGGTCACGGCTGTCGCTGTTCCCACAGCGATCCCCGCGCCAAGTCCTCGGGCACTGCCTGTCCCTACCCTCGGAACTCGGGGGGAGTCAACCCCATGGAGGCAGGATGGGGGTACAAGCGGCAGGTGATGGCAGTGGGTTGTTGCCCTGAGAGGACAACAGTTGCCAGGGAGAAGAGGTGGCAGGGAGGGGGCAGCTTCCCCAAAGGGCCCGTCCTCAGCTGCAATGGGGAAGGGGTCACAACTGTGATGAACCTGTCAGGGCTCAGCAACCGGTACTGGCGCGGCAGGAGCGGACAGGACACGAAGGGGAGGGTGCAGAGGAGGGAGGTGCAGGGGTGGGAACAAGGGTCGGTACCGGGTGGCACAGGGGTCCGTGCGAGTGCCCCCCCACCCAGCGCCCCAGGACCGAGCGAAGTTGCCGCCGCGGCGGAGGAAGCGGCGCAACGGCGGGACAACAGCGCCCCCTGGCGGCCGAAACGGGACACTGCGGGAAGGCACCCGCGCGGGACAAGGACAGCGGCTGCACCGGGACGGGGCGGCAGCGGCGGAGGGGCCAGACCCCCTCCTCGGCTGCGGCTCCTAGGCACTCCTGGCCCCGCCAACGCGGTGCCACCTCTGTGGGCTCCTGTGGCCACCCGCCCCCGGGAGCCGCTCGGTACCGGGCTGAGGCCCCACGGGCCGCCCCAGTCCGTCCCAGTGCTCCCCAGTCCGTCCCACAGCTGACACCGCGCCCCCCGGAGCGCCCCCCCGCGGACAGCAGATAAAAGAGCCAGGGCGGTCCCGCCCCTGTGATGACGTCACCCTTACGTCATCGCGANGGTGGGGAATGGGCCCCACATGGGGTGACACCTCCCCACCCCCCAAAGCGGAAGGAGAGGGTCGGTGTGAGCGTTGCGGGGGATCCGCGTTCCGGGGGCTCGGGATGGGGGCAGGTACCAGCTGCAGGGTTCGCTGTGGGAGCAGCCGCTGTCCCGGGTCATCCCGCTCGGTGCCCTTGACCTGTACTGGTGGCCCAAGACACCCTGCCAGGTGTCACTGGAGGATCACCAAACAGAGGGTGCCAGGAGGCCATCCCCCCCCCTCCTTCCAAGCAGACAGCAGTGCTGCCTAAAACGGGGTCAGAGCCCTCCTCATACTCGGGCGGGCTCCACAGCTCAGCCTCCTGCTGCCTCTGAGTTGATGGGCAGCACCAGCTTCTGCCCCACAACCACTCCAGAAGGGTCCCAGCAGGGTTAGGGCAGCTGTTACCTCCAGCTCGCTGGGACTGCAGTTGGTCTCACTCACACTTGTGGGACCAGGCAGGTGATTTGGGATTAAAATCCATCTTGCCTTCCCCTAGATCCCAGCACCAAGCAGCTCCCAGCCTCACTGAGCCAAACTGGATTTCAACCGGTGATCTGCAAGGTGAGAGGTAGCATCCCACCCCGCTCCCTCTCTGGGCTGCTGAAGACCACACAAGGCCACCGAATCATCCTAAGCTGCCATAGAAAAGGTTTTGTGTCTAATGGGATATTTGCCAGCAAATTCAAACCACGGCCGCTCCGCATTTCTTTATTTGTAAAGGTTTTTGAAGTCCTTGAATTTACCCTTTGGCCACCTTAAATCTACTTTCTAATCCTGGGTGCAGTTAATCAAATCCACAGTGGTTTGAATTACGGGGTGCCTGGGGCGGATTTGGGGCCTGTATTGCTGATTATACCTTGACTTTATTATATTGCAAATATCTAACTTACAGTCACGGCTGAGATTTGCAGTCCTCAGGTAGGTGCTTAGGGTAACTTCGAGCACCTCCAAGTGTAACTGGAGGTGGCTGATGGGATCATCAGAGATAAGCACATCATCTGTAACGCCATAGGACAGAGAAAGAAGAGGCAGAATTGGTGAGAAGGGTTGTTTCAGCCTTAAAAGAAAAAAGGCAGTGTTAAAGGGTGCTGAGCAAGGCTCTGGGGTGCCTGGTCTGGATGAGGCATCCCTGCCCAGGAGGGGGTTTGGGGCCTGTCGGGCTCCAGAAAATATCAGGGTTTAGATCTTTGTTCCTTCTTACTCTCAGCTGAAGGTTTCGAGGGTTTGAAGTAGCTCTGGGGAGGGGAANGAGCGGGTGGGACCGGCTCCCCTCACCCCCGGGGGCGGAGCGGGGTTAGGCCTTGGCCTTGGCCCGGGGGTCGTGCCCTCGCGCAGGGCCAGTGTAACCCCCCGCTGAGGATCCCCCCCTCCCCGTGGCGGTGCAGGCCCCCCCCTGCCCCGCGACCCTCCGCCCGCATCTGCCCCCGCT